>VZRW01009394.1:277460-300299 GCA_013398125.1 Aegotheles bennettii | reverse complement strand
AGTGTATGAAAGCTGAGCAGCAATCTTCAAAGCATTTCGTGCTCTGGAAGGGACTCACCTGTCGTCTTTTCATTTGTCAGTGTTGAATAACTTTGCCAAAATACGTGATTGGTTTTGTTCTATGTTCTCAAAGAGGAATCTCCTACAGTGGCCCCTATAGTAGTGGCTGTACTTTGGGAAAACCAAAACAAGGGAGAATTTCATCTTGGGACACACCTGGAAAACGCTGATGTGAAGAGGAAATGAAGGCAGGTTTGTTTCCTCCTCCCTCTCCTGCCCTGCTGCCTGCTCAAGAAATGGCAGGAAACAGTGAACACTAATCCAGAACCTTTCATGTATTTCTAGTTAAACTAGTATTGACTGCCAAGTGGGGAGGGGGGGGGAGGAAATTCCTGCAGCTTTCCTCAAAACTGTGTCACACTCCTGATCCCAAAATTCAGTATTTCTTATTAAGAATTGCTCAGCTTTTCCAATCAGTGTGTAAGCTTTTGCCAAATGTTACGTGGGCTGCAGGCAGCGAGGAGGAGAGTGGGGGTCCAGAGGAGCCCTCAGCTCTGGAGTGGACCTTGTGTACCTGTGGGAGCCAGGGGGTTGCATCACGCCAGGGTTTGCCGTCCCTTCTCCACTCTGAAATTGCAGTCCCTTGTTTTGGGTTCCCCCTTTCTTTATCATGGAAATGTTGCAACTAATCAACTGAAGTGGCAATATGATGATAAGCTTGTTTGAGTTGGGTCATGTTGACCCGATTCCCATTAATTTTGTCTTTGTACCATCTTTCATGTGTCTTGTGTGTGTGTATATATATATATGTGTATATATATATATATAAAAAAAAAATCAAGCTCATGCCAGGTGCAAACCCTGTCACGACAGTGATCTCAGCTGTTTTCTTTCTTGATGGACAATGCCAAGCCTGGATAGAAACCCTGTGAGCAAATGTATGCTGAGAAGGTGGAGGACAGCGGGAAGAGGAGGAGCTGCAGTTCTGGCGTGGTTGGCAGTGGGATGCACCATGGAGGAGGACGGCAGACGCAGCCCACGAGTGGCACAGACTCGTGGTGGGTACGTGCCAGCTGCTCGTGGTCCCTGTTGGGCATGTGGTGTGGAAGAGGCAAGACTCGTGTGGTCACTGCGGCCCCCAAGGTGGCTCCCCGGGCACACAATGCCTCTGCCCACTGCCTCCAGTGAAGGGTGGGGTTGGTGCCAGTGTCCTGTCCCCGAAGCAATAGGAGCAGTGGTGGGAGCCAGCCTGAGCCTGTGATCTCCCGAGGTCTTTGCCTCCTCTCTCCACCAGGGTAATTTCCTCCCACAGCCCTGCGTCCACATCACCCATCCTGGCAGCATTTCTGGGACTGTCAGTAGCCTCCAGTTACCCCACGAGGGATCTGAGGTGCCACCTCCTTTCTGCCCCCTTCTCCAGTTAAGATCCAAATGGTCACGCTGCTCCCAGCCAGTCCAGGAACGCATCTGGGAGGATGTTCCTGAGCTGGGCTGGAAGCACCCAGGGCTCCCACCTGTGGCTGTGGCATCGTCCTGTCCTGGAACCGACTTTATTCGTGAAGTCTAAATGAGCATTGATAGGAATTTTGTTTGGTTTTTATAAGAAGTATTTTACACATGGATTTTTTTAGACTGTTTATAATCTCCTTGAAAACCTGAACTAGGATTGTTCCCCCAGCAATAGTTCTTTTCCATTGTGTGCACATGCTGATTTGTTACTAAAAGGTTTCTTGCAAGTACTTAGTTGTTCTACAGAGTTGTTGTTTTTTGGGGTATGTGGTAGCGTCGGGGACCACAGGAGGAATGACTCTGCCAACAAAGAATGGTCACACTTGGGCTTCATCTTGTGTCCCCCTCTAGTTCCATATGAGCGAGTTCCCTGTGTAGATTCTCTTTAGGCTGACTGACGCTGTGCTGAACATGCCGTGTACAGGTATTTGTGGATAGTGTTTGTTCTTGTGTCACTCTTGAGAGCATGGATGGATTATTGTACTCTAGGAAGGAGGTGGCAGTGCTGCTGTCAGCATTGCTTCAGGTCTTCGAGGATGTGTAGTAGCTTGCGTTGTTTTAAAAAAAAGAAAAAAAAAGGAAAAAAAAATAATGATATCCAAAATTGACTTCTAGCCATAATGGTTTTTTTTCCAAGGAAAATGGACAGAACTCTGTGACTCTTCAGTGTCCTTCACCGTGTTACTGAAGGCACGAAGGAGTGCTGAGCAGCCCGAAGGCTTTCAGAGTCGCTTTGGATGGGATGGTGGTGGTGGAGGTGAGATCAGGACGCGGCTTTTCCTTTGTCCTTGGCCTTTGTATGAAAGGGCAAAAGAGGGGTCAGGAGTATTTTCCTGTTGTCTTGGTCTGCGTACGTATTAAGCCTTGAGGCTTTGATTACTGACATTTACTATTAAAAAAAAATTTAAAAAGGAAAAAAAAAAGATAGTAAGGTGCTGGCTGGCTCCCAAACCACCGCCCAGGGAACGTTGGACACGGAGGTGACGAGACTGGCTGTGCTGTGGTCAGGCTGAATACATGGAAGTGCAATGATTTTGCCACCAGTTCTATTGCTGTGTGTGGTGGTAGCATCAGAACTAGCGAAGCGATTGATGCAACAATCCAGAAGCAGTTTTTTTTGTCAGATCTTGACACGTGTTTGATGGTGAGAAAGGTTTAAACTTCCCTCGGGGAGCTTGCCCTGTCCTGATCTCCACGAGCAGAGCCCCAGGTCGCTCTGGTTCTGTGAATTTCAGCTGGTGAACACCCCAGAGCTTCTCTCCCAGCTCAGGTGCACCTTGGTGTGGACACCTTGGACAGCTGTTGTGCACCTTGTCTGACTGTTGCCATGAGTGGATGGGTGTTGCTCTCCTGGGGGTGTGAAATAGCCATCAAAAACTGACAAGATGAGTTTGCACTCCTAAAGAAAAAATGTAAGTACTTCAACTTCTAGATAATTTTTAATTGTATTTCTGCCTAGAGCCGAGGTATTAAATACCTTGTCACTTGAGGATTTTAAAAGTTGTGTTGGGAGATGAATTCTTCACTCAGCTGTAAGAAATTCAGCTGGCCCAAGACTTAACTTCAAGATTAAAAAAAAAATAATTAAAAAAAAATCATGTTTGTAATACGTTACAGGATTGTTTGTCCTGACTTTTAAACTTTTTGTTAAATTTGTGGAACTATGGAGGAATTTTCTAGAAAAAGTGAAATAAAGTAAGATGGAAAAGTAAAAGTTGGAGTGGTTTTTGTTTGTTGTATTGCTTCTGCGTGGACAGCACTGAGGCTTCCCCTTGGGTAACCAAGCACCTCGTTAGCAAAACTGTTTTCCAGTGGAAATACAGAAGCTGGTGAAGCCATGGGCTGCTCTGGTGGCAGCACCACACTGGGGTGAAAAGCAAGGAAAAAGGGAACTCGCTTTACCTGCAGCTGGGCTGCCCATTAACAGTGGAATTTTAAGTCTATTGCTTAAATCCTGTTCCTGCTGCAGCTTTGTCCTTGGGGTCTCTGCAAGTTGGTGGTGGCAGGAAGGAGCCTTAAGGGTAAGGTGGAACAAAGAGGTGAGAACAGGGGCTTGCCCAAGGTGGGTGCAGGGGGCTCCCTCTCTCCTGCCATGGGAGTTGCAGGTTCCCCTCTGCTCCCAGAACTTGAGCAGTTCCTCAGCTGTGGGCTGTGAGCAAAGGTTAAGGGTGAGCTGAATTCCCTTTGCTGCAGGGTTTGTGCACCTTTGTAACGCTGGAGGAGTCAGCTCTGGCCTCAGCTCTCCCTGCACATTCACCTTCTTGCAGCTCACCTTGGACCCTGACCTCAGTGCAGAGCTGAGCATTATTTTGCAGAGATCACTGAGGCAGGAAGAGACACAAACAGCAGAGTTTATTTATGAGGCATTCCTCTGAACCTTGGAGACATTTCAAATGCAGACAGCTGAGAACACAAACACTGGTGTGAGAGCAGCAGTGGTTACAACAGGGCACTGCCATGGGTGGAATTTCACTGAGCCCAGACCAGACATGAAGTTTTAGGTTTAAAACCCCCAGTTCCAGGTATTAAACGCCCCCCACAGTGAGGTTTTAGTCCTAAGCCCTTAGATACAGGGATACTCAGACCAGCAGCCAGCAACTCACTGGAGCTCCTTGCATTATTTAATGGTGTTAGATGCCCCTTTCCCTCCAACCATCCCCCATCCTCCTCTGGCCATGGAAAGAAGCACTGCAGGGCTGGCCCACTTCTCTTCAGATCCAAGTTTTCCAGTTTGAAATAAGCCATTTTACACACAATCCTACATTTGCTGTTGGGATTAACCCTTCCCTCTTGGGCAGACCAGAATAATCCTTGGAGGACCGTTCAGAAGAAACCTTGAAGAGCAATCCTGTCTTACATTCAGTGAGTTCAATGTAAAGAGACTTGACAGTTGCTGCTCTGGTTGACTGCAGACCTTCAAAAGAACCAGCACCAGGTTCCCAGCACAGTCTCCTCTCCACAGGTGCAGGGACAAAGCCTCAGCCCACCCCACCACAGTTCCACCCCTCGCAGGATGCTTCAGAGCATCACAAGGAGAGTGCAGACATTTCACACACAGCCTTGTAAATCTTCCCTTTGGGGAAAACACTTCTCAGACCTCAAGCCACACCTACTACTTCAACAACACAATTTATGGCTTCATTATAACGCAAAAAGACAAAACAGACTCAAAATATTGCACAGACAAACCCAGCAAACACGAGGTTCCACGTACCCCCTGAGGCAGCATGTGCAGTCACACAGCATTCATCTTCTTTGACAGAAGACACAATTTGTGGGTAAAGAGGTTCAAAATAACTCCGATGGCATCAGCATGCAGTTAAATGCACGTTGGGGGGCTGAAGTATACTGAGATACTACATCTGCCCTCTTCCCTCAGCAGGAAACTTGCAGTTCCCGATTGTTTTACATTCAGCTCAGGAAAAGAAAACTTGGGTTAAGATGTAACATGGATTTAAGGTAAACGTTGTATAAAAATGGAAAGACAAAAAAGATACAAAGCGGAGATACCCAGAAATACCTCGAGCATTGGAACAGAGCTACAGGAGAACACTGGGCACGAACACAGCACACTGCAGGGAGGGCCAGAAACAGCACGGGCAGCGCGATGCTGCAGCCTCATTTATTTCAGGGAACCCTCAGGGGAGCCTGGAGCAGGGAAAACGTCCTCCAGGGCTGCTTCAGTCCATGGCCGGAAGCCTCCAGGCTACTGCTGAAGGGCGTTCTCTGTCGGGGTGGGGACCTCTGCATCTGCATAAAGCTGAGCAATTCGGTCCTTGTACTTCTGCACCACCGCTGGGCGCTTCAGCTTCATCGTTGGGCCTGGGGGGAGACACAGCAGAAGGTTCTAAGGGCACCAGTGCCACGTGGAGACACAAATCTGACTGGGGTGAAGCTGCCTGGGGGAAGGGTCGGAATGCATGAACAGGCACTGACTTAGGATAAATTTCTCTCTCTCTCCCTCTTGCTTTTAGGATAAATCTCTCTCTCTCTCTCTCTTTTAGGATAAATTTCTCTCTCTCTTAGGATAAATTTCTCTCTCTCCCTTTCTCTTTTAGGATAAATCTCTCTCTCTCCCTTTCTCTTTTAGGATAAATTTCTCTCTCTCCCTTTCTCTTTTAGGATAAATCTCTCTCTCCCTTTCTGTTTCAGGATAAATCTCTCTCTCCCCCGCTCTTTTAGGATAAATTTCAATTTCTCTCTTTCCCTTTCTCTTTTAGGATAAATTTCTCTCTTTCCCTTTCTCTTTTAGGATAAATTTCTCTCTTTCCCTTTCTCTTTTAGGATAAATTTCTCTCTCTTTCCCTTTCTCTTTTAGGATAAATTTCTCTCTTTCCCTTTCTCTTTTAGGATAAATTTCTCTCTCCCTTTCTCTTTTAGGATAAATTTCTCTCTCCCTTTCTCTTTCAGGATAAATTTCTCTCTCCCTTTCTCTTTCAGGATAAATCTCTCTCTCCCCCTTTCTTTTAGGATAAATTTCTAAAATCCTCCCATGTGCCCCCATGCCAAGAAACAGCCCAACACCCCCCTGCACGAGCCACCACAGCACTGAGTGCTCCTCAGCCCGGTGGGAACTCAGCCCCCCATCCCAAAACTCCAGGATGGCAAAGCCACAGCGAGGAAGGGCTGGGGCAGCTCAGTGCAGGGGAAGCCCTGGTTGTGGTATCTGTTCAACCCCCATGTGTCCCATCCACCACTCACCGAGCTCACCACCAAAGATGGAGAAGTCCTTCTCCAGCAGCACCCACTTCTGCACCTTCTGAGCGTTTGAGACCGCTCTCTCGTTGACTGCTGTGATCCCCTTCTGGATTGCCCCATAGATCACCTTGTCCCTGCTGCTGATGATCTCAGAGACTTTTGTTGCCTTGCTGCCCAGTTTCTGACAGTACTCAACAGCTTCTGGAGTGAGATCGTCTCCAGGCTCCCCAGTCTCCACATTGACATTGCACTGCATGACAAGTCAGAACAGGGACCTGAACCAAGGAGCCTCAGACACCACCTCATCACCTTCCCCACCCCAGCACTGATTGTCCAGTTCATCAACCACTGCAATTGTCACATGCTGGATGGAAACCACTGCTTCTAACAAAGACTCATTGAGGCAAAATGAGCCCCCAACACAAGGACACAGAGCTGTTGGAGAGAGTTCAGAGGAGGACACGGAGATGCTCCAAGGGCTGGAGCAGCTCTGCTCTGGGGCCAGGCTGAGAGAGTTGGGGGTGTTCAGCCTGGAGAAGAGAAGGCTCCAGGGAGACCTTGGAGCACCTTCCAGTGCCTGAAGGGGCTCCAGGAAAGCTGGAGAGGGACTGGTGCCAAGGGCAGGGAGTGATGGGATGAGGGGGAACGGGTTCCAACTGCCAGAGGGGAGATGGAGATGGGATGTAAAGAATTTGTGTGGTACAAAGAGGAACAGCTGCCCTGGCCAACAGAGGAACCCACTGGGCTGATCAAGTGGCCCCGCTCATTTTCCTGTACAGTTCCAACAAATCACACCCCACAATGGCTCCTGTCTCTAGAAGACAACATCAATGGTCTTGTAGCAATTATATTCCCTGGAATCAAGTGTTCAGCCACACAGGTAGATTCCCATCCCTTTCCCATTACCTTCAGTGTCAGAAGCATAGCAAGGAACTTTGCTTTGTCTCCAACCAACATTGCATTGCTGATGATGGGAACAGCATCTTTCACAGCATCCTCAATGGGAACAGGGGGAACGTTCTCACCTCCTGCTGTGATGATGAGCTCTGGAAAACAGTCAAACCTTGATTAGGGCTCAGAGCTTTCCCCTCTTCCTTCACAACCTGAACTGACTCTACAGCACCTCTGTGTCTACCAGATCGAGTGGTGAGTCTGCCTCCTGACACCCAGAGAAGGCAGCAAAGCAGGAGGACTCCAGGGGGTGAGGCTGGGGCTTGCACTGCAAAAGCTGCTGGTGCTCCAGAGAGGTTTGAACTTTGGAAATGTGGGGTGCAGCCCACAAGTGCCTCAGTACCCTGCCACAGCCACCTTAGACCCTAAGGCACCCGAGTTGGTGCCCAAGACTTTCAGAAACTGAAGTAAAACGTTTGCTGAGGCAAAGCAGTTTCTGAAGCTCCACAGTGTGCTGAGGAGCAGAGATCTGCTCTTGCCTGGTGGGCTTTTATCGAGGTCTGGAAGCAGCCCCTTTGCATGACCGTTCGTCTCTTCTTGATGATTGAAGTCTTACACGACATTGGGTTTGGTTGGGCTTGGCCAAAGTGGTGGCCCAAGAACTGCATCACCACAAACCATTTTCACAACAGCCTGGAGCTGCTGTTTGCTCTGAGGTTCACTGGCAAAGCCAGCTGAGCCTGAGGGACCCAGACAGGGCCGGCATCAACCATTGCTTCTGCAATGAGAGGATTCCTCCCCTCCTCTGCAAACACCGTGGTTTCAGAGGTCACCCCTCTCCTCCCATGGGGCCCCATGGGAGGACACTGCAGCCACGTTCATATCAGAAGAACAAGTATTTCAATGTTCTCTGCAAGCCCCAATGAGCAGGGGCTGAGCACACCACAGGGATGTGTTGGTACCTTTAATTCTGCCAGTGATGTAGAGGAACCCATCCTTGTCGTGCTTGCCAAGGTCCCCTGAGTGCAGCCACCCCTCCTCATCGATCGCCTCCTTGGTTTTCTCCTCCATGTTCAGGTAGCCCATGAAGATGTGTCTCCCCGAGAAGCAGATCTCCCCGACACCATCTCCATCTGGTTTATGAACCAGCGTCCGGCAGCCTGTGACCTCCTTTCCACAGCTTAAAGAGAACAGAAGCCCAAACCCGTGGCTTTTTTCTTTAATTCAATAGCAGAGCAGGATTATGGCAGCACCCTCTCAAGATGAAGCGTTTGAAGAAAGCCAGGCAGCTTTTTATTACAGCTGCTTTGGTGAGGAACTTAAAGTTCAAAGGCTTCTGCTTATCTAAGGGGAACCAGAGCAGTTGTATTGCAGAGCTCAGTGCTCACACACCTGGTGTTTGCTACCCACTGTCCTCCAACACCTGAGCTTTGCATCAGATCAATTATGCCCTTGGCAGCAAACTTCACTGATGGGGGTACTTACAGAACCAGTGAGGTTGGGAGAGCCCTCCAAGCTCACCCAGTCCAACCCTCACCTCCATCCCCACTCACCCACAGCACCCAGCACCACATCCAGACACCTCTTGAACACCTCCAGGGACAGGGACTCCACCACCTCCCTGGGCAACCCATTCCCACCCCCAATCCCCCTCCCAGGGAAGGAATTGTCCCTGATGGCCAACCTGAATCTCCCCTGCTGCAATTTCAGGCCGTTCCCTCTCGTCCTTTCACTGTGGGCACGGCAGAGACCGACCCCCCCCTCACCCCAACCTCCTCTCAGGGAGCTGCAGAGAGCCATGAGGTCCCCCCTGAGCCTCCTCTTCTCCAGGCTGAACACCCCCAGCTCCCTCAGCCGTTCCCCATCAGCTCCAGGCCCTTCCCCACCTTTGTTCCCTTCTCTGGACACCCCCAGCCCCTCGATGTCCCTTTTTGCAGTGAGGGGCCCAGAAGTGACCCCAGCACTCGAGGTGCAGCCTCACCAGTGCCCAGCACAGTGGGACAATCCCTGCCCTGCTCCTGCTGCCCACACTGCTCTTAGAATCATAGAATCATTATGGTTGGAAGGGACCTCCAGGGTCATCAAGTCCAACCTTTATCCCATCATATTCCTCACCATCAGACCATGGCCTCTTGATGCAGGCCAAGACCCACACACTGAGCCCAGGGGACCACAGGAGCTGTTCCCCACAACAGCACGGCCTTGTGATCATCCCTCATGAGATGCTGAAGCCAACTGTAGGCCACAGCCATTAACTTTTCCTTCTTCCCACCAACCCCTCACTCCCCCTCAGCTCCTACACAACCCAGGCCAAGCTCTATTTAAGCAACGTGGCCACTGTTCTACCCCCAGGACAATTTACCTGGTGAGCTTGAAGGCGTGAGGTAGAGAGATGGTGTGAGGCCCGGAGCTCTCACTCATCCCGTACAGCTCCAGCACGGGGATGTTCAGGCTCAGGAAAAACTCCAAGGTCTCCCTGGTGATGGGAGCAGCCCCTGTGTAGCACTTGGTGCACCGGTCCAGCCCCGTGGCCTTGCGCACCTTCTTGTACACCAAGTGCCGGGCCAAGCGGAAGTTCACGGGCACCTCAGAGCACCTGGGGGAGGAGAATGGTCACAACATCTCAGCCACAGAATCACAGAATCCCAGAATCCTAGGGTTGGAAGGGACCTTGAAAGCTCATCCAGTCCAACCCCCCTGCCAGAGCAGGGTCACCCAGAGTCCATCACACAGGAACGCATCCAGGCGGGGTTTGAATGTCTCCAGCCAAGGAGACTCCACAACCTCTCTGGGCAGCCTGGTCCAGTGCTCCACCAAGTAGGACTTCTACCCCTTCCTCCTGCCAGCTCACTCCTGTGTTTTAAAGCTGGAGAGGGACTGGTGCCAAGGGCAGGCAGTGATGGGATGAGGGGGAACAGGTTCCAAGTGCCAGAGGGGAGATGGAGATGGGATGGGAGGGAGAAATTGTTTGGTGTGAGGGTGGTGAGAGCCTGGCCCAGGGGGCCCAGAGAAGCTGTGGCTGCCCCTCCCTGGCAGTGTTGAAGGCCAGGTTGGATGGGGCTTGGAGCACCCTGGTGTGGTGGGAGGTGTCCCTGCCCATGGCAGGGGGTGGCACTGGGGGAGCTTTGAGGTCCCTTCACACCCAAACCGGTCCGGGATTCTGTGGCCCTGTCCTGCTGCTCTGTGACCCAGGGCTGGTCTGGGTTCAAGGTGGCCTTGGCCAGGTTCTCTCATGACCTGGTGACATTCAGGCTCCACTGTGCCCACATCAACCAAGCGGTGGTGGCTTTGGCCACCTTCACCCCCACCACTGTGACAGTCTTGGTTCAGTGGGGGCTTGGGAGCAGAATGAGCTCAGTGACAAAACTCCCAGCTGAGCATCTGCTGCTGGACCTGGAGCAGCTCAATGACTCTATTTTAGTTCATCATTAGTTATAAATTACTCCCCCCATCCCCAGCCCTTGCTGCTCACCCTCTGGTCCAACACATTTCTGTGGCACTGTCCACGAGTCCAGCCTGTCCCATGGGATACAACCCCTGCTCTGAACTTCTGATCCCTGAAGTTCTCCCAACATTCCCACCAGCCCATGGGCACAGTTTGTAGTTACCCATTCATCCTCTTCAGGTTTGTCTGCAGCCCCACTCCCTTGGCCCACGCCGCCACCTTTCTCCGCAGCGCTGAGGATTTTGCACCTATGGATTTCATTTTCTCTTCCATTTTTTCCCAGACACGAGGCACTCCCAGGAAAGCCGTCGGCCTCACTTCCCGCAGGGTGTCCACCAAGGTGCCCTGAGCAAAGCAGGAGTGAAAAGAGCTTTCAGAAGAGCTTCAGCTACAGAGCTCAGGTCGGTGATGGTTGCTAACTGAGGCTTAGGACTTGGCCATCAATTTTCATAGAACTTGAAGAATTTCATCGAATTTGCTCAAATTGTTCATAGAACTTGAAGAATTTCATCAAATTGCCTCAAATTTTTCATAGAATTTTGAGGAGTTTCATCGAATTTTTCATATAATTTCATCAAATTTTCAATAGAATTTTTCAACAGAATTTTTCAATAGAATTTTGAGAAATTTCATCAAATTTCATCAAATTTTGAGGAATTTCTCATTTTCAACTGCAGCGCTGCCAAAGAAAGGAGCCACAGGAGCAGCCAAATGCCACCGGGGCTTGGAGAGGACATCAAGGGTCGATGCTTTCGGTGCCGACGCTGAGACAGCGCCAAGAGAATGGTTCTCAGGACACAGATTAAGGGGTGGGATTTTGCAATGTGGACAGGGCAAACACAAAGCTGTTGCTCAACCGAGCCGCCGGGGCGGAGAATTGGTGTCAGGTGAGACACCAAGCAGCTCCTAGTTGTGAAATGTTTGGTCAGCTCATGCCAGCTGGAGAGACAGAGTCAAAAGGCAAAGGTCAGAGTGGCTGCGTTGGTCAAACAGACCCTAAACAGGAGCAGGAGGTCACTGCACAAACAAGCTGAGTTAGCACAGCCAACAGAACCTGGAGGGAACTCACAGCACCCACCCCAGCTACAAGCGGGTGGATGGGTGTAGGAACTTTATTTACTTATAGTTTTACCTTTAAGGCATCTGGTTGAGCGAAGAAAACCTGGACACCAAATGTCATGGCTGACCAGATGTCGGACATCTGCGCGGCGATGTGGCTGAGGGGCAGGTAGCTGACCACCACCTCCTGCTTTTCTTCTGCCCTGCTCAGCATTATGAAGCGCCCGGCCGCCGCCGCCGTCCACGTCAGCTGCAAGAGGGACCCACCGCAGGATCAACTCCCAGAACGGCCCCACAACACCCCGTGATCTTCACTTTCCATCTCCACCCCACACTCAGCACCCACCCAAGGTCACGGAATGGGCACTGACACAAAGGCACTCACGTTGTCGTGGCTGAGCATCACTCCCTTCGGCTGTCCCGTGGTCCCCGAGGTGTAGATCAGTGTGCAGCACTGGTTGGGCTTCTGTGACTCAATGATCTCATGGAGTTGAGCGTCTGGAACATCTTTGCCAAGGTCCATGAACTCACTCCACTGAGAAGAGAGAGGAGAGGGGAAGGNAGGAGAAGGAGAGGAGAAGGAGAGGAGAAGGAGAGGAGAAGGAGAGGAGAAGGAGAGGAGAAGGAGAGGAGAAGGAGAGGAGAAGGAGAGGAGAAGGAGAGGAGAAGGAGAGGAGAAGGAGAGGAGAAGGAGAGGAGAAGGAGAGGAGAAGGAGAGGAGAAGGAGAGGAGAAGGAGAGGAGAAGGAGAGGAGAAGGAGAGGAGAAGGAGAGGAGAAGGAGAGGAGAAGGAGAGGAGAAGGAGAGGAGAAGGAGAGGAGAAGGAGAGGAGAAGGAGAGGAGAAGGAGAGGAGAAGGAGAGGAGAAGGAGAGGAGAAGGAGAGGAGAAGGAGAGGAGAAGGAGAGGAGAAGGAGAGGAGAAGGAGAGGAGAAGGAGAGGAGAAGGAGAGGAGAAGGAGAGGAGAAGGAGAGGAGAAGGAGAGGAGAAGGAGAGGAGAAGGAGAGGAGAAGGAGAGGAGAAGGAGAGGAGAAGGAGAGGAGAAGGAGAGGAGAAGGAGAGGAGAAGGAGAGGAGAAGGAGAGGAGAAGGAGAGGAGAAGGAGAGGAGAAGGAGAGGAGAAGGAGAGGAGAAGGAGAGGAGAAGGAGAGGAGAAGGAGAGCTGGGTCACTTTGTAGGCTATAATCCACACGGGAAATTAAACCCTTTGCTTGAAGAGAAGGAAACTGTTTCCTACGTCCAAACCTCTGGCAGACTGTGTGTTCTGGCTGCCACGAGGCATGGCAAGAAGCAGAAAAGGAGGTGGATCCACCCTGAGGGAGCTCATAGCTCTGCAGCAACTCTGGTGTTCAGCTTGGCACTCCCAGTGGAGTCACCTTGGCCCTGAGGCTGCCTTGCAGGGGTCAGTACATCCATACCCTCCCTTGCAACGTGGATTATGGAGGTTTGAATGACAGCAGACACCTCCTGCCTCAAACACCTCCTGCCTCGGTGATGAGAGCAACCCCTCACCAAAAGCAACACAAGCTCAGATGATGGCAGTCCCATGGAGGGCATCCCCTGCTGTCAAGCCACCAGCTCCATGCAGCTGGTACCGACAAAGCCACCGAGCCACCCGGTACTCACAGAGTACAGGTTGGGTCCTGTCTCTCGTAGCTCCTCCCCGTACTGGACGATGGCCTTCAGATGAGGGAGCTTGTGCTGAATCTGTGTTGAGAAGAGAGGTTTGTGAGGAGCAAATCCTGCCTGTCCCTTTTCAGCTGATGTAACCCATCACCTAACACACCACTGCTACTCCCCAACTTACACAAAGGCTACAAGAACCCCACCTGTGTCACCAGAAGGGAAGGGGGAAGCCTCACTACAGCCACAATTCAGACAGGGGTGTGGCCAGGGGATGCTCAATTGTTCATTTTGGCTCCTCATATTTTAAGCTCGAGGCTTTGCCAAGCTGTGGAACCACCATTCAACCTCTCCTGGGATGCACCAACTGGTGCCTGCTCAGGCTTGGGCAGCGAGCACACCAAGCAGGCTCCAACAATTCCCCTCTGCTTTCAGATCCAGGGTTCCCCACAGCATTTACCCTCCCACACCTCTGCTATAGCCCCCAGCCATTTACAAAGCATATTTACCTCCAAGATTTTCTGCAGCTGTTTATGGTTTTCCACAACCACAACGTTGGCACTGCAGTTGTCTGCTACGTAATGACAAGCCTCAGGAGAGTTTGTAGTGTAGATACCAACAGCAAAGCCACTACACAAGAAAAGGAGAAGAAGAGCAAAACACAGAGTTAGGAGATAAACAGAGTTGCTGGCAAAAGTCAGACCATTTCAGACTTCAACAGAGGAAAAAGTTTAGGGAGAATATCCCATAAAACAACCCATAAATATCCCATACATAATATCCCATACACAATATCCCATACACAATATCCCATACACAATATCCCATACACAATATCCCATACACAATATCCCATACACAAAATCCCATACACAAAATCCCATACACAAAATCCCATACACATATCCCATACACAAAATCCCATACACAAAATCCCATACACAAAATCCCATNATATCCCATCCCATAAAACAACAAGTGGAGGGCTTAATTCCAAGAGCACAGGCTCTTCTCTCAGACATGGGGGATGTCAGAAGAGTGTAAGGGATCAGGAGGTCTCAGGTGGAAGGAGGCCATCAAAATCCAGTGCTTTGGCATTTCCCATCCTATTTCTAATCAACCTGTGAGCAAGCACACTTTGGGATTAACCTCCTGTTCATCTGACTTTGAGAGAAGCACCCAGCTAAAAAAAACAATTAATTTTTATCTCATTAATTCATAATGAAATAAAGAGAGAGTTTACTTCCTAGCTCCCTTAATTAAATTCAAATATAAGCAGCTGGTTTGGGTTTGGGGTTTTTTTTTTGTGGTTTGCTTTATTTTGTTTTTAATCAAAACCTGCTTCTCACACCAACACTGAAATGACACCCGGAATGCTGCAGCCAAGGACACGTCAAGCTCCTTCCTACCCTGCCAGGATGGCTCCAATGTCAGAAATAAACCACTCTGCAGAGTTGAATCCCAAGATGCACACTCCATGGAAACGCTCCAGTCCCAGCTGTAAACAAGAGATGAGGTTACAGCAATCTCATTTTTCCTTTGGAGAATGCTTACAGTTAATTTACAGGTGCTGTGTGAGCACAGTGACAAGGGAAAGTTCGTGCTGTTCTATGTGATAATTCCCATTGGAAAACCTCCCAAGACATGGAACCAGTTAAGTTCCAGATCACTGAATGAATCCCAGACTGGTTTGGGTGTGAAAGGACCTTGAATCCCAGACTGGTTTGGGTGTGAAAGGACCTCAAAGCTCACCCAGTGCCACCCCCTGCCATGGGCAGGGACACCTCCCACCACACCAGGGTGCTCCAAGCCCCATCCAACCTGGCCTTGAACACTGCCAGGGAGGGGCAGCCACAGCTTCTCTGGGCACCCTGGGCCAGTGAAGATCAGACACTGTCCCACTTCATCAGTGGTGGGCAGCAAAAAAAGGACTTGCTGTGGCCTGCACTTGGTGTGAGTGACACCAATGGGATCATAAAAGCCGTGACCCTTTGGGCTGGGATGAGAAGGTGAGAGGGTAAGTCCAACCACACTACTGAGACATTTAGTCATTTAGTACAGGTTAGAGATGTTGGGTATCACTAGTGACAACAGCAACAAGCTCCAGTGACAGAGGCACCTTGCTGTGACATTCCAGCTGTTCAAGTCCCAGTCTTTAGACCTCCTCCAGCCATTCTCTGGTTCTGTCCCAGAGCGGAGCACATCAACTGGAAGATCCCACCATAGGAGTGAAAACAGAATGGCCTTAACTTCAAGAAATAAGGCTTTGTAATGATGAAAGTACATGTGATGTTGGTTTCTGAGTGTCTCAACTCCCAACATTAAGGGCAAAAGGGCTCAGCCACTTGGGGCATTTGTGTCTGACTCATGAGCATCCCTTCAAGTTCTTCCTTCGATCAAAACTCAGACACCCCAGGAGGGGCATTGTCCAGCTTTGCCATACACCTCAAACACCACGCTTTAAATATTTCCTTTTAATTAAATGAAATATTTTTAATTGAATGTGCAAGCAACTTGCAAGAAACTCAAGCAAAACCACCAGGGTGATGGCAGGGTCAGGGATTTCCCTGTCACTCCCACTGCCCACACTCAGAATGTGCAGTTGACTGCAGCCATCTCAGCAGCTGAACTGAACGTGACCAAGAATCAAACCTCAGCTTACCTTCAGGAAGCTTTTTGCTGCTTTCCAGCACTCCTCGTAGTACATCTTGTACGTCAGCTTTATCCACTGGCCACCCTTTTTGGATGCAAGGGCATAATAATCCCCGTATTTGCCAGCAGCTTCCTGGAAGAGTTCGTGCACGGTCTTTGGTGCCTCACTGCCTATGCCCTGCTCATCCATCCTCAGCCTGACCTCCCCATCACGGCGTGTTGTCCACACACTGGAGGCACGATGTGCAGAGGCTGGTTTGAAAGAAAAAAAGCGTTCAGCATCTTATATTGTATTTATTCTATATTATAGGTATTATTTATTATATTTAGAAACTTCTTGCTGCCGTAACAAATATAAATACAAGTACCAAAGCAATGAAAGTGCTATTATACCCCTTCCTCTTCCCTTTTTTGACCTTTTATTCTGGTGTTTCAGGCCAGGACTAACACATGAAGCCTCTAAAGCACTTTCAAAATCTCATTAAACATTTCCCATCTACCTCTAACCTGCTTTGCTGCCCTAAAGCTCTTGTGCTGGGAAGGTGGCAGCTGCTGCAGCAATCACATACACTCTGCTTTATTGTTTTTTAAGGAGGCCTGAGGAGCACATAATTACCTGGCAGTGACACTGCCTATGTCAGTCCTTGAAGCACATCCACGCTTGAAAGTCCAAGTTCAGGAGGCTTCTGGACAGACCACCCCACAGTCTGAGTTTCTTCCACCGCTATGGTTTGATGAATTCCTCTCTCCATAATTTATCCACTCTATATATTCAATAAGAATTTCACGCACACCACAGGAACTAAAAATTCTTTCTACCAACCTTTGGAGCCGAGCGTGTCCATCTGACATCCCTCCATCTTGGTATCTTCAACTGTCTCAATGCCATGGACCTCCACGGTTCTGCAAGGCAAGAGCAATCAGCCCTGGGGATGTTTTAGCTGGAGAATGCCTTAGGCACGCTTGCTCCATCACTTAATCCTGTTACTCCTTGGATGTCAAAGTGGTTCTTGATGTGCCCTTATCAATTTTCCTAGCCTGCATGGCTATGGCAACCAAACAGGTCCCTCTCAGAGTGTGCCCAAGCTTTGCCTGTGCTGCTTTTAAACACATGTGCATTGTGCTAATTGCAGCTATCATTGCAGAGCTGCTGCAGGAGAATCCATAAACACCTCACCTAGGAACCAAACTGAGAATTTAACACCAGGGGTCTCCTCTAGGTGCCTGAACAAAGGGGCTACAGCGGTGAGGAGGAGGGGGCAGGAAGGGGCACGGGGAGCTGGTGCTTATCTCCTGCCAGATGAGCAAAGGGGAGGCCACAGCGGTGGCTCTCTGGAGCACACGGCCCTGTCCCCCAGCTCCTCACCCATGGGGAAACCCACAGAGGTTTCCTGCAGGAGGCCCAGGCCAGCTGGAGAGCAGGAAATTGATTTAACAGGAAATCTTGTCCTTAGGTATTCCTAATAAACGTGGTGCAATAAGCTGCTGCCAGATGTTCATGCAGGAATGGAAACAGGCACAGCCTCATCTCCTCCAGCCACGTGCCCTACCAGGACCTGTCCTCCAGTGCCACATGGGAGTTGTCCCTTTTGCTTTCAGCCTTGCAAGGTCTAGTGAAACACCACCTTGCCCACGTTTGAGGAACAGTGTCCTTCCTCCATCCCTTCCCAGGACAGGCTCTCACAGCCACAAGCAATGAGGATAATGGTCTAATGGTCAGGTCTACTGGTCTTTCATGGTCTAATGGTTAGGAATATGATGGGATAAAGGTTGGACTTGATGACCCTGGAGGTCCCTTCCAACCATAATGATTCTATGATTAGGAACAACCAAGTGGCACATCCCGCTTCAGACCACGAGTTGGAAGCCAGACCCTGTGAGATTTGGTATTGGGGTCCCTGTGCTCTGCTCCCTAGGACATCCCACCCTGGACCATCAGCATAGCACTAAGGTCAGAGTTTTAGATGACCCAAGAACCAAAACTCCCACCTTGCCTTGCCCAGCAGCCCTACCAGGGCTCTCCAGGCCATCATGAAGGTGTTTGCTTCTTCATGCCAGTGCCAGGTGCTCACCCTTCCCCATGGCAAGGTCTGTCCCTGGCACCAGCTCCCAGCTGTTCCAGAAGGGCTGCAGGTCCCTGACATCACAACAGCCCCAACCTTTCCACTTTGGGGCAAAAAGAGGCCCTGAGACCTCTGCCTGCTGCCACCAACCACCCCCATACACAGGCAGGAGCTGCTCTGCTCCACGCACCCTGCTCAGCCTGAGCCCCACATGCTCTCCCCTTTCTCCTAGATGGGAGAGAAGACAAGTGAGCACGAGGCACCGTGTGATCTCCAGCCATGGGGTAAAGCCCCCCCCTCCCTCCTACACTTTCTCTGACTTTCTGAGGCCACTTGGCTGTGGTTGCCTTGAGCCCGTGAGGAGGTTCAAGGAACAGCTGTGACACTGACACCCCCAACCAGCTCCTCCCAGCTGATCCACGAGCCAGGAACCAGAGGGAAGTAAATAATTTTTTCTCTGTTTCCCCTAAAGGGATGACGAGATGCTCCCTACTACGCATTTCCTCCTCGTTACCGAGAGCATTTCTCAGCACAGATTAATCCATGGCAATAGTTCTGCACCATTTCTCCACCAGTTTTCACAATCAAAGCATGCAAACGACCCAGTAAACGTGAGAAAAAAAACCCCAGCTACTTCCCCTCCAGTGAATCATCTTTTCCTCACCCTTTACTATAAATAACCCAAACACAGCCTGAAAAAAAACCCAGAAAGAGCTTTTTTTGTCAGCTGTGTCCCACCACGCTGCGGTGAGATGCAGACCCTTAACTACTGAGGCTGCTTGGATTTACAGACAGGAGCTCGATAAAAATCAGCACAGGCATTGCACAAAGATCCCCCACAGAGGCAACGCCTCTGCTCCTAGTACAGCAACACCTCACAAACAACCCTGGCCTCACCAGGCATTCTAAGCATTTACTCAGTGCCCTCCCAACTACCTGCAATTAGCAATTATGCCCATTTTCCTTACAAGAGGGGATTTTTCTGACTATGCAGAATATTCTGTCATTCCCGTGCCTTAAGTGTGTATTAAACACACGTTACTTCGGGCTCCTTACTCCGTGGAGGAGCTACACACAGCTAATTTAACTCTGTCCCTCTCCCAAGAGGGTAAAATTGTGAATTCGGATTGGGGAATTAGTGGCAAATGCTTGAAATCTCTTTAAAAAAATCATTAATTTAAATAAATAGGATGGAATATGAGTGATGTGCTAAGTATGCAGGTCCCCATGGAGAAAATAAAAGTCTTAAAGCAGACTAACCGGGCTGAAGAGCTGAGCAGGACATCATCCAGGGACACCTCGCAGCTCCCTGGGGAATCCGGATTGAGATGGGGCGTGGGGAGCGGCTCCGGGAGCACCACCCGAGCATCCGGCTCGCACAGCATCGTCCCTGCAGAAACAGGTCTGGAAAATCAAAATACAACCCAGCACTGCAGCCAAAGCAGCCTCCCATGGCTGAGTAGGGCAACCCCAGAGCTTCTGTTGGTAGAAATGGGGGAAATTGTCCCCCCACCCCCCCCACCCTCGTGCTCAGGTTCACGGGGAAAACCCCATCAGCAGTTTATGACCCATCCATCCCCGCACCCGAATGGGAGCACGACAGCTCTGAAAGAGCCTCACAATTTAAATTTCACTCTCCCTTTGCCCCAAACGTCCTGTGGACCCCCCCCACCAGCACCCATCACCACCAGGCTCCGGGTCCAGCCTTACACCGCATCCCCCCCGCGCAGCCTCTGCTCCTCCCGCAGCCGCTCCGGACGGATGTGTAATATCCTTTATTTTTAAACTAGCGCCCAGGAGGGCTGAGCTGGAGCATCTTATGTCATGTGCTGCCTGCCTGCAATTGGAAGCAGCTCCTCACCCCACACACCACCTCTTAAGGAAGCTCTCACCACCTCCTGCACAGCGGCGCTTTGGGATCCCCCTGGGAGGGGGGGGGGGGATGCAGCCTGGGGACACCCCGCAGATTTAACCCATTTCTTGGGAAAATCGGTGGTTTTGCAGCCAGGCAGCTCCCAGGACTTCATTATTTGGGGATCCCATCCCCCAAATGAAATGTTTTCTGGTGCTGGGGCTGTTTAAGGTTCACAGTCGTTGATGCTCATGACTTGATGGGCTGAGCTTTAATTGTCCCGAACGGGATCTCGTTACCCTTCAGCCTTTTAAAAGTGGTTTCAAAAGTGGCTTCTTGCATCCACCCCCCCAACCCCCCCATGCAGGGACACGTCACCACTGGCACCACGCGCTGCAGCAGCCTGCGACTCACCACCCATGGACCAGCTCAAGCCACAAACGGCTGAGAAAGCTCCAAAAATCCCATTTCTGGAGCTCCAAGATCATAGACATCACCCAGCACCCCGGTCCAGGCTAAACCACCTTCATTCTGGGGTTTGAGAAATGGGGTGTTACCTCCCCAGGGCTCAGAGAAGCTGCCCAGACCAGTGAAACCAGGGTTCAGATCCCTCCCCAGCCTGGGGGAACTCCAACCCACATCTAGGAGAGCACAGCAGTCACCAGACTCCATGGTGCCTGCTGGAGGGGTCACCACCGCTCCTCTGCTCCAGAAGCACAAGGAGGAACGTGCTGTAGAAGCTGTCACCATGCCTGAACCCTTTCACAGCACCACATGCCTCCCCAGCACCCCACAACAAGGAGTTGAAGGCTCCCTGAAGGAACCTTTCTCCTGCCATCTGCTCCTTAGCACAGCAGGGAAGTTTGGGTCCCAAGCGTGGGCACACCAGGTATGGCACAAAGACCATGGACATGAGGCTGCATGGCTCAGAAGCTGAGGGAGACAGCAGGATGTCACTGTCACCATCACACCCAGTGGGATGGGTTCAAGGAGAACCTGGACGTTCATGCCCTGTGGCCCTCAACACCTGGAGAGCAGCAGCAGAACTTCTGGAGTTGCACCATGATTCATGGTGCAACTCCAGAAGCTCTGCTGCTGCTCTCCATGAAGCAGAAAGCTTCATGGTGCAACTCCAGAAGTTCTGCTGCTGCTCTCCATGAAGCAGAAAAGCTTCATGGTGCAACTCCAGAAGTTCTGCTGCTGCTCTCCATGAAGCAGAAAGCTTCATGGTTGTGCAAGTTTCCTTGCGAGGCCATAGGAACCCATCAGTGATGCATTTTATACCACAAATTTAGGTTAGAAACAGAAAAATTGCTGATTATAAACTGTCACCAGCTCTGCTGAGCACAGCACTCGGTGGCCTCCTTCTCCAGCACTTGGTTACACACACAGTGATGCCACTGGAAAACATAGACATGGTCCACAGAGCCAGGCACTGGGGGGACCGGGATCACGAATGACCCCCTTCTGCCCCACGGCACCTCCAGGGGGGTCAACGCACCACGAGGCACCTCCAGGAACGTGCAGAACACCCCCTCAACCCCAAACCTGCCAGAAGAAACCTCCTTTGTAATCAAACCCGTGTGACAACTTCAGTCATTTACATACAAAGCATCTTCTGCTTCGAGAGAGCACCTTGGTTCTCCTGGAAGAACTGGAAGTTGGTGAATGGCTCCATTGAGGTGGCTGTGGAGCTTCATGGACAAACCCAACCCAACCTGAAGCTTGGAGATGTGCAGATTGGTGACAGCCCAAAGGACATGGGAGGTTTCATTTGCAACAGACCCCAAACACACCTTCACTTGAAACTTGAGCTCCAGAAACAGCCATTCAAAGCCAACTCATCTCATGTGCTCATCACCATTGTCCTGCAGAGCCCACTCCACTTCTTGCTCCTGATTTCATTGCTTTTTACCCCAAAAGGCACCACATCTGATCTGGTCCAGTTTCCACCATGCAATCAGCTCTAGGAGATCTCTGCATCACCTCACTGCCTCTCCCCATTTCCACCTGAAGCAAAACTTGAGCCTTTTTTGTTCCTTTCTATTCTTTAGAGATTTATTAGGTGAGGACACCGAAGCTGGGCAACCCATTCTTCTTCTTTTAGATAAAACATCCTGGGTTTAGATAAAAGAGGGAGATGTGGTGATGGAGGTAGGGGTTGGACTGGATGATCTTGGAGGTCTCCTCCAACCTCGATGATTCTGTGATTCTATAAACTTCTTTTTTAAAAAAATTCAGTGATAAAAACTTTCTAAGCACCAAAGTGGTTGGGCACTGGAATGGGCTGCCCAGGGAGGTGGTGGAGTCACCGTCCCTGGGGGTGTTCAAAAAAGGGGTTGATGAGGCACTTGAGGCCATGGTCTGATGGTCTGATGGTTAGGAATATGATGGGATAAAGGTTGGACTTGATGACCCTGGAGGTCCCTTCCAACCCTAACGATTCTATGATTTCTATGACTTCTATGAAAGGTTTTCTCCTGGGTGGTGGCACTGCCCACCCCGCAGCCACGCTGGGCAATGGTCTGATGCCCACCTCCTGCAGGAGCAAAGAGAAGATGAGGAAAACAGGACGGTACCACACCAAGGACCTTGGAGGAGTGACACAATCCAGGCCACAGGGATGCTGGAGGTGAATTCCCCAGCAGAGTGACTCACCGGGGAGGGGCTGTTAAGTTCCTCTCTCCTAAGGTGCTGTTTACTCCACTACTGCCCGTGGGTGGGAATTCCCCTCCCACAGGAGCCAGACAGCACCGGGATGCGTCCTGAGCCATCCCCCGTGCTCCTGCCAGCTTCCACCCCCTCCCCGGCACTTCATCACCGCTGGAGGTCGAGCCCAGCTCGGTACCAGCGGAGCCACCGGTGCCGGAGCATCCCTGAACGGGTCACCCCGTTATCCCACTGCCCGTGGTGGGGCAGGACTGGTACAGACACCCACGGGGAGCGCCCTCGGATCACAGAATCACAGAATCCCAGAATCCTAGGGGTTGGAAGGGACCTCGAAAGCTCATCCAGTCCAACCCCCCTGCCAGAGCAGGGTCACCTAGAGTC
>VZRW01009394.1:208859-262546 GCA_013398125.1 Aegotheles bennettii | reverse complement strand
GCCACCCCCCGCGCCTCCCCCGGAAAGTTGGGAGCGGCGTCGCACTCCGGGCGGAGCGGGGGAGGTGACACCACCTCCCCCCCCTCTCCACCCCCTCCGGGCACCGCCCGCAGCGCGCCCTGCCCCGGGCACCGGGACCCCGGCACCGCCGCTCCGCATCCCTCCCGCTGGAGCCAACTTCTCCCGGCTCCTTCCCTGCCCTCAACTCCCAGCACCAGGTTCGGTTCGGAACAAGCGCTCAGGAGCCGACCCCGGCTGCTCCAGACCGCAGCGGGCTCCGTGCCCCCCTCCCGCGGCGGGGGGCAGCGTTCAGGTGCCCGGGGATTGCGGCCGCAGCCCCTTGGCTGCTCGTTCGGGAGCTTTGCAAACCCCTGGCGTTGTCTCCGCTGCCCCCCTGGGCTTACTGGGACGTGGGGGGGAGGTGGCTTCAACTCCAGCTCATCCCTGGAGTTTGGCAGAGCTCTGAAATCCCAGCGCTCGCTTCCTTGTTGGTCTTAGAAACGAGCGAAAATGGCAAAAAGTCCTATTTTTAAGTATCAGCCGCCTATTCTCGACTCGGTTTCTCCTGTTTGTTTGGAATAAAGTGCGTTGTGAAACAAGACTCATCTCCTGTTGGAGCAGGAGTTTGTGTCTGTGCCTATTTCAAGCGTGAGTTCCTGCAGCCTGATTAAATCTTTCCATTCTTTGCCTTAGATCCTCCTCTGAAGGCTTTTTTTTGGGTTTGTTTTGCTATCGAAAGAAGCAAATCTTTATTAATAAAAGAGCAAAATAATAATAATCATAATAAATATAATAAATAAATGATAATTTTTGATAAATAATCATTTTTAGGAACGTGCTTTGTGGTTATGGGCTTGGAATATCCTTAAACCAACCACGCTCAGCTTCGGATTCATTCCTTGATGGAGGCTTTCCTCATCTGCTTCTGCCCAAACTTTTCAACTCTCCATCTCTTTGCAGATCAGCTGAGAACAGACAGTAATTGCTGGCTTAAAAAAGAAACAAAAACCAGTCGCAAGATATAAGCCTTAAGCTGCCAAAGCCGGGGGTTCCTTCTTTGCCTCTGCTGTTTGACTTTCTTTGTGAGTTTGCTTCGGTCAATTTAAGATGAATTCAGTCTTATCTGGGGTTTTATTTTAAAGTTGCATGCCTGGAGGGAGGCAGGCAGGGTGGAAGAGCAGGCAGGGGCAGGCAGTGTGGAAGGGGAGGCATCTCAGAAGGCCCTCTCCTGGTTACCTATTTCAAGATGGGTTGAATCAGCCTCTGGAAGTTGAGGGAGTTCAGGATGAGCCAAGTTGGACATTTGACTTCTAGATTCATATTGAAAAAAAACCCCAGAACACTGGGTCTTTGCCTCTCAATGTTCTGTCCCAGAGGACATAAAATTAATTTGAATTGTGTGAGATGTTTTGCATTTGCCTTTGGGCTGGTGCAGATGTGGGCACGCTCCGTGTTGTTTTGTTTTAAGCCTTTAGAGTTTGTGTTCTCAAAGCAGCTCCTGCAAAGGTGGTGTTTGGAAATACTCATCTTTCCAAATGGAATCTGGCTTCTCGGGTAACTGCAGGATCTTGGCCTTCAGGGTGAAAGCTCACACAGAAGCAAGCGAGGGCTTGACAACTGGAATTTCTTTGTCCCCACTTGCTTCCTGCAAACTGGGAATGATCCCGATGCGTCCGTGGATGGTGCTGGGAGCATCTGCTGCTACAGAGCAATGCGAGAGCCAGGTCCATCAGACTTCACGTGGGGCTTCCAGACAGTCCCTGCTTTGCATGTCCCTGCTGTGCCATTTGCATCTCATGAATTCCTCTCACAGCACCGTGTCCCTGTCCTGGGGCCCTGCCTGCCAGCTCCATTTGCTGTTGGAAGGGTCCGAGCGAGCGCAAAATCCCAACGTGAGCTGCAGTAACCGGAGAGGGTGCAGGGTGTGCAGGCAATGGACTGGGTGCTGTGGCCGTGGCTTGGTGCAGCAAAGTCTCTTTAGCATCAGATCTGCCCTCTGAGGAAGCATTTTGTAGGTTTGGCCTGTAAATGTGTAGGTTTGGTGTATAAATGGAGACCCATCTTCATCAAGGGACTCGTCCCCACGTGTCCCATTGAGTTCCCCGCAGCAGGGGTGGGTGGGAGGGAGGGATGGGGTTGCCCATGTCCAGACTTAAGGCTGAGCATGGTCTAGAGAGAGTCACAATTAAATCACGTGTTATGTGTGTGAAGGTACATTGAAAACACCCTCCCTGGGTGCTTTTCCTGGTGTAAATCTGAAATGGCAATTCAAGGCCACCACCATTGAAGCCACGAGCAGCCAGTGCCCCCCGTGAGTCGATGGATGCTGTGTGTCCTGGCTATTTGTTGGGGTAAATTCTTCAACTGAGAGTGCCCATTGCCACCAAAAGTCACCTCTGTGCTCGTTCCCCTCTCTGTCACACAACTCCAGGGCTGTAAGGCTGCAGTGGGTGATTAATGCCCGTCGCTTTCCCCGGCTCGATCGCAGTGAAATAGACGGCGCCAGGCATTGTCTTTAAATAGTCTCCTGCTTGTAACACCTCGGAGCATTGACAGCTGTTGTGTTTAATCACAACATGTTTTCCCTTTTAATGCAGGCCTGTAAACAGAGCTGCTTTAACATATCCCAGCATATTTTCCTTGCTCAGTTTTAGCAGTCTGGAGCTAAAAGCGTCCCGCGGCGTGCGGAGTCACGGGGAAGGGCAGTGCTGATTCAACAGGCGGATCTCGCCACCCGGCTTCTCAGCCAAAGTTTCTGCTGGAGGCTTGACGAGTTGTTATATTTAAACCAAGTTTTTCCCCCCCCTCTTTCCCTCCCTCGAAACAAATGCCGGCGCAGTTACCGCCTGGCCGCCCGCCAGCTGGAGCAGGGCACTGCCCAGCCCGGCGTGCCAGGGCTCGCCGTGGGTGCTGCGGGAGGAGCACCCACAGCCAGGGGATCCCAAGGTGGGTTTGTATTCTTTGAAACACACAGGAGGTTTCCTTCTCTAAACCTGCGCTTTGAGACTCGGTGTTTTGTCTCGTTTGGACTGGCAGTTCTTCATCCCCGTGTTCAAACACAAATTCACCTTATTGCCTAAGAATGCGCTGGCTATCACAGAATCCCAGGATCCTAGGGGTTGGAAGGGACCTCGAAAGCTCATCCAGTGCAACCCCCCTGCCAGAGCAGGGTCACCTAGAGTCCATCACACAGGAACGCATCCAGGCGGGGTTTGAATGTCTCCAGCCAAGGAGACTCCACAGCCTCTCTGGGCAGCCTGGTCCAGTGCTCTGGCACTCTCACGGTAAAGAAGTTCTTTCCCATGCCAGGCTGTTCCCTATAGGCCATAATTCCCTAATTATGCCATAAATAGATAAATAGACAACAAACATTTCTTCAGCGCCGGCTGCGTACCCGTTAATACACTGAGCAAAGAGGGATCTTTTCATACAGGACACTACGTACAGAAAATCACTTTTCTTAACTCCTGGAGGCAATTATTGCAGTGCCCAACAGTACCCAAAGCATTTCCAGTTGCATTTCCAGTTAGGGGGAGATAAATAACAAAACCAAACCCACCTTCAACTTTGGGTTGCGTTTTTCTGCGTCACGGCCACGTTTGCATTTCACCCAGCGAAAAGAGTTTCAAAAAGTTACAATCTGTGTAATTCAATAGTTGGTGATGTGTAGAGATGTGATTCTGTGTTAATGAACACGAGAATCTTCTGATTATATTCTTGCAGCTCTGGGAGGTTAAGCCATATCTATCCAGCATTACAAGGAGTCATTTAAGTTGCAACAGAAACCAGAGTCCTCCCAAACGGAACTTTATAAACTGTTCTGTTTCGTTGATCTGGCATTACACACGTGTTAAGGGCTGTGGAAACGCCACATGAAGGCATTTGAGAAGTAATTTAAAGGCAGTTGATACACTTGGGGTTTTTTTCTAAATTAGAAATGATTAAGACATTAAGAATTTCTTTTCTGAGCTTAATAAATGCCAAAGAATTCTCAGCATAGTACAAAGATGTCCTAGTGATGAAGCTTTGAAAGGGATTAACAGTTGAACGTTGCAGTTGCTTTCAAAGAGCAGAATGGGCAGGGAGTGATGGGACAAGGGGGAACGGGTTCCAACTGCCAGAGGGGAGATGGAGATGGGATGGGAGGAAGAAATTCCTTGATGTGAGGGTGGTGAGAGCCTGGCCCAGGGTACTCAGAGAAGCTGTGGCTGCCCCTCCGTGGCAGTGTTGAAGGCCAGGTTGGATGGGGCTTGGGTCCCTTCCCACCCAAACCACTCTGGGGTTCAATGATTCAGGAGTTTGTCTGTGGTTGGTGGTTCTTCAAGGCTAACACAAGGCAGGGTGCCCCACTGAACTGAGCCCGTAATTAAGGATGTTCCTTTTGGAGATGTCATTATCTAAGACTGACAAGAAATATCAGGGGGAGAAGAGAGAGAGGAAAAGGTGCGGGTGGAATGATTATAAGCAAACAACCTTGGCATAATGAGCAATTTCCTTGGCTGCCACCTGGTTAGTCATTGCAAGATTATTCTTTAATATCAGCTTAAGATCCTGTTGCCACCATGACAACCCTGGAACTATTCTGGATAATTTCTGGCTTAACACACAGCTGATCAAACATCTACCCTGTTTGGGGAATTGTATATTAGTTATTCTGTTTCTTCTGATGGCTGGTGGAGGGTATCTGGGCTGCCAGGCGTTGGGAAGAGGAACCTTGTGCTGATGGGTAATACCCCGACCTGAGGAACCTAGATCTTCATGTTTATGGGAATAATTGGGAGTGTAATAATTGGGGCTGAGGAGCTGCCTGACCTCGGTGTGACCGTTGTGCAATCACAAAGCAACTGCCTGGAAGGATCCTGTTCTACTGGTCTGGCTCTAGTAGCAAATACACTATGTTTTACTCAGAGGTAGCCTGTCCTGCCTTTGTGTGACAGAGCAGGTAGACAGTGGGACACTTTACAAGGACTTTTTTATTCCCTAAGACAGTGCTATGGTGATTAGAGAAACAAAGCACTGAGCATTTAATTATTATTATCATGTATAGAAGACATCCAGCAGCCCTACGCTGCGGTGCAGCGATAGCCTGAACACAACGCTGGTTGAAATGATTCCATTCACTTGATTTGGAAAGGTTATTTATGGTGGTGATCTAGAATGGCAACTTTTGGAAGCAATATTCAAAGGCAGAAGCAGCCCAGGTGATCTGAGCATGCTGCATCTCATGGTGGCTTTTGCACAGAGGATCTCCCATGTTTTGTAGCTCGCAGGGCTGGGGGCCAACGTAGGAATCGGCTCATGTGAAAAAGTCTTTTCATTATTTCCCTGCTTGGGCTTTCTCCAAGATCTGATCCTGAGCTGGACCAGGCTGTGATGCTGTGTGGGTCAGATTAGTGCTTAATGCCTAGGATGGGTTTAGTGACTGGTATTGGACAATTCCATTATCACAGAATCATAGAATCATTATGGTTGGAAGGGACCTCCAGGGTCATCAAGTCCAACCTTTATCCCATCATATTCCTAACCATTGGACCATTAGACCATGGCCTCAAGTGCCATTAGTCTTAAGCATCCTCTACTCAGTGTGTAAAGGGGGCTGTGGGGCTGGTTAACAAGGCACAGGCAAATGGTGTTCCTCTCCCCATGGCCATGGTGGCAGAGGGTTTCGCCGGGGTCTGAGGACAGAGCCAAGTCTCCACCTGGACAAAGCCAGGCTTTGCTGGGAAGGATGGAGGAGTCAGTCAGACCCGGGGCCTTCCTGGCAAGCAGGCACTGGTCTCATATTTTTTCTTACCCAGACTGTTTTTGTTTGGGCAGCAAAGAGAGTTTGTGCATAGCCTCTGATAAGATGAAGCTTGCAGAAAGCTGGGAGGAAGTAAGTTCTGAGATAACACCAACCTCTCGGCATGTTGTAGGTACAGTTTGTCAGTGTTGTCCCCTCGCTGGTCTGGGCAAGGATATCTTTGTTCTTCTTTCTCCTCCCCTTAGCTGTCTTGGATGACACAAGGCAAAAAACAACCTTGAAATCCACCTCTGGGCTGTGAAACGTGGGGTAGATGTGAGTGCAGGTGGACTAGATCTGATTTATCTTCAGTCTTTACACTTAAACAGAATATTTTATGTGCTGTTTAAACCCCCATGCCTCGCCCCCAAAAGAAGATGAAATGCAGATCTTTTCAAATATTCATGACCTTAAATGACCAATCATGGGAGGAAATTTTTCTTTAATAGGTACAGAGAAATAATGGCTTCTGATCACCAAGGTGATGTTCAGACCTTTCTTCTTCCTAGCAAATATTTACTCATTTTAATATGATAGATGCACACCGTTGTTCAGAAGACTTGCACCCGCCAGGAAAGTGAAATATCCCTCACCCAGGTCCTAAAAGACTTGAAGAAACGTGGGCTTGCCTGTCCTCCACAGCTGTTTGAACTCAAAATGCAGATATTTAATACAACTCGCCTTCCCCCAAACCATAAATACAGAACTCACCCTTTCACGTTGTAGGCAGCAGCTCTGTTACCTTCACCTGTTGTGACTGACAACCTGCAGCACTCTGGCTTGAGCTGGGCGTTGCAAAAGCAGAGGTTGTTCCTACTCGTGGCTCAGCCTGGAGATCCACTGGTGTCAATATTTTCCTTTAGGAATAGCATTTATGATGGTTGTTTCCACAAGATTACTCCCACCACCATGATCAGATAATATTCCCGAGGTAGGAGCCACTGGCAGGCAGGAAGCACCCAGATGGTTAAAACTGCTGCTTGCTGTGCTAATAAATGGACTTATTTAAATTTCAGAGTATTGTCTTGTATGCTGCAACCACTAGAGAGAAGTGTGTAAGGTGAGGAGTTGCAAGCATAACATAATTTTAAACAAAATTCATGTTTAAAATCCACTGGAGCAGCAAAAGTGCTTTGTGATTCTTGCTGCTGCTGGTCTCCACGTTTTCATTCTTCCCAATTCGATGCTGCTCGGAATCTAAGACTCTTGAGTAAACCCCCCCAAACCCCAAACCAACCAAATACCAACCAAACAACCCAACTTGTTTTGGTGCACTCAACGTTTCTGTAGCGTTTGATGAACGTGTTCCCAGTGGTTGACCTGGCTAATTTGGGGTCAGTTCATGATTTAATCTTTCTTGAGGTAGAGGCACTAAGTAGAAATAGCTTTTTTCTTTATCCAGTATTGGTTAAAACCCATGAGTTTTTGACCCGTGGCAGTGCCAGGCAGCCCCAGTGTGCCCTGATAATCCATTACCCTGGTGCGGTGCGGTGGGCTCTGGTCTCTGCCCCGACGTGCCCACAGTGGTTTCATGGGACAGGCAGAGCCAAGTTTGTCTTACAGCGAAGGTGGGGGTTAATTATTTTGTTCTGGCAGCGTGTTTTATCCGTCATAGAAACCTCTGTGGTGTCCCCATCCAAGACATTCCAGCCTGGTGCCTCACCAGCTGCTGCTGCGTCATCTCCGTGCTGTTGGGCCGGGCGGTCGCCATAGCCTCTCGTTACTAGGGAAGAGCCTGAGGTGCCTTCAAGTAAAGGATCCTCAGGCTGGTTTAGATACATAACCCTCACAGAGGTCAGCTTCACTGGGAGCAAACCCCTCCCGTGCCTTCGTGGAGGCAATGAGTGACGTGCGAGCTGTCTTGTTGGTGCTTCATAAACTGCAAACTCCTGATTTATAGAGTTGGGTTCTGTGATCCTGGACAGAGCATGGGCCAGGCAGTGCCTTTCTGTTTGTTCCACTCCATCTATTGTCATGGTGGATTACAGCTGAGCTGGGTAGTGCATAGCAGGGTAAGTCTCTCCTAAATACAAACTGTGGACCGGGACTTTTCACAGAATCACAGAATCCCAGGATCCTAGGGGTTGGAAGGGACCTCGAAAGCTCATCCAGTGCAACCCCCCTGCCAGAGCAGGGTCACCTAGAGTCCATCACACAGGAACGCATCCAGGCGGGGTTTGAATGTCTCCAGCCAAGGAGTCTCCACAGCCTCTCTGGGCAGCCTGGTCCAGTGCTCTGGCACTCTCACAGGAAAGAAGTTCTTCCTGAGATTCACATGGAACCTCCTGGGCTCCAGTTTGCATCCATTGTCCCTTGTCCTATCATTGGATGTCACTGTAAAAAGCTCGGCTCCATCGTCCTGACCTTCACCCTTTACATATTTGTAACCATGGATGAGGACTTTTCTGCATCTTTTCCATGGATGCAATCACTAGGAAAACATGACCCACCTTATTGTCACTCTCAGGAATTTCTGAAGTCCCCTACTGCTGCCCTGGAGGGAGATGTGCTTTGTCTTCAGCCCTGCAGGTACCGTGCAATCTCTGTCTCCATCTCTCATTTGTACAAAGCACTGATCATCACTCCCTTGGTGGGGACTGAAAGGAGACATTTTAATACCAAAACCTCTGAGGGTGTATCTGTCACAGGAACATCTCTGTGTTTGGGCAGGCCCTGGGGCTGTGTCTATAGCTGTGTCTGTAGGGATACAGGTAGGTATTATTTTTTTATATATATATATATACCTGTATACATACATATAGAATCATTGAGGTTGTAGAGACCTTCAAGCTCATCCAGTCCAACCCCTACCTACATCACCATTAACCCAACTTGCCTTTTACCCTCTGGACACTGAGAACAAGGACGTGTGCTGCACGGCTCTGGGTCCTCTGAAGAGAAACAGTTGGTGGCCTCTCTCTGCTCCCCTGGATGTGCGTGGGAATGGTTCTCCAGGAGAAGCACCTACTTGGAGGATTTTCCTCCTCCAGTTTGCTCTCCCTTCTGCAGAGGGCAGGAAATCTCACAGGGTGAAGCCAGTGAAGGTGCAGAGACCATGCACAGAGACATGTTTTGGTCCTGAAAAACTGGGAGAGGGAAACCAAGCAAGCAACCAAGCAACCAAGCAGGCAACCAAGCAAGCCCTGGAGGAATTATTTTGGGGAAAAGATTGACTGGGGGATTTCTTGCTGAAGTTATTCCAGTATTATTCTTCAGGCTGGTTTACAATCCCAATGAACACACATGGAGAGTCCTCTCAAAAAGCACAAAACAGAAGTACTTGGGTGGATGACCTGAGCTCAGCTGCAGTTCCATCTTGCTCTGTTTGCCGTACCCGGTGAGGAACGCAGGAGTTTCAGTGACACTCCCTCTCTTTGCACATTTCAAGAGATGATTTGTGTCGTGAATTGAATTTTTCCAGCTGCATTCTAACCTCATGTCCTTAAAACTCAAGCTTTTTTTTTAATGCCAACAAATAACTCAATTAATACATCATACATTGCAGTTCTTATCCACGTTCCCTCAAGAATTACTTAATGCTTTGGTGGTGAGTCTTTTATTGGTGTATCATTAAGGAATTTTTGTGATAGTTTTCATTTTGGCAGCTACTTGGTTGAATTTCTATGATGATGTTGGACACCAAAAAGTTCCACAGTGAACATGTTGAATGCATCTCCTGATTTCTGCTTTATTCATGTATGTGGATTGAATTACAATGATTGGCCAGGTTATGCAATATTTCTGCTGGAGAAAAGTAAATTGTCTATGGATTAATTTCTAATTTGGAATTCTGGCTTATAGCCATCCTAGACTAATAGTGAATTGAAAAATTGGTAAGAACTGACAGTGGCCTCTCTGCAATACTTTTAATACTTTTTTTCTCAATCAGTTTATAAATTTTGACTCATTTTCTTGCATCAGAAAGTTAAGGTCTGTTCCCTGGAAGCAGGATTTTCCCCCAAATCAGCAGTAGCATTTGCTGGTCAGTTAAAGAAGGTGTGCAATACTATGTAGTAAAATAATAATAATAATAATAATAATAATAATAATAACTAAAAATAAACTTAAAAGTCTGCCCACCTCACCACCCCCCAGAAATCTTGCTCAGCTGGCTACAGGGAGTTGACTGCGTTATTCCATCGAGACAACAGTGTGTCAAAAACCTCTCTAGGAAGGTAAACGAATCTCTGTACTGATGCCATTTAATGAGTTTATAACAACAGAAGCACAAACAACATTCTCTCTTGGACACACGTGTGCACACACTGGTGGAACTGGAAAGCAAAGCTGCAAACACAATTGGTTTATGTTTATTATTATTATTATTATTATTATTATTATTATTATTATTATTATTATTTCTCGTTGCAAATGGCTTCTGGCATCGTTGCTGCAACTGCCTCTTTCCTCAACGTCTCTTGTAAACTTAGTGTAAACTGCTTGTAGTACTCCTCTGAGTCCGTTTCTGGACTGGTGGCTTTGACAGCTCCCTCTGTAGCTCAGTGTCAGTGCTGGAGGGTGAGCTCGCTGCCTTTTTTTGGCATGCAGTGATTGTGGGAGGAAAAAAAAGCCTGATGTGAATGCTCAGCTAAACAATGTGTATTATCTCTACTGGAGTGCTTTTTGCCCGAGCACCTCAAGTGCAGATACAAAGATGATGATGGTGTTTTCTTTCTTCCTTCCATCTGCAGAAAGTAGAACTTCTCCACTAGGAAAATTAATGTGCTTGATTTTTAACAGCTGCCATCAATATCTGGAGTGTGTGTACTCCTCTGACCTATGCCACTGGACTAAACTAGTTCACTTTTGATTCACAACATGCTAAATAGGAATAGAAACCGACCCTTCTGTTTTGGAAGGTTGAACTGGAAATTCAGGATTCACAAAATCCACTTTTTTGCCTTTGAAACAGGCAGATGGGATCATTCAGCATCTCATTTGCTCAAGATTATTTTGACTGAAGTCTGATGTCAAGTAGCGTTCGAAGCAAATATTTAAGAATAAAATACCATATTGCTGACTTACAACTCTGTTGCTGTTGGGTTAAACTCACTCTGGTTATAAAATCCCTGGTATTGGCACAGGTTCTGTTAGCAGAACGGGAATTGTTTGTATATAGTATTTTAAACTGGTTGTGTTTTTTGCCGTTACGTTAATGGAAAGCATGTTTTGACATCTTCCCCTTAGCTCCCTGACTGAACTGTCTGCGTTTGGAATTCCATCTGGTTGCACTGAAGAAACTCTCCTCCCTGTTCCCCACCCAAATATCTCCGTGGTGCATAAAGGAGCCACTGAAATGTTAACTGGTTTTTAGGAGAACAAATCATTCTGCTCTTAAAGCTGGTGCTGTAATGGCCTTTACTGGCTACCTGTGAACTGAGGCTTTAGAGAGGTATGGGAAGCTGCTTAAAAATGTTTCAACACACGTTTGGCTCGTAAATACCTATAGATCATAGCCCACGAGAGACCTGTGAGTCAGGGAGTGGGAAAGGGTTGAGTATGATGTTGTAGAAACCTCAGTCCAATGCTTCAAGTAACAGAATAAACTGATGTTTCTTTGGACAGTGCCAAAACCCATCCATAATGAATGAGTCCTCTCTCCCCTTCATAAATGTCTTTTTTTCTTTGTCTGTTTGGGGCAAATGGGAGATTTACCCCATGGAATAGGGAGATTAGTGTTAGCATGTGTCCTCTTGCTTTCTTTTTAAAGGCAGGTTTATGCAATCCAGTCAATGAAGGGAGAATTAACAGAGAGCAGCAATGGGTTGATAGCTAAACAATTCATCATTTAAAAAGAAAAAAAATGAATCTCCAGTAGCACTGGAAGATATGAACACTGACTAATTCCTCTGCTGCTTTCGAAGCTGACAGGAGAATCAGTTGAGGTGATTTAATCAAGCCACCCGTGCAATCTCTCTTATGGAGAAAATCCCTTGAAAGCTTCACAGCCCACACAGAGGAGCAGGGTCTTGGCTCTTCTCAGACTGATCTCCCTCTGCTTCACATCATATCAACCTTTCATTGTTCTTTACACAATAATAAGGGGGAAAGTTGCTGCTGATGGTTTGGAGCAATTCAGTGTTCCTTGCACTGTGCTTTTTTTGCAAAAAAACAGAATGAGTCGATGCTTCAGGCAATTCTGGAGGATGCTTAAAACCATAGTGCTCAACTGGTGCTGCTGGAATCACAGCTTTCCAGGTGCTCCAGCTCAGACAACATCCTTGCACCTCCATAGTTGTTCCAGAAAGAAAATACCCACCCCTGGTTTTTGCAGCTTGGATACAGAAGTCTCCAGCCAGCTGTGGTGTGGCTGGGTAGGAGGTTGACCTTGCTCGTACCAATAACAAGTTGTGTTAATCTTTGCACTGTTCATTAGGCTCTTGGTGGGAATTTACAAATGTCTGGGCAGCTGAGGGAGTTCCACCTTCCTCCAGGAACCTGGCAGGAGAGGCCTGGATCCTCCCCCATCACCACCATCTCATCCACGGGATTTAAGAATGAAACCTGTGCAGCTCTGAGGAGGGACCACAGCCGTGCAGGTGATCGCAGTGAGATGGGTGCATTTGTGCTGGTTTGGGGAAGGAGTGGCACAGGAGAGACCCTCTGCCCAGTTTGGGGGGGGGTCTCTCACCATTTAAACCCTGCCTGAGCAAACAAATGGGGTGGGCTGGTGCCATTTGAAATATCTATGGAAAAAAAGAAGGAGCAGGTGTCCCAGCCACTGAGCCTTGTGGTCCCTCACCTCCTTGGGTCAATTGCCTGTCCCCTGACACCACCCAGGAGATGATGGTGATGCTTAGGTCATTGCTTCTCACCCTGGATCATTTAAAGTGTGCTCTGTTACAAAGTACTCTTTGACTGCAGGAGTATTCCTAGAAAACTTTTCTCTTTGCTAATGGTGCTGCCCTCTTCTAGTATTCACTTTGCTATTATTTGGCCTTGGGAGGGTGGTTACTTTGTTCTCAGCAGCTGATGGCTTTCTGTTCTAGAGGAGATGGATTAGTTCTTTCCACCCCTGAATAATTTAGATGCTATTCATAGCTTAAAAATATTATTTTGAAGAGTAACTAGGTGCTCACATTGGACTGTAAATGAATACTCTTCTGTATTTCCACCTGCAAGTTACAAAACTGCTACATGAAGTTTACTGTTACAGAGCATTAGGGACTCCAGTTTAGCTATCGTTTAATCAATTTATTTTATGGAGGAAAATTCATATCAGACCTGGCAGTCCTTTTAATAGGTGTGTTTCAGAAATTAAATCATGTCTGATCCTGATTCCAAATGTGCAGTGAGATTAGTGTTAAAAAAAACCCCAAACCAACAAAACACAATTATTGTTTCTCTTAATTGTGAAATGAGCAGCTATTGTGTATAAAGAGATTTGCTTTAATTTTAAAAGGCTTTGTCATCCTCAGCTGTAGCCCACTATTGTTGCTGATGAGCACAGCCTCAACCCAGGAAATGTCTCATAAATTGAAAAGCAAACATTTTCTGACTGGTCTGTGTTAAACACATAGCCTGAAAACTTGAATCAAGGTGGTGGCATGAATCAGTGGGATGCTCTCAGCTGTGGCATATAGTGATTTGTTTGGAGTATGGCAGTGGGGGGTGGTGATCCAGAGTGGTACCCAGGTAGTCCCTGAAAGGATGCCCGATGTGCTTGTTGGTCGTGTCCAATGTTCTCATTACTCACTAGCTGGTGGCTTGGCCTGACATTGCCATTGCTTGGCAGCATGTGTTTTGACTGCAGTGGGGCCATCTCCATCTGCAGAGAGAGGCTGAGCCCAGGACCTGCTGAGCCCAGGACCTGCTGAGCCCAGGACCTGCTCTGTATCTGACTCCTTCCCATGCTTTAGAGGTGTGTGGGTGCTGCTCTGCTCCAGCTCCTGCTCTTCCCGCTGTTGCTCAGTTTGCAAGGGGAGGCATTCTTAGCATTCCTTTCAGTCTGCACCGTAGCTACACAACATCTAATTACACTTCTGCACAACAACTAGCCAGCAAATTAACATCATAATGGGTCTTAAGGTTTTGTAATGACTCAAAAATGTCACTGGGCTGGAGGAGTGCTGGGCTCTGCCTGGCAGCAGCCTTTCCTCCCAGGGCAGCCCTGCCCAGCCACTTCCTTCTGCCTTTGGAGTCTTCCTACAGGTGAAGAATTTGTTGTCCTGAGGCCTTATGGTCCTTAGCAGCACCTTCCCCCTCTTTGCAAAGGGTTTTTCTGTTTTACTTTGGATACAGGAGTGTCACCAAAGTTTGGGACCAGACTCCCAAGGGGAACTGAATTTCTTTGCTGCCCTGAAGTATCCTTATGCCATTTCAGAACACCAGCAGCTGCTGCTTCGTTTTGTCCTGTCCCACTTTTGATTTTTGCTGCTTCAGGCCGAATGTCTACTGGGATTGCTGGAACAGTTGCCTTTGGCAAAGGTGGGGACACCCTTGCAGGACTGGTTCACCGGAGCGAGGGACGCAGCCTTGGCACTGTGTAGTCTCAAATTCTACCTTAGCTTGCCCTTGGGCAGGGCAATGGCATCTTCTCTGCTGTCCACCTCCCCTGGTTTACACCTTTTTGGATCATCCTGGCAAATTCAGAGCTTTATTATCATGGGAGAGGTGCCAATCTCCAAAGGGACACCTTGGATGCAGAGGGAGCAGGGAGGATGTTTGCATTGCCCCACTCTGGGCACTAAACTTAAAGCAAGATTTTAGACTCCTTGTGTGGGCAGTGTGGAGGCAGTTACCTCCAGAGGTTGGCTCTGAGTAGCTGCATCTCCTGCTGTACCAAAAATCAGGGCTCCAGCCCCTCATGAGGGTCATGCCGGGTGCTGCAAACCCTGTGCATCGAGAGCATCCTATAGGTAAGCTGGGTATATACAACCCTCACACAGCTTTAACTCTTTCCAGCTTAGTTTAGGCAGCATTTGCTTCGGGGAAACGATCTGTCTGCTAGGAATTGAGCTTGCTGCCTTTTTGTAGGAAGGGGGGAAGGAATTAAATAATAGTTAATACTTAATGCATATGAGTAGCAATGCTGCGCGGGTTGCCTAGCAGCCAGCGAGACAAGCAAGAGAATAAAAAAGGCTGTCAGAGTGAATGTGGTTGGAGCTGGTTTCTCAGTTTGCGGGTGGAATCTGACCCATGCAGCCCGTTGGCTTTTTTTTTGGGGGGGAGGGGGAGGAGATGGTGGAATTTCCCACTAATGGATATTTTAGCTCTGTCGGATCATCTCTATCTGCTCCTCCACCCCCATCTGTTTTTCCTTTTCAAGTGTAACTTGGAAAGCTGGAGCCAAAGGGAGGTGTTAAAGTTTTGTGTGGTTTCTGGAGATGGAATGGGCAAAAAAAAAATCTCTCAAAAGTGACTTTTTCCTTCTCTTTAGAACTGTATCTCGAGCAGCCTGGAGATCATTACCATTTCATGGTCTCTTCGATATACTGCTCAGTAAATGCTGTATAGGCTGGAAATAGCTCCTGCAGTCACACTTCACACTTCTAACATTGCTCTTGCAAGAAGTGGATGTGCATTTATTTTCTGGAAAGCAAAGGTAGAAAGATACTTAGGGGAAAAAAAAGGGAGGGGGGGGCTTGAGCTGCTGTATGGTTGCAAAGAAACTGCCCCCTCTCCCATGAGACCAACAATTCCCCAAAGTATGAGGTTGGATTAAAAACCACTAGGAGATAAAAATAAGGAAGGCTGGCTGTTTAAATAGCCACTTTCTGAAGTTGTGTAGCTCTTTCTACTTTTCCAGTAAAAGTTGGGAAGCTGGAAACCCTTTTTCTTGTCAGGCCTTAGCTCTGTGGGAGTAACAGGACTGCAGCAACTGAAACCCCCCACTAAGCATCCTCACTTGAGATAAGAGACAGTGTCAGCTCTCAATTTTAATGTGTTTTCCTCATCCCAGCAGTAACTTTTTAGCATATTAAAGCAGGAATGGAGGCACTTAGGAGAGAATAGAAGGAGAAGAATCTTGGGCTTAATTTGCCCATTTTAATAAGGAATAAGAATAGTGGCTCTTTCAGGGCCATCAGCCTTTTTTTACACTCAGAAATGAGCTGGCAGGTCTTGGGTCAATGCCTGCAAAGATACCACTCTAGTAATTTTGGTGGAAGAGGGTCTGGACAGGGAGTTTTGGCTTGTTTTGGCTTGCTTTGCCTGCTGGCGTTTGAGTGAGACCAAGAGGTTGGTCGCGTTCATCTGTGCTTCTTCTGCTGTCGTGGCAGAGATGTTCCTCTCAGCCAGAATTATCTTTGAAGTCCTTTCCTCGGCCAAATGTTGCAATGTTGAAGCACCTTTTAACCACCTTTCACACAACTTGGAGATTTCACTGCGGAAGTCAACCATAAGGCAATGGGTAGGGTTGGAGAGGTGCCGTGAAGTAAAGGAGCTTCTTTTGAGTTTACTTTTTTGTGCAATGAGTGCAAATGCTACCACATGGTGCATATTTTATCCCTTTGCCGGGCAGATTCTTCAAGTTGTGACATGTCTTAATTTTCAGTTGTCATTTTTGAGTTGCCAAGCTGTGCCGAACTCTTGGCCGCCTTGCGGGAGTGTCTGCTCTCTGCTCAATGCTGCTCTGAGCATCACAAGGAAAAGATCAACTGCCTCCAGAATGTTCCTGGGCCTCATGCAATTGGCATCTGAGTCCCCCTGAGGAGGAGATAAATGCAATCGAATGCTGGAATACCAAGGAGTAGTTTAGGGTCTGGGGTCAGAAAAAATAATCCTTAAATAAAAAACAGAATTTTTTAAAAGCCTTATTTAAAAAGTGCCCAAGATTGTGATTTTTTTTTTAATATTTTTTTATCCAGTGGGTGAGTAATTCCTGCTTTTCACCTTGGAGAAGTGAATGCCTTGCTGTAGTTCTGTTGCAGCACCCTGGAGGGCTGTGCCTTGGGTAGATAAACAGGAGAAAACTCTAAAGGAAGCACCCGCACGCTTGGGAATCAGCAGCCTCAGTGATGAGCTTTATCATTAATCACTGGGAAGGTGAACTGATGTGATGCCAATGCCTAAGCCCAGCTTTAAAAGTTGGAGGGACAAATTCTGCCCAGATTCTGTTCCTATTGAATTTGGGAGCCTGCAGCAGCAGCATGTGGCCTTAATGATGATTAGCAAGCACAGCAGAACTTTTATGTTTTAGATCATACTGCTGTGCCCAGGACAATGATCCCTTTCCAGCAGCCCAACAAAAGCCCATCTCTATTCTTTATTTCCACAGGGAGCAAGCTCGTCCTTAAAATCCTCTGAGCTTTATAAATTTTTGCTTATGATTAGTTGCCTCAAATTTTAATGTAAAAAAAAAAAATGCAAAGTAGAGAATTTAAATTAGTTTCCCACGTTCATGGAACTAGAAGAAAACATCTTTCTGGTGAGTTTCTCCTCTTCATCACCTCAGAGGACACTCAAAAACCACCCACTCCCTATCCTGGAAGCTCATTTCCCTGCCCAGACCACCCTTCCCAGGACTTGGAGATACCACCAAGGAAAGCAAAACTCTTCTGTAAGCTAACTCCTGCTTAAAGGGATCTAAATTCTGCTGGGAAACTTCTAGGAATGTACAAAAATTAAAAAAAAGGGGGTAAAAATAAAGTTGAAAGAGTTCTTGCTCAGGGTGTGTTTGGGGGGAGCTCTGGCTGGGCTGGGCTGGTGAACTGGGCAGTGAACTGGGGCCACTGGGTTTTGTGTCGTGACTGGTTACTGCTGTCTCCAGAAGAGGTTAACTCCTTAATAACATTTTTAAAAGCAAATAATAATAATAATAAAAAGGTTCCTTTCCTGGGCATCTGCTTTGAGGAACACTCTCCAGCCCATTAATCTGTTTATTCTGAGCTAACAATTAAATAAAAGGGAATAAAACCGAACCGAAACCCCGGACCCCGCGGTCCTCCCCCCCCTCCCGCAGTTACTATAGCAAAGAAATTATTTGTCGGTCCTCCCGGGCTTCTGAAAATACCCGCTGACATATTTGGTGCGCGGTGGCGGCGAGGCGGGGCCGCGCCGGGGATGTTTGGTTTGGGACGCGCTCCCCCCGTTGCTTAGCAACGCGCCCTGGCCGCGCGAGCGGGCCGCGTCGCCCCTGGCAACCGCTGTTGGTCCCCAAACAGCGCGAGCTCCGCATCCTCCCCCAGCATCCGTCTCTTCCCTCCCCTTCGCATGGCTTCGGGCTCCTCAGGGTTGTCCCATCCCGGCCCGGAACCCCTTGGAAGCTGCCTCAAAGTTGGGGCTGAAGAAAACCCCCAACCCTAATTAATTTTAGGATTCAAAAGGGCTTCAATCTTCCTCCATCCTGATTCTGGAGGATGAGTTTTTAACTTTGCCCTGCCCGCTTATTGAATGGATTTTTTTTTTTTAAAAAAATGTGGTTTCTGGGTGTTGTCTGAAGCCCTCTCTGGCCAGAAAGTTCAGTGGGCTGAGGTGTCTGTCGGGAAGCCACCCACTCCTGTCTCCCAGCCAAAAATACTGCCTCCAGGAATTTGTTGCCTGGATAAAAGATACATCTCGGTTAAATTCTAGTTCAGTACCAGTCAATTCTTTCTTTGAGAGAGTGCAAACTGTTAGAGCAGTGTACAGTTGCAAGCCTTTATCTTCTCCCAGTCATCTAGAACACCATGCACCAGTACAGGCTGGGGGCTGACCTGCTGGAGAGCAGTGTAGGAGAAAGGGACCTGGGGGTCCTGGTGGACAGGACGATGACCATGAGCCAGCAATGTGCCCTTGTGGCCAAGAAGGCCAATGGCATCCTGGGGTGCATTAGAAAGGGGGTGGTCAGTAGGTCGAGAGAGGTTCTCCTGCCCCTCTATTCTGCCTTGGTGAGGCCACATCTGGAGTCCTGTGTCCAGTTCTGGGCCCCACAGTTCAAGAAGGACAGGGAACTGCTTGAGAGAGTCCAGCGCAGAGCCACAGAGATGATGAAGGGAGTGGAACATCTCCCTTATGAGGAAAGGCTGAGGGAGCTGGGGCTCTTTAGCTTGGAGAAAAGGAGACTGAGGGGGGACCTCATCCATGGTTACAAATCTGTAAAGGGTGAGGGGCAGGACGATGGAGCCAAGCTTTTTACAGTGCTGACCAATGATAGGACAAGGGGCAATGGATGCAAACTGGAGCACAGGAGGTTCCATGTGAATCTCAGGAAGAACTTCTTTCCTGTGAGAGTGCCAGAGCACTGGACCAGGCTGCCCAGAGAGGTTGTGGAGTCTCCTTGGCTGGAGACATTCAAACCCCGCCTGGATGCGTTCCTGTGTGATGGACTCTAGGTGACCCTGCTCTGGCAGGGGGGTTGGACTGGATGAGCTTTCGAGGTCCCTTCCAACCCTAGGATTCTGGGATTCTGTGATTCTGTAACATGGTCTGTCCTGTTACTGTCCTCATCAAAACCACAGTCCTGCCCTTCTCCAAGTGCAGAATATTCAAATACATGTTCTCAAACTGCCTTTCTAAGGCATCCAAAGCAGCCTTCTCATTTCTTTGCTTTTCCAGGAAGAATTTTGTGGCTCTAGATCGTTTGTGTCTTCTCTTCTGGGTCTTGTGTGGTCCTGGAGTCTGCAGTTCCAGTCACCAACAGCTGTATGAACCTGACATTTCCACAGGGAAAAATACAGCTCATTCCCCAGTGCACACTGGTCTGGAAATCAATTGCTTCTCTCCCATTACTTCCTGAATACTGTGGTGGAACAGCTGAATAACAACTGTGAGTTTAGTTTTGGGACCCCCCCCACCACCGTGCCAGCCTGGGACTACTCTGAGCACACCTGCACTGAGGCAATGTGGCACTTGGGGCAGTTTGATTGCATGTGTAGAAGCAGAATGATCCACAAGCAAACCCCAAAGTCTCGTAAGAAAAGTTTGCACATCCCCATGAGGATGTTTTGGTGTGACACCACCCCGTAAAGGGCAAGAGCCCATTTTCTGTGGAGTGCAGGAGCCAAGCTCGGACCTCCGTGGTGGTTCTTGACCAGTATCACCAGTCCCTGGCCAGGGCAGTGCTCCCCAGGAGCGTGCCAAGTTAGCACAGCTGGAAGAGCATCTTGTGTGCAGGCGAAAGGATGGTGGAGTCAGAGACAAAGAAACTTGCCCTTAGTGTCAGGAGAAAGCAAACAAGCCCTCCTCCTCCTCCTCCTCCTCCTCCTCNAAGCCCTCCTCCTCCTCCTCCTCCTCCTCCTCCTCCTTCTCCTCCTCCTCCTGCCCGCCCAGGCACTCCCTGCCTTTTCAAGGCAAAAGTGACCACATCTTGTTTCTCTCCTTGCTCCAACTCTCCTTCCTGGCTCCTCAAACTACTCAGTGCAAACCCACAGCAACACAAACTCTGGTGACTGCTTGTTTATCCCCTCGTGCCGTGTTTCAGTCTGCCCCATGGTGGGATCTCTCCGTGAGACCTCCCAAGCACTGACCCAGCTGCTGCTGTAAAATCCGAGATGAAGTTGTCTCTGCTCCAAACAGCCACAGTTGATGTTTGTGGCTTGTTCAGCTTAACTTTGTTAAGCACCACAATGCTGGTGAATGGTGCTAGATAAATAAATAACAATTTTGGTACCAAATGGTGTAATTGAACAATATTCACTCTTCCCTTCGTTGGCTTCTGTCAGCGGCTGCTCTGACACTGCAGACTCTTCCCTTTGTTGGCATCTGTCAGGGAATGGGCTGAATCACATCACAAAATACAGGGCAGGAGCCTGCTGTGATCCAGGAGAGCTCTAAGGGCTGCACTTGGGGTCGTATTTACAGGGTCTCAAGATGATTGACTTTGGTCAGTGCTTTTTCATTGTGGCCATAATTCTTGTCAGGTGATCCTGGCAGCTGGTGTTGGTCTCTTCTCCTGAATTGCTGATGACAGGATGAGAGGAAATGGCCTCAAGTTCCATCAGGGGAAGTTTAGGTTGGAGATTAGGAAGAAGTTCTTTCCTGAGAGGGTGGTTGGGCACTGGAATGGGCTGCCCAGGGAGGTGGCGGAGTCACCGTCACTGGGGGTGTTCAAAAAACGGGTTGGTGAGGCACTTGAGGCCATGGTCTGATGGTCAGGAATGTGATGGGATAAAGGTTGGACTTGATGCCCCTGGAGGTCCCTTCCAACCAGAATGATTCTATGATTCTATGATTCTAATGGGCTGTGATCCAGGCAGGAGGGTCTCGGGTGTTTCCCAGGAGCTCTGGGTACACTTAGGGAGAGCCTAATGGTCCCAACTATGTCTACTTGTACCAGGACAAGAAGGTACCAGATTGTCTCAGCTCACCCCTCCGGTAGGCAAGGTCAGAAGGTGCCAGGTTGTCCCAGCCCATTGCACTTGTGATTAAAACAAGAACAATGTTGGCTGGTGCTGCCATTGTGATGCCCAGGAAGGGGGTCTGCACCACCACAAGCACCAGTGCATCTGGAGTTAATAGGAAAGAAACAAGGAGTTTTGAGCACTTGTTGGCAGTGTTGGACTAGGCTAAACATCTGGAAGCTGTTGGACTTCTGAAGAGCAAACAGCTGGGGCTGGTGCAGGTAATCTGGGAGCCCAAAGGTGAGGTGCAGCGTGGCAGTGCCTGGGCTGTGTGCTGAGCCTTGAGTTTCTCAGCACCAGAAGGGATCCTTGCAATCTGGAGGAATTTAGTCCTGGCTCTTGACACCTGGAGAGTGTTGGTATTATTAACCCAGAGAGAAAACAGGGCAGGTTTTTGTATGGGAGGGAGGTTTGCAACGTTACTCTGCCCTTGTTCACATCAGATCTGTGCACGTGGGGTTTGTCCGAGGCTGCTGCCAGCCACATGAAACCATCAGGGCTTCTGCTGCTCAGTCTCAGCTGGCTCTTAAGGAAACTCCACATTGTAGAGCCAGCACAGATACATTCCTCACCCTCCTCTGCCTCTCCAAAAGTTACTTGTAAAGAAACAGCAAAGCTTGGCGAAACGCTGTTACACAACAGTTACGGGGGGGTGTATATATCTATGACTTGACTTGATCCCATGAAATCTAATTAAAGAGTGCGTGTATATTTGTATTTCGGTGTATTCTTAACTATTGCTAATAAAAGCCATTTCCAAATTTGTATTTTTCCATGAGGACCAGGTTTCTGAAGATAAAAAAGCAGCTGTACTGCCCGCTGCCCTTGAACGGCGTGTTTTGGGTTTATCTGGGTTTCCAGGTAACTGGAGCTCTCAGACAAGCAGTGTTTGCCTCTGTTTTAAATTAATTTAACCTAATCAGTGGAAAGCTCTGTTGCCTTCTCTGTTCATAACATTTTGAAGCAATATAATAATAAGCAGCGTCTCCAGAATCAGCGTATTATCAAGTTCCCTGTCATGTTTGTTTCTCCCTTCCATCCCCTCCCTTTACCACCACTTACTAAAAAGCTGAAGGTTACGACACGGAGTTCAAGGCACTCTTGAGATGAGCCAGCTCAAGTGCCAGCTTCTGAGAGTCTGGAAGAGCTCCCTTCCAGCACAATGGGGATGAGGACACGTTCGTGCTGCTCAGAGTAGACAGATGACCCAAACCTCTCCCCCATCCTCTGCTGGAAGATCTAGGAGGGTCTGGTTATCATAGAATCATAGAATCATTATGGTTGGAAGGGACCTCCAAGGTCATCAAGTCCAACCTTTATCCCACCATATTCCTGACCATTAGACCATCAGACCATGACCTCAAGTGCCTCATCAACCCCTTTTTTGAACACCCCCAGGGATGGTGACTCCACCCCCTCCCTGGGCAGCCCATTCCAGTGCCCAACCACCCTCTCAGTAAAGGGGTTGCACAAAGGGGATGCTGCTCCAGCCCTTGGGATGTGCAGGGTACACGAGCACTTGTTGCTGTGAGTGGGGATGTCAGGCACCATCCCACAGGATCCCACCCAGGCTCCGTGGGGTGGCTCGGTGTCACATGGCTGTGTCCTTACAGACAGTCCTTAGCGTGGGATGAGGGGTTTTGTTGTGGTGGTCAGGGTTTTGATGATCCAAGACTCTGTCCAGTCCTAACCTGCTCCCTCTGAAAGCCAGAAGAGCTGACTCTTCTTCCAAGGCTCTTAGAGCAGTTCCCTTCTTCCAAGGCTCTTAAAGCAATTCTCTTCTTTCAAGGCTCTTAGAGCACTTAAAAAACCAGGATATACTGTAGCTCCCCTAAGTGAAGCTGGTACCATGATTGCCAGTCAGACAACTTTTTGGACAAGGATGAAGTTCAGGTGCTCCACAGGCTTCCAGAGGCTTTGAGCTGCCCCCATTGCTCAGAGCCGTGTTGGGAGCTGTGCTCTCCGAGCTTCCCTTGCATGGTCTGAAGACAAAGATAACCCCTAAATGTGGGTGCTGGTGAAGCAGTTCCTCTTTGGCTCAGCCATCCAAAAGTGCAGTTTCTTTTGGTTTCACAGATGGGTGAGCTGGGATCATGTTTTTCCCAAGAGGGTGTAAAGATGGGGGCATACTTGGCCCTTGGTCTTGGTTCAGAGCCACCTCCTGGCCACCTGCAAGTGCCTCTCGTGTGCTCCTCTGGTTTCTGACTTCTATGGGCAATGGGAAAAAAAGGAAATGAATGTTTTCCTGATTGGAATTTCAGGGGAACGCCTCTTCTTGGAGATATCATGCTTTGGAGCCACGCACAGCGGGGATAAAGGAGTCAGGAGGCAAGCTGGGTTTGATACCAGCAGTTGCCTTAGTTCTGCTCTGGGGAAGGGTAATCCCTCACCTGCATTTCCATTCACATAAAATCAACAATTTCTTCTTCCAAAGAACAGAACACTTCCGTTCTAGGCTCTGGTTTAAACACAACTAATGCCTTTCCAGGGCAAATTATTAAATACAGACGAAGCCAAAAATGAAAAATGAAATGGAAAATATTTAAGAAGGTTTTGGGTAGTAAAATAAATGTGGCATAAAGCGTGGTGGATGAAGTTGATTGATAGTGTGCATGTGCTAGAAAAGAGAGTCAAAATCTGCTGTTCCCTGCATTCCTTTTATTATTTGCAGTCACTTTTGAGAGCATCGAGGATTCTCAGTAGTGAATCTATTAAATGTAAAAAACATTGCTCATTCTTCTGTAGTCAGGGGAGAAAATACCACTTAGAGCCCCTATAGAATGTGATGGTTAAATAGCATTTTTATTTCTTCTGAATTCGGTTATTGCTCTTCTGGTTTTCCTATTTATCTAAGCTCCGAGCCAACTAAACCTGAATAAAAGTTCCAGAAACCAAATAACTATTTTTATATGTGAGCCTTCCTTTCAAAGTATGCAAAAAATGCACAAAACCAACCAAAAAAACCCCAAAAACTTGGGTTTTAATTTTGATCATAGCAGGTCAATGTTATGGATGAGAAATAATTCAATTTTTTTAATTAAACTACCACCTTCCCATTATTTTTAGTAGAATACCAAGTATCAGGAGTTTTCTATTAAAAATTCATGGCTGTTTTGGGAACTTTTGTCTATGGAAATGTGACTGTATGTGACTCCCTGGTTATTTTATCCCCTGCTCAGCCCAGGATCTATAGAAGAAAAAGAAAACTCAGAGCATGAACTGCACCACTGGATACTAAATCCCATCAATAAAAAGGCAAACAGGTTCACCTGGAAAATAAACTTTTCCCACCTTTATATCTTAATTTGAAATAAAAGCCATGAGGTACATCCTTCAGTCATCAAAAATGTGATTTACCATCGAGTCCTGTATTTCAAGGCAGTCATTTTGGGTGGATTTTTATACCCCACATTTAAATTCCCTTGGCCAAGTTGTTGCTTTACAAATAGCAAAAGGAGGGGCAGTGGAATTACATATCCAATAGAGGTAACAACACCCACCAAAGTTTACTGGGAAGCTTAAATATAAGTAACTGTGAGAAACTTTGTACCAGAGGTAGAATAATTGACTGTTCTTCTTAAAAACAACCCAAAAAGCTCATCAAAGGCATTTTCCTTTCCCTCATTTACGTCCCAGTATTATATTCTATTTCAAAAGTTCTGCCAGAAAAAAAGAAGGGGTGGAATAAAGGAATTGAGAAAGTTTAAATAAGATCAAAGGGGGAAGCAAGAAAGCTTTGAAAAGCAAATTAAATAAAATAGTTCATAATTTTCAAATGAGCGATTCACTGAAACAGTAACCATTTTTGTATTTGAAAGCAGCCCTGGTGTGATTTTATGATTATTCTGGGTTGAAAAATGCACACACTGGTTGCTGGTGTAAGATAGCCAATCTGTTCTTACATTTTCACCTGAAAATATTAAAGATATGTAAATACAAGCCCTAAATACCCCACGAGAGCCAAGGATGTGCCAGTCCCACCCCTGATTTATGTAAGGCTGCTCTTAAAAAAATCAAAATAAGGGGGAGGAGGGGAGTTATGGTCACTTTTGTGTCACTTCACAGTCACATATTCTGCTGGGGTGAAAACTCTGTATGGGTCAGCCTGCGACCCTGAGCTGAGCAAGGCTGGGACTGAATCCCCTGGTGTCCAAACTCTGGGAACTGCTGGTGCCCAGCCATGTGCTTGCGTGTCCCGTGGAGCAAGGACCAGAACACCAGAGGAAAATAAACCACATATTTCCCTGGGGCAGATTCCCTGCTCTGGCTCTGCTCAGCAGTGGTTATTGGAGGTTTCAGCTCCGAAATGTTCTGGTTTGAGCGCGCGGGAGCTGAGAGTTTATATTAAACCATTCTGTGGAAAAATACTTGCAGTTCCTCCTCACCTCCTGCATGGCAAAGCTGGGGGGCTGCGGGACCGACTGAGCACCCAGGGGCACCCTTCTTGCTCCCACATCACCCCCTTCCTTCCCTAAGCTCTTTTTTGGGAGCTTGGGAGCCTCTGCAGAGGATGCTGCTGATTTCCCTCCTCGGCTCTCGAAGGCGCCTGGCAGGAGAAAGCTGTGTGAGATCCTTCTGCTGCCCCCTCCTTTTCTGCCCCCTCCTTCTCTCCCCCTCTCGCTGCAAACTTGCATGTGAAAAATATTTTGAAGAGCTGCTCTTATCTCTGTTTTCCCAGCGTTTCGGAGCTGGTTTAGGCAGGAGAGATTAACAAAGGCAAGGTTATTTACATGGAGGCAACGTGGCTTATGAATGAAACGGGCACAACTGGAGTTTTTATCAACCCTCAAGGCTTGGAATGCTCCTACTTGTCTTCCTCAAATGCATTCAGGCTCTGACAGCCCTCGGAGACCAAGGCTCAAAAAATACCTGACCTAGGGGAGGATCCTGGCTTTTTTAGGAGTGGGAAAATCGAAGCCCAGGGGAGGGGAAGTGTCCTGTCCAAGGTCACGGAGCAAGCTGGTGACAGAACCAGAAATAGCAGCCAGAAGTTATTAGGTTTTTTCTGTATTTCCTTTCCTGTCCCTGCTGTTTGCCTGGATACCGAGGCAGCTGTGTGTAAACACACGGTTTCCAGCTTCGTTCTCTGCCTGATTCATTCAGTGATGATGCAACCTGGAATCCAGATTTCTGCCATGCCCTTCACGGCCGGGATGCTGCACGTGGCCTGGAGCAACCCAAGTTTTAAGCTTGTCTCTACCTGAAATGTTAATGCCCTTCTCACACACCATGGTTTGATTCTCTAAGCATGGGCAGCTCCCGCCTGCTCCTTCTCCTGGCAAAAATGATGGACTGGGCTTTTTTGCCCTTGTTAACCCAGCGAGGAGCCCTTGGAGCTAAGAAAGTCAACGGTGGATGCTGATCCTCTCTGTGACCCACCAGCAGCTTTGTTGACTACTAATTAGGTTCTCAGTTGGTGCAAACACCCCAGAAGCAGGGGGGCTGCCAAGCTGTCAGCTCTCCCCTGGCTGTCAGAAGCCACAAGACACCTTTTAATGGCTTCTGTTGGTCACTTCTGCAGCATTCTGCCCAGCTGGGAGTGGGAAGCAAGCGTGGCTGGGTTGAACCTCTCTTTCTTAGACCAGATCTAAGAGGAAGGCAGCAAATCTGAGATCTTTGGGAAGCAGGAGGGCTCGCTTGAGCATCTTCCCCCAACAGAGGGCTTCTTAATCATCCTCTCCAAACAGAGACCCCCTCAAATAGCCACCAGGTCTCTGTTAGGAGAGGATGATTAAGAACACTGTGAAACTTCCTCCTCTGTGGGAGGTGAAAAATGAGATTGAAGAAGAGCAGCGAGTCCTTTCATGGGCATTTGCTTTAGGGCTGTGGCAGAACTGCCAAGGAGCTGCACAAGCAGGCGGCCGAGCTCCAGCAGCCGATGTTCATTAAGGAGCTACAACAGCGTTCCTTGCTCTGCACCCACAGCCCAAGAAGAGGGAAGAGCAAGACATTGGGTGCCACATTTTCTCTCCTCCTTGAAAGCCCATGCTTCACCTTGGTTCAGGTGCCAGCCCACTTGGGAGCCGTGCTCCCGGGGTGCCGGCAAAGCTCTGTAGCACCTTGCGATGGTTTCTCAGAGCGTAGGAATTCTGTTTACGTTGTCAGCTTTGAGTCAGCTCAGATGAATGTCAGCAGATGGCACAGACGTGTCTGTGTCTCCAGTTCTCAGGAAGAGCAGGATGGCTTTCATGGGAAATGAATTATTCTTTATCCAGGATGTTTCACTGATAAACAAAATAATAAGTCGTCTTGTACGTGTGCCCAGTACTTCTGGGTCTGTCTACCTTGTCTGGATGTACCAGCTGCAGTTTTCATCAGGGTCTTTGTCTCTGCCTTGGTTGTCATCATTAACAGAGCCTGCGTTTTGTAACAAACCTGAAAATAATGTCGGTTATTTATTTTGGCAGCAGACAATTCATCTTGCACCCTGCCTGCCTCTCTCTGCTCTCTCGGTCATTGAGGAAAAGCAGGAGACAAAATTTATCAGCAGAGATGAGTAGGTGATGATTTTGAGATCGCTTCTGATTCTAACCACACTTGAAAGGAGACCTCTGCAGACCTGAAATGCTGAGATCTGCCTCTGCCAGAACCCTTCTCAGATAGATCATTAAAATATATTTGTGAGCTTCCCCACCTTTCTTCTTTCTGTAACCTCACCATGCTATATTTTTCCACTCGCAAAACCCTAGAAAGCTGTGAACTGGAGCCCGGGACACAATGATGGACAATAAAACACCATGTGAAAGTTAGGAGAAGCTGTATGCTAACAGTGACCCCACTGTTCTGCCTGAACATCTTCCCATGAGCTTTCTAAACCTCCTTCACCAGCACTGCTGGCCCAAAGTTCACTTGCAAATCATTTTGGGCTGGAGCAGGTGGGAGGCCATTTCCTTAATTTAATTTACTTTTGTTAATTTACACTAATTTCCTATTTTCATGATCCCACAGCTCTATTGCAACTGGTATCTTCTGACAAAGAGGTTTTGGCTAAGAACCAGGCAGAGATGGGGAGAAGCCTTTATATAGTGGAGCTACAGGGGATAGGGTTGGGCACATCTGCTATGGGCAGACTTGAGGGCTATGAAGGGACACAAATGGTGGCTAAATTTCTTGACCTTGTTTCTGGCTTGTTAAATTAATCTGATAGTTGTATTTGGAGTGGTGGCTCTGTGGGTTCTGTGCCTACTCTTTCTTCTGGATGCAAGAAAGGTGATGGGAAAGATAAAATTAACTTGCAAGCTGTGGGGTTTTGGGGAAGTCGGGAGGGTAATTGGTGTCATTTGCTAATGGGTAGCATGGGAATATGGGGTCAGCACTGACCAGAAAAAAAGGAATCTAAATATTTGAGGCTTTTTTTTCAATAGTTGAAGGAGGATAAACAGGTGATTGTTGTAACTTCACCTCCCCTGCATTTCTTTTTACCACAAAGAGCTCTCAAATGAGCAGGGTCCAGTGTCCCTTGGTTTCCAGTTTTTCCTTTTGCCTCTTAACTTGCACAAAGTTGTGGAAGAAGTTTAAATATTGGATGGAGAAGGGAAATAAAGCAGAAGATTTCACACTGGTATCTGGAGGCTATGTTATGCTCAGCAGTGAGGCTGACAGAGGAGAAAATCTGGATCTTTCTGAATCTTTTAGGTTTGAAGTGACAGCAGAAACCTGCTTAAAATAGTTTTTTAAACAGGAACTTTCACAAGAAACTGAGGAAAAAGGCTCCCCCACCCTATATTACATCAAAAACCCCAAAATGACACTGTCTGCTCTCGGGAAGCACCATCACAGCAATTCTCAGTGTCCCTCAGGCTTTAATGTGCACCGTGGGCGACAGATGCGGGTGCTGGGGTGCTGTAAGGGAGAGAGGAGCCAGGGGAATGGAGAACCGGTGCTGCAGGGCCACCTCTCCATCTCCAGGATGTCCTTGCACGGCCCTTGGGATGCTTCCCAAGGTAGCTGAGTGATGCTGGGTGAGTGTTGGGACAGGGGGACCTGGGTGGATTGGAGGTGCTGAGGTGGGGTGGGAGCAGGACTGGAGGGTGATGGTGTGTCCATGGACCTTGGTGAGGCTGGTGGGGTGCTGGGGCAAGGGTACTGATGGGAGAGTGGAGGTGCTTCTTTCTGGGGGTGGTTTGTGGCTTTTAAAATGATGGTCAGTTGCTGTTCTTCTACTGTTCAGGTTTGATTGTTGGTTGTGAGTTATAAACCCAAAGTGCCCACCCCACTTTCCAAACGAAAGCATCAGCAAAGCTCCAGGCGTGTGCTCACACTTGATTAAATATTATTTTTTTTGCAGTACTTAAAGATGATAAGGCAGAGGGGGAGAAAAAATGATCTTTAAAATATGCTCTTACTCTTCCAGATCTGAAGTTATCCTCACTATGACACAATCATTTTCCAACGCTACTCTTGGGTTATATTTAGCAATTCATTTTCTGTTCCTTCCCTCTCCTTTCTGTGGAACAATTGTGCAACTTTCTTTTTTCTTAATATAATAGTATATTAAAATTAGCTCCAAGACTAAAACGAGTCCTCTGTGTAGGAAGGTAGCTACCTTCCTTCCTAGCACTTCCCCTGGATCTTCCACTGGGATTTTGTTCCTGTCAGTCGCGGGTTCCTGGGGGGTTTGTGGAGCTGTGTTTTGCCTGCCTGATCTCCCCTCTGCTCTCCCCAGCAGTGAGCATGCAGAGTTCAGAGGGTGGATCAGACTCAGCAGCTTCTGTGGCTCTTCACCCTTCTGCATCAGCCCAAGCTCCAGTAGTGCAGCCAGTGCCAGCGTCTCAGCAGGTAACGTATGCACGGCCGGGGATGCCGTTTCCATGGAGAAGGGACCTGGTTTACTGGCAGATGTGTTTTAATCAGAGTTTTTATATGAGGGAGAGGATTGTTAATCAGCTCGTTGAGGTGAGAACCTGTTGCTTGACTTCATGTTGATAAAGGCCAGGGCTATTTCACATGTTAGCCCTATGAATGTGCAAGCTTTAAAACATGGGATTTAGGTTTTAACTTGGCTACCCAAGGAAGTCACCTCATGCCAGTCACCACCAGTTTGGTGTTTGCTTCAGTATAAGGTCCTGTTGTCGGTATTTGGTGTGTCAATAAAAGCAGGAGAAAATGAAATGTCTTGAAAGGCATCTCTGCAAATAGAGCACCGAGCTCAGCAGAGAGAAGAGAGGGGAGAGGGTGGAGGAGCCACATGCTCGTCTCTTCCTTTGACATTTTAAATTGGGGAGGGGGAGTTCATGATTCATGTCCATGAATATGGTGGACTTGGGAGGTCTCCTGATAGGAGAGATCCAATAGCTTCAGCTGATGAATGAAACCCATCTCATGCAAAACAGGAAGGGTTAAGTACAACTGGTTCCTTTTTATGCCTTTGGGGAACTATCAAAAGAAGTTTCTGTCGCAGGAAGCTGGAGGGATAAGAGGATGGGTGGGTGTAACTTAGCTACACCCTTGGCTTCAATTCCCAAGTGAGCAGAAGTAGCTGCCATTGGATGCTGGTGAAAAGGAACAACATAAAATTGTGGTAGGAGCATTCGATTGACCAGGAGACGTGGACATTCACATCGTGTGATCCAGTGTGTGTTGGGCCAGCTCTGGGTCATCTTCCAGCCTTCCCATCTTCGATTTCTCCGAGTGACTTTTCCCGTTCGTATGGTAACGCTGTGGATACCACTGATCAGTCGTGTCAAGTATCCTAGGGATTGCCAGCCCTTGGTGTGGATTGGACTGGGACAACGTGTTAAAGAAATGTAGAAAACCATCAGCTTTGGGTTATGAGATTGCCCATGCAGCCTTTGCCGATGCTGTCATCATGACACTGAGTATTGAGTGGAACTCCATGGATTAAGGAAGACCCAGAGGATTGTGGCAGATTGCTGAAGAGGACAAGAATCCAGAGCCTTCCCTTCTCACCAGCAGGACACAGAAAATACTGGGAATGAACTACTGGCAGCATTCCTGGTGTGAGGCTGAAGCTTTTGGTGGTGTTGATCACTGGTCTGCCTTCCAGTGTGAGAGGAGGCGGTATGAACAGGATGGCTTCATCTTACAGGTTGGGATGATTCATTGTTTTTGGTTGGAAGGTGTTAGGACCAACCAGACAGGCGGTGACAGATGACACAAGTAGCTGAGCTGGGCAGCTGTGTCAAAGGAGGAGATGTGTCCTTTGGTGAAAGCAGTGACAGAGAATGGGTAAAAAGTAGGAAAAAGGAACAGATCTTACTGAGGCTTTGGTGTAGGTGGCATTGTCAAGGCCTGACTTGAAGAAGGGCTTTCAGTGTTCCCATGGTGCACTGGTTACAGCCTCTTTTGGGGAGAAAATGGACAAAGTGGTGTCTGGCATAGGTGTGTGTGTCCTGCTCAGCTGCACAATCTCCAGCGTGTCCAGGCTTGCTGAAGGCCAGCCTGGGGACTCGTGATGTAGAGGCTGCCTAGAAACCTGAGCAATTACCATATTCCTGTAATTCTTCTAGAATGGACTTTCTGGCTGGTTACAAAGGGCATGCTGGGAGGGTGTTGGAGCGTTAAAAATCATGAATCTGCATGTGTAAGGTAGCTGGTGATGGCCAAGGTCTCTTCTAGGATTCACATGGGATTATTTTGCAGCTTTTTGCTTGGTCGACCCAGTGTGCTGGGTATTTTTAAAGCCTCAGGCCACAGAGGCTGACTGTCTCCTTGGAGAAGGTCCTCATCACTTTAAAAGGCCATACTGATATTTGGCTTGAACGTTTCTTTTCTTCCTCTCATGCTGGCATCCCGGGCTCTGTTCCCATGGGCCTCACTGAATCATTTCTTTCCATCCACCACATCCCCATGCTTGTTTTGCTGGATCTGCAAGGTGCTGAGCATGCCATGAAACATGTGTCCAACCTCCAACTGAATGCCAAGCCTAACACCCAGAGCTGGGAGATGCTGGAGAGGACAGGGGAGAGGCAGAGGACAGAGTGACCACTGCAAGGCAACACAATGCATTTCTGTGGCCCTGGTGGCACTGAAGGGAGATGCAGAACCATCTGAGCTTTGGTGCTGGTAGAAACCATAAGGGCTGTGGCACCTTGGAGAGTGCGATTTGATGTCATATGGTTTGGTGTGGCAGCTGTAAGAGAAGAACATTTGCAGCCCTAGGAGGAAAATGTGAATGTTGTGAGGAGTGGCTCTTGTTTAGCTGTGGCTGAACCTCGTGGAGCTCCTTCCATCAGCCAGCTCTTTGCAGTTACTTCCTTGTGTGGAGGCTTCAAGATGATCCGTGCCAGAAAATGTGGATCCAGCTTTTCCCAAGTTCAGCATACTGAGTTCAGGCTGGTCCCTGGTGCAGATTGCACTGGAAGGGGATGCTAAGTAAGGGGTACTGCTGGAGTAGGAGTCAAGTGTCCCATGAATGTCCAACAGAATAGCTAACTCACCTGTGGTACAGACTGATAGTAAATCACAGAATCACAGGATCCGAGGGGTTGGAAGGGACCTCGAAAGCTCATCCAGTCCAACCCCCCTGCCAGAGCAGGGTCACCCAGAGTCCATCACACAGGAACACATCCAGGTGGGGTTTGGATGTCTCCAGCCAAGGAGACTCCACAGCCTCTCTGGGCAGCCTGGTCCAGTGCTCTGGCACTCTCACAGTGAAAAAGTTTTTCCCGATATTCACATGTGTTACTCTTCTCTTCTTCTTTCAGAGGGTGTTGGTCCAAGCAGCAGGCTCCGCTCCCAAAGGAGCGCAGATGCAGCAAATCTCTGTTCCCAGAGTCCAGCAGGTTCCACAACAGGTAATACCTCTGGGCTGAGACACCATGCAGGGACCCTGCTGTCAACAGGACCCCATGTCCCACACGACATCTGAAGCTGTGCCAGAGAACTGCTTAGAAAGATCCTGTGCTCTTAATTAAAGAGTTGTATGCGATTAAGAGAACTGGAGATGACTGTGAGCAGCTTTCCCCAGCTCTCTCTTCCTTTCTTAGCCTGGTGGCCAAAGAAACTCTCAAGAGATTTGAAGTTTAGAACAAACCTTTACTGTAGCAGCTGTCTTTCATACATTTGAAGATTTGATGGAGGCTTTTAATGGCTGTTTAAAAGCAGTCCTCCTCTGTCAAGATATCTTTAGAGGCAAAGTGTTTGGGATCTTTTTTAATTGCACAAATAAATGTCCTGACTGCACGTGGCTTCATGGAAAGGTTAGGTGACAGAGAGCCGTGCAAGTGTTTTTATTTATCTGAACTCTGCCTTTTGCAGTCCTTGTTTCCTAAGAAACCAGGCTTATGTGGTGCTGCTTCATGTGGACAGTGAGTCTGACTCTTTTGACTTTCTCCTCTAGCAATTTTTTACTTGGTTGCTCAGTTTCAGAAATAAAAATTTGACAGAGGGCAACTACATCCTTCCCAGACCAATGCAAAAGGGGGCTGGGGTGCAGGGGAATGCTGCCAACCTCCTCTCTGCAGGAAAGGCTGCAGCATGATCTCACCCTTATTAGTCAGCGGGGAACCAGCCCTGATCCATGTGTGCCAGAGGAAACCCAGCTCCATTGTTTCCAGTGCTCATGAAGCAACTACTTATTTAATTATTTTAATTTGACCTTTTCAAATAAATACATCCTTTGGGATTCCTAAGCATGTGGGGCTTTTTGGTTTGTTTTGTTTTGTCTTTTTCTTTTTAAAAGCAAGCCTAAATGTCAAGGTAAGGGTAAAAGTTGTTTAAGGATGTAATGTGCAATTTCTCCTGCTGTTCCTGGGAAATAACATGTCTGTAACTCGAGTTTCTGATCCTTCTTTCAGGTGCAATCCGTGCAACACGTATATCCATCCCAGGTCCAGTATGTGGAAGGAGGAGAAGCTGTTTATACCAATGGAACCATGTAAGAGTCTCTTGTTGGCTATAGCAGTGCTCTGTTGATCCCTTTGGTCCTCCCAGGCTCCTTCCACTTGGTGCTGTTGCTGGCATCATCCACCATTAAAAGGAGGAAGAGGAGGAACAACCATTTCACGTGTTACGTTGTGTGCATGGGGGTAGTTTCAGCCAGACTCCAGCCTTAGAGGAGGTGTTGTCCTCATGGAGGGATTGTTCTCCAGGGAATCCTGCTATGTAAAAGGATCTGGTATTTTCCTCTGCCCAGCCCATTGGGTGGTGAGGTGGGGCAGCTCCAGGAACCAGAGCATAACTGCTGGAGGAGGAAGGGGGCTGGAATCATAGAATCCATTTTCTATTCAGGAAAGCTGCATTTTTGAGAAGACTGCAGCACCCAAGCCAGTGGGAACAAAGTTGATAAGACACTTTGTTTTAGTTGGTGGCCAGCCGTGGTATGTGGGTTTCCATAGTGATCAAGGTCTTCAGCAGTTTCCAGTTAGCCAGGTGCCAAAGCTGGGAGGAGGAAGAGCCAGGGCAGCTGACCCAGGCTGGCCAACAGAAGGGTTCCATACCATAAAGGTCCCATTCACTAGAAATTGGAAAGTTTGCTGGGGACAGCTCTATTCCTCAATGCTCACCATCTCTGGAGGGTCTCGCTGCTCCTTCTGCTCCCCAAGCCCACCCTCCCATTGGTGGTGATCATTGTGCTTTTGCTGGAGCTGTGGTGCTTGCAGTGCTCAACATCTGGCATCCACTGCTGGGAGTGCACAGCTCGTGACCACAGTGTGGGCTGAGTATAACTTGGTGTATTTTATATCAGCATTAGTATTAATATTAGCTTTTTATTATTATTTCATGAAATCTGTTTCCATTTGAACCCACAGATCTCCTTTTCCTGATTGCCCTTCTCAGGTGGGGAGGGGTCGTTGGGTGGTAGAACATCTGGCTAACAAAGGCAGGGGTTTTGTAAGGTTTCCTCCTCCTGCTCTCTGCTGTGCCCCTGCCCTGGACCCACTGCCTCTGCTGTGCTCTGGGATGCTCTCAGCCTCTGCACCGAGGATGTCTACATGGCTGCAGAGCCAGTCTTGGGCTCCATGCACACGTTGGGCTCCATGCACACGTTGGGCTCCAGGGTTAAGCCTGATTAGCACGGTCAGGACTGACTTTTACAGGGTTCACTTTCAATGCAGCAAATTCCATCGACGAGCGAGTCCGGTGTTTTTTTAAAGGTGCTCCAGATTTCGGAAACTCTTGTCCATGAGATCAGATCCACAACCTCCTCCCACATCCTGACCCTGTTGTTCCTTTGACAGACGAGCCACCTACTCCTACAACACCGAAGCTCAGATTTACGCCCCCAGCAGCGCCGCATCCTATTTCGAACCGCAGGGAGGTGGAGCTCAGGTGACTACAGCGGCATCTTCTCCTACAGCCATTCCCTCTCACAACATGGTGGGCATCACCATGGACATTGGGGGAAGTCAGATCCTCTCCAGCTCGGGACCCTATCTCATTCATGGGGGGATGGAAAACACTAGACATTCTCTGTCACATACTTCACGCTCCTCTCCAGCAACGGTATGTAGCCCTGCAGATGTTGCAGCTCGGGGGCCAGGAATTATTCCAAGGGAACTGAAAAGCCTTCAGAAAATAAAACTTCCTGTCATTATGACTGTGTATATATCTGTATAATGTGCCATGCCAATGCAGGCGAGAGAATAGACACTGGTGTATACAGATATTCTCCAGCAGGAGTTTGGGATGTCTCCCTTGCTGGTCAGCAGAGGCTTGTCAAACTTTCTGAGTGGATCACTGAAATTATGCAGCACGGAGATCAAAGTCTCAGGGTTTTTGTTAAAAGTCTCAGGGTTTTTCTTTTAACTTATTTTTCCTGAGCAAAACGTTTTGGCTTTCCAATTCAAAAAAATTGTCTGTATTGACATTTTCTAATAAATGTAACGTCTGAACACGGGGTTTGGCTTCCCCAGAATAATGAAATATATATAAATATATTCTTAATTATGAAGAGACCTGGAAAATCCTTTATTAATAATTAGCACGCAAGGTGTGTCAAGCTGATCACACCAAATGCACAGTGATTGAAAAGCCTTTGTGTATCTCCTGCACCACTGTGTATTCTGTCCATGCCATATGTTACAGAAAATGTATTTTAGGGATGATGCTGATCAAACAAATGTTTTAAAGCTCTATTTTTTTTTGAATCATGTCCTGCCAGCTGTCAATCGAGGTGCCAGGGTGCAGAAGCACAGGTGTACAGCTGTGTGAGACTTGGGGGATACAACTGAACCCAAACCCAGCCTTTCTGCAGCCAGAAGCTACCAGGGCTTTTATCTGAGAACCTCCCAACCCTTGGTAGCAGCTGCAGCCAGGAACGGGTTGGAGCTCTGCTCACCTTCCTTTCCACACTGGTTTAGTTGTGTTTATAGGTCTGCATGTAAACATAATTACCAATGTAGGTGCAATTCAGGTGTAATATGTGGCCAGATTTTAAATGTGAACAGCACCACCAAACAGGAGCCCTTTGCTACTGAAAATCTGCCCAGTTAGGTTGTGCTTTCTTTTCCCACCGAGTTTTAGAATACAGATGTCATGGGTTTTGCATCTTTGTGCCTTGAAAAGTTGCCTTTGAGAGCAAATGTGCTCTGCCTTGGGTAGAAGTAGGAGAGAAGTCCTTAGCTTTGGGTGGCAGATGATAGACATGCCCTGGTGAGCTGGGGTTCGTTTCATGTGTGAGGAGTGTCTGTGTGGATTTGAACTGCTCGTGGTTAAAAAATAGCCTTGGACCATCCTCTGATTTTTGCTCCAGCTTGTTATTTTGAAGGAAGTAGCTGCTGATCTTGTCACCTGCGTGGGATCTGCATCTTGCAAAGCACAACATTTTCCTTGTTTAGTGCTTTTTTTTTTTGATTATTTTTTTTAATATCCATGGTGATGGGTGAAATGTAAAAAGCCTGAGTAGAATAAATGTCAATAGGGTTGCCCCATGAACAGATTGAGTTCATAGCTGTCTATCACATGAGATAAAGCTGTTCAGGAAAAAAAGCATTTAGGAAGTGACATTTATGAAGCTGCCTCTGAAGTAAATCACTGCTGGGTGTAGGGATGAACTTTGGGGAGGGATTTTAGCACACAATGTCTGTGGCTGTTGTGGAAGGGCTCGAGAGGGTGAGAGGGTGGGTGTAGGGATGTGTCTGTGTGTGGCTTCCAGTTCTTCCAGCACAGAGCAGAGTTGGAGGCGGACAGAGCAGTCATGGTAACTGCTTTGAACTTCACATCATAATGCAGGGACGTAGTGGAAGGCTTAAGGAAAGCAATGACTAATCAAATCAATGGGTAGGGACATCATTTTTCATTGCAATGTCTTGCTTAAACAGAGAACGGGAAAGGCTGGCGTTAAAGAGGCTGGAGAGGCAAAATGGGTTTGGGGCAGAATTAAGAGCTTTGTGGAAAGAAAAGTGCAGCTCATGCAGCTGTAGCCAAGGAACCAAAGCATTTGCATGTGGTGCAAAGGGGATGGGTGTCAAAGTGACCAGCAATGAGGGGCTTGGAAACTGAGATGCAGCTGCAGGGAATGGGGAAAGGAGAGGGCCTGGATGGTGAGGAATGCTTGAGGCAGAGCTGGCACTGAGACCTCAAAAGCAAGGAGGCTGAGATCTTCAGAGGAGACTGGGAACATGGTAGTGCTTCAGAATCAGAAATAGTGGAATGCCTCAGGAGGTCAAGGGATGTTTGGTAAAGACTTTATGTACACTAAAATAAAATCTTCAAATATTTAAAGACACTCGTCCTCCACATCTGCTGGAATATGATGTTCAGCTCCATCAAATGGACTGAAGCAGCACATGAAGCAGTCCCAGTAGATGTCTGTGCCCATAGAGCAGAATTAATCTTCATTTAAACCAGGCTATACCAAGAGAGGAGATCCTTGAGGCCTCCCATTAAGTGGGTCCTCAGAGCTCCTGACCTTCATGCAGGGCTGTTTAAGAGGCTTTAGTTTTTCCTCAGTAATATTTTTTGCTGCAGATGGGAAGTGCCCATTGTGTGGGATGCTCACCAAAAGGCCAGGCAGTGTTCCTGGGCTTGCGTAAGAGCAGTTGCTCAACTGGCACCGCGCTGCTCCTTGAACAGAGGAAGGAAACGGTGTCCCCCTCTAACACTGACTCATTTCCTGAAGGCTGCCTCAGCAAATCAGTCTTTGGTTCCTCATGAGCCATCACGGTGTGCTAGGAAGTCTTCTGAAAAACCACTGACACGTAGTCCTAGGCTGACCCTTTTTTGGATCCAGTGGTAACTTCAGAGGTGCCGTGGTGGTGGCACTGTTGGTTGGAATCCATGGGATGTGTGCTGGAGGTGCTCAGACAGCATCACCTTCAGACATGGATATGGCACAGGCTGTGGCTTTGGTGGCTCAATGTTACTTCAGAAGTTAGATCTGATTTGTTCTGTCCTCCTGCCCTTCTGACAGAGCTGGGCTTTGTAAAGGGTTGGTTTTATCTCGACCTTGATCTTCACCATGCTATGAGTCAGGTCAAACTGGAGCGCAGGGAGGTAACTGGGATGTGAAGGAGGCCATGGAGAGAACAGTGCAGATGTGATGCTTTGTGCATGTGCCTACAGATGAGTGCACACCCATGCATGTGAGATGAGGACAGCTGCTGGAGACAGCTGCTGACTGCAAATGTTACTGCCTGATGTGTGTCGCCTTGTCCTGCCTGCACTAACAGGTCACATAACAGGGCTTTGAGAACATCCACTGGAGAGAAACAATAGGTTCTGCTCCTGCCAGTCCCTTAATAGGGTGTGGGGGTTTTTTTTTGGTTTTGGGTTCTTTTTTTTCATTCCTTAGTTGCAGAAAGCTTGTGTGCAGGAGCACCAGAGCTCTGGGTCCAGCAGCCATCTGTTAAGTAGTTTGTCAGAGATTGCTAAGGGAGAAAGGAGAAGACAAAAAGGGTCTAGGAGAGGGTCCAGGCACAAGGCAGCAGCTGTAGCTGGGCTGAGTGTAGAACAGAAGATGGACAGAGGGCAGCTCTGAGCTCAGTGGTGATGAGCTCAAGTAGCATCGAGATGTGCCAGCCTGCCTTAATTGAAACCTGGCTTCTTCCTTCAGAGTCCCTTTGCAGTTCTCTTAACAAAGAGCTCTCATCCATTCCAGCTTATGCATTCTGCGTGCCAGCCCCCCTTGTGCCCCTGTTTTATTGAAGTGCCAATAGTTTTTTGTCAAAATGTGAAGAATCTGTAATAACCAAAGTCATTACTTCCACTTTTCCTTGAAAGATGTGGGTAAAAAGCACCTTCTCTGTAGCAAATCTCCTTTGACCTGCTGCAGTGTATCTGGCTGGGGGTGTTTTGGTCTAGGCATGAAGGAGAAAGGAGAAGGAAAACAGTTTCTCTTTTATAAATGGGGAATGCATATAGCAGGAGATCAAAAGCCTCCTGGTCTTGCTCTTTCACCCTCGCTGTGCCATCAGTTTGCATGCCATACAATAACGTCTCTGCAGCTTCATCCCATAAGGACCGTGCCACATCTGTTTGCCTCTTTTTTTTTTCACAAGCTTGTTGATATAAAGCATTAATCATTCAAATATTAATAAAGAAAGAATAATCCTGGCTGTTGCTAACTATCTGATTTCCTTTCTTTTTCTTTTTCTTTTTTTTTTTCCCCTTTTTTTTTCCCCTGTGCACATTTTCTTTAGCTTGAAATGGCGATTGAAAACCTACAAAAAAATGAAGGCATTACATCACACAAAAGCAGTTTGCTCAACAGCCATGTAAGTTACAATCAGAATTTACAACCTCTTTCCTGCTTTGCTAGGAGCATTATTTGTACCCCTTCGATGTATTCAACAGCACAAGCCACTCAAAACACCCCGTGAGCCAACTCTGCTGCCCGAAGCAGCCCATTCCCAAGAAAAAAGAATCTGCAAGCGGTGCCGTGATGTTGATGTTTGTTTATGAGATGCTCTGGATTCTGTTAACTGCCTCTACCCTGTGTTTTATTTATTTCATCCGCCTCGCAATGGAAATTGCTGGCAATTAGATAAACACAGTTGAGGAAGTTCTTTCCTTTCACTGGAATTGAAAGATGGCTGGAAAATAACTTGTAATTCTGCGGCGATAACTCGGCGTGGATCATGACAGCTATCCCTGAGCACATACCTAAAGCCCACTCCTGCGAGTGCCTTTATCCCTCTCCCCGTGCCTCAGGAAGACCATTACTGTCACAAACTATGCTAAATCCATTTGCTAGACCTCTCTTCTCTCACTATGCCAACGATTTCCCTGCTTTGTGTGAAGTTCCCGCTATCCTACTGGGCCTCCTGCATCACGGTTTATGGCTCCCATGCAGTGATGTTTAACAGTGAGCACGTGCTTGTGTGAGATTTGAAGGATCTGGTTCAAGTCTTGTTGAAGTCGTTGGGTTTGCCTTGACTTGGCTGTGGTTTGGGTTAGGCTGAAGCATGCTCTGCACCGATAAATCACAGTGCACACAGTGGTGCTGCTTTATTCTAGAAACAGATTTCCTATATATCTATATCTGTACCTACAACAAATTTCCTTTGGCTTTGTGTTTGGGGACAGATCTTTTTCTTTTTTTAGGTCCTGCAAAAAAAAATCTTTGCCTTCTTCACCCTAGAGAAAGAAGTAGCTGTGAAAATGAAAGGAACATTAAACCTCATGGTCTGATTCTCTTAAGCTGATATAGAACTCCAAGCCAGTGCTCCTGGATGAGCTTGATCCTTATTTTAGCTTCTAGAAATTGAAGGTTCTGTGTTATCATTGGGGAAGCACAAACCTGCAGATTCAGGCTGGTGGTTCCTGTCCTGAGCATCTCTGTGCATCCTCCCTGTCCCAGGCTGTGGCCGTGCAGATTGGGCTGAGGATAATGTTGCTCTGCAGGGTTTTTCTTGTTGGTCCCAGTGCAGAGCAGGACGAGGTGGGTCGTGGTGTGGTGTTGAAGGAGGTTTGAAACAAAGCAAAAAAAGGGCAGAGGAAAGAAAGCAAAGACAGAGAGAGATTTCATCTGACCCAGGAGGTGCAGGATGGAGCTGGGGTCTGATCCAGCCTCTGAGCAGACCTTCCCCACCCTTGTCTTGTAGGGTAGAAGAACTTAATGTCTCTCTTCTCAGGTCACGGTTCATAGTTTGGCATATTCTCTTTATTTGGCTTAAATATTTGGCTTATTTATGGCTCTGATATTTCGCTTAAATTCTCTTGCACATTCTAAATCAAGTAAAGTGTTTCCTGAGCATGTGTGTACACATCAGCTCTCTGCTGAAGGTGTCAGTCCAGGCACAAGCATCCTGCTGGGGTGAGCATGAGGACCAGAAGGTGAAGCAGCAGGTGACTGATTTATCAAGGCTGAAAGCAAAACAGGAGCTTGACAAAATTTTGTGGCCAATGAAGTTGTGAGGTAATGCTAATTGCACGATTAGGTGGGACTTAATTGCTTTTAGCCTGAAGATTGCAGAGTTTTTCCCGAAGCGTTCTGTCCCTCATTTTAAATTTCACATCTTGCAAATCTGTACCTTCTCAGGATAATGGTTTCTTTTGTTGCCATCAGCAGATATTTCATGCCAGGAGCCTTTGGGGTTTTTTTAAAGGAAGACTAAAGGTATCTCAGTCAAGAGAGGATTTTTTACATAATGCTGTTAAAGCAGAGTCCATGTGAAATGGAGCCACACTCAATGACTTAATTTAGCATCAAAACTCTCTGAGAGGTTACTTAAGTGCACTTGAAATATCAAATTTGGAAGCCTAAGCTAATGTTAATACCCCAGTGACATACGATGTTGCTAACAAAATCGTGTCAGTCTGTGACTGTTCCTGAGAAAGCCCTGCTCACAAGTGCACTCCAGAGTCACTGGGTCAGAGAATTACTTTTTTTGCCAATTATGAGCTTGCAGATGATAATTTGAGAAATTTGAGAAAATTGAGAAATTTAAGAAAAATTACTGTAGCTTTTGTACATGAGTGCCTGAAGCCAGGTGTGTAAGGATGGAGTTGAATGCTATAACCTGCCTGAGTCTCAATATCTATAGAGTAGGGGGAAATGTATTTTTTCCTCAATTTTCCCCAAGAAATAAAAAAAACACCCAAAAATACCCCCCCAAACCCACTGGACTTCTTCCCCATGTGTGAATGTCTTTTAGGTCGGTGCTGATGGAGTTTTTCCCTTGAGGAGAAGATCCTACCCCCAACTGGTATTTAGGTGGACACACCTAAAATGAGACTTGAGCAGAGAAATAGGAAAACTTTAAAGGGAAGATTTCTTCCTTGGCCAGGGGAGGAATGCAATGAGCTCATGAAGGAGGAATCTCCTGCTCAGTGGAGAAAGGCAGGTGATGCTGGAGCTTGTGCTCATGTACATGGGTGGCTCCAGGCTTAACTGTGCAACGAACCAGAGCTGGTTCTAGAAAAGAGACTTGTCAAGAAAATACAGAGGTTTTGATGAAACTTGGAGTGAGAAAGATCAATGGGGTTGAGCACCAAACCCCTCATGTGAGGGAAGAGTTTCTCCCCATCACTGAGCTTGGGATGCTCAGCAGGCACATGGGTGGTCCAGGGTCTCTCCTAACTCTGAGCTGGCCTGAGTGGGACCTTCAGGACCTGCTTCTCTTAGATAAAACCACCTGATATGAACCATGAACGTGCGTCTTCATTGGTTTCTTTTTCATGGAAGCGCCCATAGGAGAAAAAGTAATCAGAGCTCAATGGAGGGAGGTGTCAGAGATGCTGTTGCACATTTCAGGTTGTATTTTCACAGTTATTGATATAAAACTTGAGTAATATGATGGTGAGCTGGGACCCCAAAGATTCACCAAAAGAAAATGATAGGGTAAGAGCCAGATACTGGAGAGGACTTGAGCATGGGCCAACTTGTACATCCACGTGCATGGTTAAATCCCACTGATTTCTAGACCGAGTTTGTGCTTAATTACAATGTGTGCTTGAACTATGTGTTATAAGGAGATGATGTGGCAGATATTTTGGCCTCCGTAACCTCAGTCTATTTTGCCACTGATCTGGTGTGAATGCAGCTGCTGCTGGAGGAGCTGTACCCTCGATGCACGAGGGATGGAGGTCTGGGTGGAGAGGGGAGTCTTGAAAATGTTAATCCCAAATGTCCCTAATGACAATGGGAGGGCTCTTACCAAAGCTATTGAATTTAGTCCATTTGTACATTTAATTCATTCCAAAATCCACTTAATGTAACACTTTATTGATGCTGAAGTCATTTAGCCAATTAAAGGAGATTGGAGTTTTTTGTCTTTTTGCATTGTGTGCTGGGCCTGCCCTTTCAAACCAGCTGGGTATAAATAATTTATATCTAATTGCAAACTTTAATCATCAGAAATGTCAGAAGTTCAGACAGTAAATTGTGAAAAATAGATGGAACTCCTCAGATTTCAAGGTTGCTTTGGTAACCATTAATTTAATTGTTAAGTGAACACTTGCAGACATTCCAATCTTCAAATTAATAAAGACTTTGCAGTCTATTTGGTTCCCCTAAAATTAATTCCTCTTAAGCAGTATCTTAACAACTTTATTCTTGGAAAACATGAGTTCTTACAGCTTTATTTTGGCTCTGCAGGAATTAACCCAGCTCCGAGGTGGACATGGACATGTTTCAATGCTCTTGCAAAATCTGACAGCATTTTGTTGAGTTATCAGCTTTGGGCTGGGGGTCCTTTTACTGTTATAAAAATGCAATCAGCATAAGTTGTATAAATTAATTTATGTAAATCAACCCCCCAGCATTAAGTTCTCTTGAACTCTTCATGTCAGCTGGGCTCTCCTGGCATTGAAGTGTTGAGATTGTTTGGTGCAGCCCTTCCTGCCCTCCTTAGACTTTCACGTGTCCTTTTTTCATTTGTGTTTTCCATGCATAAAGCTCCAGTGGTTGTTGGACAACTATGAGACAGCAGAAGGTGTCAGCCTTCCCAGGAGCTCTCTCTACAACCATTACCTGCGGCACTGCCAGGAGCACAAACTGGACCCAGTGAACGCCGCTTCCTTTGGAAAACTCATCCGGTCGGTGTTCATGGGGCTGAGGACTCGCCGCCTGGGAACCAGGTTGGTATCAATCTACTTATTCAAAAAAACCCCAAACCTCTTGACAACTTCTCTCACACACACTGAGAACCTACTGAGCATCACTGAGCAGGCACAGGTCTTTCTGCCAAGGTCTACAGAAACAACCAACCGTGAGCTTGTGGGGGAAAAATAATTGCTATTCTGAGGCACAGAGGGAATATCTGTGTGTTGTGGGGCAAAGCTGCTTTCTCACCATGCATCAGTGGTGTGAGAGGCTTGACGATCCAGTTCATTCCAGACATGCTCCAGGTCTCTGGTGACAGCGCCTTGTCCAGTCACACAATGGAATTTGGTCTAAGACCATTTTCTAAGAAGTCTAAGAATATTTTATTTGAACCTGGGCTTTTTCTCATGCCATTACTGCCTTAACAGGATGAAGGAACTCATCTTCACAATTGTTGCTGTCAGCTGCAGAGCCCAAAACTCTGATGCCAGTGAAACAGTTTCTTCCTTTGGGTCCAGTAAAGTTCCTCCATCGTGGATGAGAACAGAACCTGTCCCACATCTTTGATGCAGACAAAAATGTAAATGCCTTCTTTCCTAAATTCCCAAAGCAGCAGCCTGAATCTTAAGACAGAATTATTTCTTTTAAAACATCAAAGATCCATATGATGTTACAACAAAAGCATAACATAAGAAAGTATGCTTGCTGTGATTACATAGACATCCTTCAAGGGAGCATCCAAAGTATACACACAGCTTGCACAGCTGAATTTGCCTTTTATCCCAGCTTCTGATTTTAAAAGAGGAGCTAATGCACTAGAGAAACAGTAATTGCTCTGATTGTGTAAGACCTTATAATAAAATTCAGGCTTAGATATTTGGGCTTCGAAACGAGAACAAAACCATATGTGTCTGGGGCATTCCACAGCTGGAATGTGGAGGCAACAGTCCTAGGAAGAGCAGGGGAGAGTTTGGATTTCTCTACATTGGTTCGAGTGCAAGAGCTCTGAAATAATTTCTTTAAGAGAAGAGAAATTCTTGAAACCTGTTAAGGATTAAAGAAAAAACAAACAAGCAAAAAACCCACTTAATTGCAAACGTGCAGGCTGGAAAGGATACAGTGAACCTCAATAAATATGGAAATAGCTGTCCACCATTATTTTCTTACATATTCATTTAGATTACAGATGCAGCTATTATTTAATTTGCAGGCACTTAAAATCCCTTAAGACATGGCTGAAGAGTACTTCGTACCTGAGCACTCAGGATGGGTGAAGCCCTTTGGTACAGGGACAAAGACCTGAATGATTTAATTGCCCTCTAGAAAAAATTCCCCCAAGAAGGAAGAAAGGGTTAATTCTTTGCCAAACATTCCTCTCTTAAATTTCTCTCTGTAATTTTCCAATGGGAAGCATCACTGGATTTAAGGTGCCTCCAGACCCTGTCATACTGACACAGCAAAGGAATTTGAAGCATCCCCAGTCAGAGGGTTCTGGGGACCCTGTGCATCTCCCCCGGGCTCCGTCTCCTCTCCCACTGGGGACTCAGCTCAACCTCTGTTACTGACAAATTGGCTAAAGCCAAGTTGGCCACACTGTCATCACGTATCCATGGCTGCAGGATTGTCCTTCTCACTCCCAAAAGCGGACGCTTGGGGATTGAAAAATTCCAGTTTAGTGGAAAAACTGTAAGTGACACACATCTCTAATGGGATGGAAAGACATTTTCCTAAGGAGCATCACAACAGCTTTACTGACAGGCAAAGGAAAAAGAATTACAGCTTCTTCTGCTTGCAAAAAGCTTTCAGTTGTTACAAAAACTACAACAATGAGCAACTCCAGGAACAAAGCCACATCAAAGCCTGGTGCCGATGCTGTGAAAGTGCTGGCAACTGAAAGACATTTTTCTTATCATAGTTGACTATTCAGCCAGGCTTGTTTTATCCAAGCCTAGATATAGATGGAAGTTTGTTTTTATGGAAAACAACAAATCCTTAAACCTAATCAAATAGCAAAGTGTCCCCTGAGGTCTTTCTGTCATTCTATTTAATAACACTTTGTATCGTAACACTTGTCTCCTCTTCTCCAGTTACCATGGGTTACTTGGAACAAACCTTGTTGGGTTTTGAATGTGGATGTCACTGAACTTTGCGACACGTGGTTTTAAATTTTATGGGGGATGATGGCATTTGTTAGTTCATTAGTTCAGCCATTCAAACAGCACTTGGCAGCAAACCGACGTGTGCTGTAAGGAATCACAGAATCCTAGGGGTTGGAAGGGACCTGGAAAGATCATTGGAGTAGAGTGTATTGTCAAAACAAGCCTGAGAGTAAATTGCAGGGCTACGATGTCCCTTCCATTGACTCGTTTACACTGAGCAATATCAATGCTGATATTTCCAGGGGAAACTCCAAATATCATTATTATGGGATCCGTCTCAAGCCGGAGTCTCCGCTGAACCGCTTGCAGGAGGACACCCAGTACATGGCCATGAGGCAGCAGCCCATCCACCAGAAGCAGAGGTAGGTGCTCCCAGTGGCTTGGGGCTCACCAGTGGTGCTCCCAACACTGCTGTGGGTGAGGGGCCTTCCCCAAAGGAAGCTGCAGACCCCATGGTGGGACTTGGGAGTGAAGGGAGTGTGTGGGGACAGCTCAAACCCAAGTGTTGCTGAAGTGCCCAAGTTGAGCTGAGGAAGAGGGAGCTGCAAGTAGTGGCCACTCAGTAGTGGGAGGGTCCAACACCAGTTCTGGTAAATGCCCCATCCTAGGAAACATCCAGTGTCGGGTTGGACAGGGCTCTGAGCAGCCTGATCTGGTTGAAGATGTCCTTGCTCATTGCAGGGGTGTTGGACTAGATGGCCTTTAAAGGTCCCTTCCCACCCAAACCATCCTGTAGTTCTATGAAATGGCATTTATCTGCCTGTTCTGTTTGCCAGTGGCCATTGCTGTGGAGAATGAGACCATACGTGCTGCTTTTCACAGCATCCCTGTGACCAAACTATTTTAGGAGTTCAGCTGTGGACATCTTTATGCCAAGTCAGCGTAAAGAACTTGGGGGCTTGTGTTCTGCTTGGGTGGGTTTTGGGTTTTTTCGGGGTGTTTTATGTGCAACAGTGCAAGTTAAATAGTGCTTGGGTTAGTCTCACGTCTGAGCAGTTTTGAATATAAAACATGGTCTGCAAAGGAATTTGGAGTTGTCTCCTGGAAGCACAGACTCTTGCTGGAGTGAAGAAGCAGAAGAATTTATTTTTTCAGCTCCCAAACAGAAATGAAATGCAAAAGTCAGCTCCCAAGACCGAGTCTGTTCTCTGGCACCCACTCCAGCTCTGCTTCTCATTTTGATGAGATTTTTTCTTTTTGCTGTCACCCTGGGCAAACTTCTTAACCCCTTTAATTCTGCCTTGTGCAGAGCTTTTCAAAAGGAGGTTCTCATTTCCCCCTCCACTTGAGTGATCTAAATGGGCAACCCTCAAAGTGCTGCCCTCAAGGGTAACCTCATGCGTTCCATGATGAACACAAAAGTCTGTGTGTCTGTGTTGCAAATAATGTGTAGGTCTTTGCTCATGCCTGTGTAAATCCCAAGCCACACTCTAAATTTAGGTATAGACCAGTGCAGAAGATGGATGGCATGGCAGAGAGTGGTTCCAACAGTAACCTGCACACCACGCCGGAGCAATCGGTGGCTGCTCAAAGTCAACATCATCAGCAATTCATAGGTGAGGAGACTGCTTTAATGTGTTTGGTAGCTTGTGTCTAGGCTTGGAGCTGTAAGAAGAAGGAAATGCTTTGTCCAGCCAGCCCCTGCTGTTCTGCATTTGTTTGCTTCTCTGATAAATCTATAGTATTATATATTTTATATACACACACACTGTATATATATTATATATACAATATGTGGTGTGTAGATCAATGCTGTATATAGTGTATATTCTAATAAGCTCTTGTAATGTCACACTTGATAAATCCCATACCCACAGAAAGCCTTTTCCTTGTGCTGTCAGGTCTGTCCATTCCCTCTCAGTATGTTTTTAATCTGGTTTTATCCAAACTGGCTGGAAGGGGCCGGGGTCCTGAAGAGCCTTGCGAAGGCAGGCAGCCAGAAGGAGAAGAGCAATTCCCTTCATATGTGTCTGACTGCAGGTGACCCATATGGACCTTCTCCTTGGAAGACAAGCTCCTGGCTTTGCTGGTCGTGGTTCTACATGTCTCCATCATTCAAGGAGAGACACCAAATCCAGCCAGCTCTGAGCCTTTTCTGAAATACGATTGCTCCTGATACATTTGCTGTCCATTTATATTTTCCATTGTACTTTCAAAATACCAGAAAGACTCTTTTCAGGCTTTGGAGAAAATCTAATGGGAAATGCAGTAGATGAGGACAATGTATTCTTGTTTCTTTTATTATGGAGAGAAAGAAAACATTTTCTTTTCTCCACTGAATCAAATGGGCTGCGGTTGTTCGTTCTTTGCCCAGTGTAGCAGCATGAACTGGGAAAGTACTCAATTACTGCTCTCATTTCTCCTGGTTCATCCCAATTGAAACACGAAGGAGAGCCACCAGCCCCAGCAGAACCCTGTACCCATCCACAGTGCTGCCCAACTGAGTGCTCCTGACTCTCACCATCTTTCCCAATCTCTTTTTCCTTAGATGTAACCCACGTCTTTCCCGAGTTCCCAGCCCCTGACCTAGGGAACGTCCTCTTACAAGAAGGGGTCACCATGAATGATGTGAAAACTCTGCAGCTTCTTTACAGGCGACACTGCGAGGTGATTATTGTCAATATTTTTGATTGATTTGTTAACTGATGTGGGACATAATTCATGTGCTTATCTCACATCTTGATCTTAGGAAAACCTAGGCTATAACAGACAATGCTTGATTTGCCAAGTATTACAACTCATCTATTGCACTTTATGTTATTTTTTCATTGTGTGACCTGTTTTATGTTATGTTGGTTATTAAAACAATGCCCTTTCCATTCTTTTTCTCGTGAATTATTTAATCTAAATGGCAGCAGATGGAATTTATGCTTGCACTGTGTGACAAGATGCTGGCAGAGCAGCTAATGAGTTGTGTTCTTTGTTGTCAGGCGACTCTGGATGTTGTAATGAATCTTCAGTTTCATTATATTGAGAAACTGTGGCAATCCTTCTGGAATCCTAAAACACCATCTAGTGATGGCTCTGCTGCCCTGCCATCCAGGTACGCTGCTGCGCTTGGCTTCTTTCCGAATGCTCCATTTTTTAGTGATATTTTATCTTTTTAAAAACTCAGGAAGTATTTCCAGCTTCATTAGGCTTTTTGAGGGCTTTATAAGGCTTGAGAGTTCGAGATGTTTCAAAAAGATGGACCAAATTTCAATTGAAGGTCCCTTTCAAATGGGTCCATCTTTTTGAAACACCCTGCATTCCCTTCCCTGCAGGATCCTTACAGAGTGTCAGAATTGTTTAATCATTGTAATGACCACACAAAGTTCAGACCTCCGAGGAAAACATGTGCTGAGATTATGTACATCTGTGTGCCTCGTGCCTCCTGTAACGAGTGCTAACCCAAAATGCAGAGAGCATTTGGATGGAGGAGAAGGGGGTGATGCTTTTGTAGGTGGTCAGCAGGAGCAGACAGTAACGATTCTGTGTCAGCCTCGAGTGACATCTCAGGCTCTGAGGTTTTGGTGACATCTCGACTGACTTGATCAGTTGGATGGCTGGCCAAATCTTTTGGCTATCTGAATCTTGAATAATAGCAAAGGAAGCTGCTCTGCTCTCTGTACTCCTGCCTGGCTCGTCATTACTGCCTTTTCTTCATCCTTTGTGCATTGGTGCTCTGCTGCCAAGAGACAGGGGGATGGAAAGAAGTGAAAATTGAGAAGGCGAAGGTTTCTTGTTAAAATTTTTATTGAAAGTCTGTATTGTCCACTTCTACTGATTATAAAAAGACTTCCAATATTGTTGTTTTATATTTAGAAGAAAAATGGCAAAAAGTTTGCATAATAAGCAAATACCCCATAATAATCTGTAGAAGATGACCCTGTTGGCTTCAGTAGGATGTTACCCAGTGGGTATTGTCCTGCAAAGAATCACTGTAGCTTTATGTGATTGTTTCAGATTCTCTTTTACTTAAGGGTCTATCTCCAGGGCATATTGCAACACCCCAGAGAGCTGTGCTGGCTACAACTGGGCTCACTGGGTATTGAAGGCAGTGTTTCCACAGGGCTCTGTCTAAACCAGCATATCTTGCTAAGGCTGCATGCTCTGCTACCTCTCCATAGCTCTGCTAATAAACAAGATAGAGAAATAAAGCACTCCCGCCCCAATATAATATAAATATATACCCAAAGTATTCTTGCAAACTGTTTGAAAGCGTGATAAAATGCAGAATATAAGAGGAAGTTTAGGTACTTGATGGCAGATTTTTCCATGTGAATGTTCTAGGAGTGTGCCTGTGGATTTCATTTACTAAAACCTCTCAGGCAGAGGCTATAAGTACCTCTTTATTGTATGTCCAAGGCTTGGCTTTAAGGTTTTGGTGTAATCCATGGGGAAAGTCCCCTGCAAATTCCCAGTCCCCAGTGTTATGTCTTTGTAGCTCTGCTTTGATTCTCTGACTGTGCATGAAGGCTTCAGTCTTCTCTGCTTGCTGCATAACCGAATATCTTATGCCTTGATCATGCAGAAAAAGTTTCCACACTTCTAAAAAGTGAAAAGGATGCAAGCTTGATTGGCCTCAGTCTGTTAGAGGCAATATGCTCTGTTCCCTTCAGAACACCAAATCCTTTTCCTTCTGGAAATATTCAGCATTTAAAGGTCTTAAACACCTTGAAACCATTTGTAGGAGCTGTCAATACCAAGTGATCTGCTCAAAATTTGTCCCCACTGCTACAGCGGAGGAGGTTTAGAGCAGAGGAGAGAGGTGTGAAGGTTTTGGAAAGAGCTGAGTCTGCAGGGAGGAACCAGCTAAGCCTTTGCTTGCTGAAATGACTGGGCTGAAGTGCAGCTCCCATGTACACATGAACATGGTGTGCAAAAGGCAGCCGAGGCTGAAGGTGGAGCAAGGGAAGGCAGGCAGGCACCAGGAGATGCAGATTTGACCTCTAAGACCTGGAGCTCTGTCCCCCTGCATGGAGAGCCTTGCAGGGTCAGGCAAGGCTTGTACAAACGATCGGACATCTCCTTTTGAAAGAAATACAAATGGCTTTTTTCTGCTGAAAACTGGGCTTAGAAATTGAGAGGAAGAGTGAATGCACTGAATGAAACCTGCTGCTAATGCTGCCTCCCTCCTCCTCCCCCCACAGCGAAGAGGAGCATGAAGGGACCCTCCCGAAGGATAAGCTGGTCACCCTGTGCAAATACGAACCCATCCTCAAATGGATGAGAAGCTGCGATCACATCTTGTACCAGGCTCTGGTGGAGATTCTCATCCCAGACGTGCTCAGACCAGTGCCCAGTGAGTATCCCCCAGCCTGGTCAGGAGGACACGGGTGCTCCCGGCTCCTGCTCAGCTCCTCACTGGGCTGAGTCATGGGATGTGTGTGATGAACAACCATCCGTGACTCACTCAGTCTGGCTACCACTTGCCACAAAGATTTCCATTGTAAAAGCTGATTTAGAGGTTTTTGTTTTGAATACAAGCTAAAATATTATGGCAACAGGAATATTCCTCCTGCAGCATTGCTCCGCGTCAGCGGTGCTTTGTGGCCGCTGGAAATTCCCATGCCTCTTAAAACTGGGTTTATGGCATATCACATCCCCTGGCTTTGGCTGGGACTCAGGGTAAAAGCATAAGCTTAATGCACAAGTAAGCAGGGCTAGTCCTGGGGAGATGTTTCCTTGGAGATAGTATCTTTGTTTACATAGGACCATCCTGTCCCCTCCTGCACCACCTGGAAATTTGGGGTCAGCTTTCGTTTAGGAGATTAGTGATGGGATATCGAGGGTTTTCCCTCTCATCTGGCTCCTCAGTGAAGGAGATGTCAGCCTCCCCGAGACCTCAGCTCAGCCCTAGGCCTGGAAAGCCACATCCCTCTGAGCTGCTGTCAGTCTGCATGATGGGACACGTGTGCATCCTTGGAGAGTATGTTTCAACATCTGGAAAATGCTCAGAAGGACCGTGAATAAAAAAAGGATAAGAAAGAATAAGAAAGAGAATGAGTAAGAGTAAGAGTAGGGAGAAAGGAGGAGAAGGAGAAGGAGGAGGAGAAGGAGAAGGAGGAGGAGAAGGAGAAGGAGGAGGAGAAGGAGAAGGAGAAGGAGAAGGAGAAGGAGAAGGAGAAGGGGAAAGGGAAGGGGAAGGAAAATTTGAGTGTAACAACACTTTTGTAACATTAGAGAAGAAGAATAAGAAAAGTTGGAGTCCATCTCAGGACCAAGCTAAGGTCTTTGATGCTCAATCGAGACCCCAGCTAACCAGATCAGGGGCTGTGCCTTCCACAGCAGTCCCAAGCTAGAAAGTGGTGTCCAAAGCTGGTATGGAGCAGCCTTTCTAACTCTGCACACTTCTTTGCAGGCACGCTCACACAGGCCATCCGGAATTTCGCCAAGAGTTTGGAAGGGTGGCTGATGAACGCGATGAGTGAATTCCCCCCCCAGATTGTCCAGACCAAGGTAAGCAGAGGGAGCACGGTGCAGGTCAGGGACATGACCTGAGTGTGTGTGTGAGGTGTTGCAGTTTTCCACAGAGACTGGAAATGGCTCTGGGGTTTGGCCATGCGTACTCTGGGCTAGCATGATGCGATGAATAATGATGAACCAAAATCAGCAAGGAGTGGGGGGGCAGTCAGGGCAATTCCTTTGTACCAGAAGCTCTGTCTGTTGAACCATTCCCAATGTCCTGAAATTGCAGATAAAGCTTTCTGGTGGAAAATCTCTGCACTAGGATTAAGCTGTTCTGCTAGAGAGCACAGGACACCTCACAGACTGAACAGCATTGAGAGATTGAACCTAAGGCTCCTACTCCCCCCTCTCCTAAAGCCATGCATTCCTGCAGCCTGGCCTCACCTTACTGGTCTCTGGTGGGGGCTGAGTGTGAAAACTTGTTAGTTTAAAGAAAGGAAATGCAGAGGATGGTTTGCAAGATGCAACAGATGCTGCAGAAGAATCATTATGGTTGGAAGGGACCTCTAGGGTCATCAAGTCCGACCTTTATCCCATCATATTCCTAACCACTAGACCATTAGACCATGATTAGACCATGTTCCCATTCAGATGGAACCATGCTGGTTACCCTGGCTGATGCATGCTGTGTGCATGGGGAAGTGTTCACCCTCCAGCCCATGGCCTCCTGCTCTCTTGCAGGTGGGGGTGGTGAGTGCCTTTGCGCAGACGTTGCGGAGATACACGTCCCTGAACCACCTGGCTCAGGCTGCCCGTGCTGTGCTGCAGAACACCTCCCAGATAAACCAGATGCTCAGCGACCTCAACCGGGTCGACTTCGCCAACGTGCAGGTAACTTATGGGACCTCCTCCTAGGTCGTGTTGTCTAGAACTGGGACTTTACAATGAGGTTGTCTGCTGGTAACCAGCATCTTATTTCCAATACTAAAAAGCAATTCAATGAACAATTCAATGGTTTTGGTGTTACTTTTCCAGGTAAGTCTGCCATCTCACTGTGAATAATGGAGCAGGTACTAAGGAAGTTCTGTAGGAAGTAGTGCTAAAAACAATAATATCGTTTTAAAATGTATAGACATATAGTCTAAACTATAAACTGTTTAAACTGTCTAAACTAATATAGTTAATACATAATTATATTAGTTATATAT
>VZRW01009394.1:190599-208782 GCA_013398125.1 Aegotheles bennettii | reverse complement strand
ATAACTAATAATAAACTGTCAAAATAATATAGTTTTAATAATAATATTGGGCAGATAGGAGGAGACATGGTTTGGAGTCTTTGTCTACTAGAAATGAAGTTGAATTCCTAGGTTGGGATTCACCAACCATGCAGACTTGGCATGAATAACTGTCAGCCCTTCTTTCTGAACAGGAGCAAGCCTCATGGGTGTGCCAGTGTGAGGAAGGCATGGTGCAGAAGCTGGAGCAGGATTTCAAGCTCACTCTGCAGCAGCAGAGTTCTCTGGACCAGTGGGCCAGTTGGCTGGATAATGTGGTTACTCAAGTCCTGAAGCATCACGAGGGCAGTCCCAGCTTCCCCAAGGCAGCCAGGCAGTTCCTCTTGAAGTGGTCTTTCTATAGGTACATTTTCTTTCTCCTTTTGGAGATATTTGTGCATTGGGCTTAGAGCATGTAAAGAGCTCCTTGAAAAGCCAAGGCCAAGTTTGTTACTCCCATGCAACTCCAGGGAGGTGGTGGAGTCACCGTCCCTGGGGGGGTTCAAAAAACGGGTTGATGAGGCACTTGAGGCCATGGTCTGATGGTCTAATGGTGAGGAATAAGATGGGATAAAGGTTGGACTTGATGACCCTGGAGGTCCCTTCCACCATAATGATTCTGTGATTCTAACTCTGGTTAACTCTGCCCTGGTACAGAAGGGAGTTGTGCCTCCTGTGTCCTTTCAGGGTGGTGGTAGGATACTCCATCAACTCATTTCTCACAAGTGCTTTGATACTCTTGGGTTAGAGGTAGAAACAGAGCACTGTGTCCCACCGTACCCGCAGGGTCAAGAATTCACGTCAGCTGTGATGCAAGTTGAAAACACATCCCAAATATTTTGTTTCTTGGTCGTTTTCCAGCTCCATGGTGATCCGTGACCTCACCTTGCGCAGTGCTGCCAGCTTTGGTTCCTTCCACCTGATTCGACTGCTCTACGATGAGTACATGTTTTATCTGGTAGAGCATCGTGTTGCCCAGGCAACAGGGGAGACACCGATTGCCGTAATGGGAGAGGTGAGAATTATTTATTCCCTAGAAACAAACCCAAACTAAGCAGTGCTTAGAGAGACACGAGTGGTTCCCAAACCACACTGTGTCCTGAACATGTTTTTATAACCACCTTTGCCAAAGGATCTACTGAACTTTTCGAGTGCCTGGTGCAAGGATCCAGCTCCTTGAGCATCTTCCATCCTGGCTGGTGGGTGTTGGGGCGGTTGAGCTTCAGCTGGGCTTTGGTGGCCTGGAGGAGGGAGGAAAAGCATCTCCCCACTTCTCTCTGTAACCTGGAGGTACCAACCCTGACTTTGGGGTTCACACCAGGGCAAAATCCAATCAGACACAAAAACTAAACCAAGCAAAAAAAAGTCCAAAATTTCCTTTCACTGCAACTTTAGTGGTACTTCAGTGAACTTCTCCAAGCCTCTGCAAGCTCCAGAGGTGTAAGCACAGTCAGCCACTCTCTGTTTTTGACTTGAAGAAGAGGAACGATGGGTTGATTGTGTTGGGGGGGTGTTTGTGTTTTTTTAACAAATCTCACAGTAAATCTGGTGCCTGGCTTGCCTAGCTGAACCCACTTCCAGTTTTTCACTCTGAAATGCCCAGATTTGAAAAGCCCCGATCAACCTGTCACAGCAACATAGAAATCACTGTTAGATTAAAACTGATCTCATTTGCTCCTTGAAGCTCATAACTGTTTTCTTCATTCCATGGAGCTCACAGAGACCCAGACAAATCAACTCCATGCCCTTTGCTTTCCCTTCCCCTCCTATTAGACCCATGCTGTTGCCCCAGGTCAGTAGCTCTGCAGGTCCTCACTATTCCCTGCAAAACTTCTGTCTTGAGGAACATCTTGAGGAACATTAGAGGAACATGAAAGGCAGAGAGTGGCTTCCAAGAAAGCCTCACTGCGGGACACTTTCGTCCCTCAGGTTTTGCCTTTCCTTCTTTAAACTCCTGCAATATTTCTGTTCTCCAGGAGGAGGCTGATTCTTCCCAGCAAAAGAGGATGAATCCTGTCCTTCCACTTCCATTGCTGGCTTCATAACTCCTGCTCTCCCCAGTTCCTTCTGCTGCCCAACTTTGTGTGGCTTTTCAACGTTATGGTTACAGCAATTTAGTGTTTCAGACCTCGTCACAGAGGGAGACAACACATCTCCAGAACCCAGTGTAGCCCCAGCTCTCTGGTTATGCTTGGCACCATGGCCCTGCAAGCCAAAGCACTTTCCTACCATGAATGCAAAGGTTTTGCAGAGTTGCACGGAGGTGGAGTGATGATAGAGTCCCAGGAGAGGTGAATAACTGGAATGTCCCAGCAGCTGCCTGACAGCTATAGAGGGCTGGAGAAAAGGCACCATCCTTTGGTCTGTGACAGCATTAGCCATGATTTGGGACATGGAATAATTTCTCCTGTTGTTCCAGAGCTCAGTCCTCCCCTGGATAGTTGTGTGGTGTTTGCTCAGAGGTTTAAATGGCAACACCCAAAAGGTGGTTCCGTTTGCTGCTGCTCTTCACCACCAGCACTGCTGATGCTTGTGGTTCCTCCTGAAGCTGCTCATTAGAATTGCTTGGAAATAGATGCCAGCCTGCAGGTCTGACACCTCAGGTCTCCACAAGCCTCACTGACCTTGTAACCCCTTTTTTCTTGCAGTTTGGTGACCTCGCATCCCTGTCCCCGACACTGCTGGACAAAGGTACCTCCTCTCCCCCAAGGGAAGCCCCTCTAGGTCAGGGTGGGATCCCTGTGGGAGGGGGAACATCACAGAATCCCAGAATCCCAGAATCCTAGGGGTTGGAAGGGACCTCGAAAGCTCACCCAGTCCAACCCCCCTGCCAGAGCAGGGTCACCTAGAGTCCATCACACAGGAACGCATCCAGGCGGGGTTTGAATGTCTCCAGCCAAGGAGACTCCACAACCTCTCTGGGCAGCCTGGTCCAGTGCTCTGGCACTCTCACAGGAAAGAAGTTCTTCCTGAGATTCACATGGAACCTCCTGTGCTCCAGTTTGCAGCCATTGCCCCTTGTCCTATCATTGGTCAACCTCGTGCTGGCTCTTCCACCCTGCTCTGGTGGGAAGAAGGACCTCTTCCCCTCCAGTGCCCACTCTCATGCTGAGACCTGTCCTTTGCAGATGACATCAGTGACCTGGGCAGCGAGGTGGACACGGACTCCCGGAGCGTGGGGGAGCCGCTGGTGAAACGGGAACGCAGCGACCCCGGCCACTCGCTGCAGGAGATCTGAAACAGGGAGTTGGCTTTTCTCCAGCTGGACGGAGACATCTGGAGCCAGGTGTGATGGTCACCAGCCTGAGTCTCCCCGTACCTGCGTTATTAGTGCCTCTTAGTTTCTCTTTATGTTTACTTGTGTTTGAGGATGGGCTCCAAGGGTGAGCCTGGGCGGGCGGTGGGATGGGGCTGCTGTGTCCGCCTGCGTTCCTCCTGCCCGCTGCCAGCTGGAGGGTGAAGGTCCAAAGTTTACTACCAAGCAATGGAAGCCTCCATGGCCAGCAGCAGATGGATGTGTGTGGCTGGGAGAGCCTTGTCCTCTCCAGCCTGAGCAAGATGAGCAAACGAGGCTTTCTCTTTCAGGGAAGGTGGTTTGGGTTTCTTCCCCACTTCTCAGACTTCACTGTGATACAAACTTGAACCAATCAGTGCCCAAGAAGAAGGAAAAATACCTGACCCTTCTCCTCCAGCTTTGCAAGACAAGCTGTCCTGGCTCTGACTTTGCCAAATCATTTGTGCTGGGGAATGCAAGGGCAGTGGTCCTGCTTGTGCTCACCTGGGGAGAAGGCTCCAGGCTGCACATCCTCCTGGTCCTGGTGGAGCGGGACACGTGCACACCCTGGCACTGGCACGTGTTGGCTCTGGGACTACAGGACACGCGGTCCCACCCACTCCCACGGCTCCTTAGCCTTTCATGGCTGATCCACAAATGCTCCTGGGACACTGTTGGGCCAACTCAAGATACCAAAGGACTCTGAGGAAGCAGCAGCTGGTTGCAAAGCGTGCTCGTTGCCCCCTGCGCTCTGATGCCCGTGGGCAACCCCATGGGCAGTCCCCTTGCCGGGGCGATCCCCATCCTCACCAGGGTGCCCAGGGAGAGGGGAACTGGTCCCGCGTCCTGGGTTTTGTAAAGTTCTCCCTTGATGTCCTGCTAAAATGCTGAAGGGAGGGTGCAGCTGCTCATGGGGCTGTGTCCAGAGCACGGGCAAGGGTGTGCGACTGCAGTGCCTTAGGGTGGGCTGGTGGGTCTGCTGCCCCCCCATGGGGCAATCCCAGGCTCTGGGGACACAGCCCATGTGTGTGCTCAGCCCTACGGTGCCGTTTCCCCTTTCTGTATTGCTTTGCTGAGCTGGGGAGCTTCTGTCCCAGCTGGGTTTTATTCTCCCTTTCCATGTCCTGTGGGGTCTGGGCTGACATGGGCTACAGGGCAGAGGAGGGGATGGAATCTGTCACCAAACCAAACTGCAAAAACAAAGCCCTGGGGCAAATCTTTCTGTGAATAAAGGCCATGTCATAAATAGCTTTTATTATTATTATTTCTAATGATACAGTATTTGATGTGAGCTTTTCCAGGGGCCTCGTGTACATTTGCATCAGAGCATATTCTATCCAAATATCTTATTTACTCATTCCAAATGGTACTAAGGTAGCTGTGACACTTTAAACAATATTGCTAATGGAAAGTGAAAAGAAAGTGTGTGTAGTGGCACATCTTTCCCTCTTCCTGTCCCGTGCTGTTGTCTGTCAGGGTGCTGTTTGTCTGTAAAATGTCTCATATCAAAGTAGCAGGAGACAAGCGAAAAAAGCTGGATTTACCTGTAAATAATGACAATGAGCACTCCCTGGGTCAGAGTCAGCACTTCAGATCCTGCTGATGAGATGAGATGGTCTAAAAAAACCAACTGAGCAACCGAGGCTTAAACTCCCCTGCTCCCACCGAGTGTGATGGTAACTTCAGCTGGTGCATTGGCTCTTCTTTGCAGCTGCTGCTGACCCAACCCAGCCACCTTCTGCCTCCCACAGACGTGCAAATGAGATGCTCTGGAGCTGTGCAGCATTGTGCAAGGAGTCTGGATCACCACCTAAACCCCATATGCACAGAATTCCCAGCTAAACCTGAATAGCAATAAACATATATCAAATGCTCAGGCCTGTACAATAATTGCTGTGGTCCCGTTTCTTCTTTAATGACTGGAAGAAGGTGTCAGGCAGGTGGGGAGATGCAGGATCTGCCTGGTGCAGTCTTAATTAAAGTGACTTTGGCCAGGGGTCTGGTGTCTGCAGGGGGGCAGATTCATCCCCGGACACCACCCAGTTTGCAGGGGAAAAGAGCAACATCATCCCAACCCCCTGCCTGGACAGAGGGGCTGAGGGGCAGCCAGGTCAGGGGCTCAGGATCAACCCCTCCAGCTCTGGTTCTTGGCCACCTCCACAGCCCCCCTGTGCCCCAGCATCACCCCCAGGCTGGCAGAGCCACCCCTGCCTGTCCCCTCGCTGCTCTGACCGTGTGTCCCCATCTCCACGTGTCCCTTGAGTGTGGGGCTCAAGCACTGGGGATGAGTCTCATCCAGGACCACCTTCCCTGTCTCGTTAGGAAGCCATGGGCTGTCCTGCCCCATGCCCTGTGCTTCTCCTTGTTCTTGGGGCTCCGGCTGCCTCTCCCCAGGGTTGGGGTGTTCCTGCAGGAAGGGACCTTCACCTGCTACTGTGGCAGCACCAGGAGCCCCACCAGTGCCCTAGGCTGAACCTTTCCTCCACCTCCATGTCCTTGTGCAAGACAGAGAAACTGAGACACAGACCAAGGTGCCTCAAGGCAGCAGTTCACCACCCCACTGGGTGTCACTGGGTGCCGGTCCCAGTGTCTCTGCCCCTCTGCCTGCCTGGTGGGGCTCAGCAGTGGTGGCAGGAGGGACCCGGCAGCCCCTGGGACTCAGCTGGGGCTGTTTGACTGCAGATGGGTTCCACCTGGAGCCTGGTGGGTCTGGGTGGGTGGGGGCAGGTCTGTAACACCCCACTGGGCTCTTTCTGGGTGGCTGCTCTTATAAACCAGCAGCCTGATGACCCTGAGGGCTTTTTCTTTCCTTTTTTATTTTCTCTTTGTCTTTTTGGAGCCTTAGTTTGGAGGTGGGGAGAGTTGGGGTCTACTGCCTTCAGGCTCTGGGATGTAGTGCCAGGACCTTCCACCCTTCCCAGTGCTGCCAAGCAGGTAAGGGCACAGCCACGAGCTGCCTCTGCTCCCCATCCCTGGGCTGGGGGCTGCAGCCCTGAGCCAGGCTCTGCCCTGGGCTGGCTGCAGCCAGGAAGGGTCCCAGCACTGTCTTTGTCCTCTGTGATGTCTCAGATGAAGGATGATGTCCTCACGTAGCTCTGGGGAGGCCTTGGGGCTCGGTTCCCAGCCCAGCACCCATCGGTCTCTACAAAGGAATCCCTTCCCAGCCCTGCATCTCTTTCCACCCGGGAGCCGCTCGCTCACCCTGCTCAGCCAGGAGGATTTCTTTGAGGGCTTCAATGGGTATGTGAGAGTCTGGTTGTGCCCCGTGTCTGTCCCCAAGGGGACACATGCCCTGTCTGGGATGGGTTTGTGTCCATGCTCTGGCACTGGTGCTCACAGCGTTGCTGCCCTGGAGCCAGGGCACAGCTGATGGCCCTGAGTCTCCCTGGTGTCACTGCCACCCCATGGCTGTGGCTGAGACCAGACAGTGCTGCACATCCCTTGTGAGGAGAGGCTGAGGGAGCTGGGGCTCTTTAGCTTGGAGAAAAGGAGACTGAGGGGGGACCTCACCCATGGTTACAAATCTGTAAAGGGTGAGGGGCAGGACGATGGAGCCAAGCTTTTTACAGTGCTGACCAATGATAGGACAAGGGGCAATGGATGCAAAGTGGAGCACAGGAGGTTCCATGTGAATCTCAGGAAGAACTTCTTTCCTGTGAGAGTGCCAGAGCACTGGACCAGGCTGCCCAGGGAGGCTGTGGAGTCTCCGTGGCTGGAGACATTCAAACCCCGCCTGGATGCGTTCCTGTGTGATGGACTCTAGGTGACCCTGCTCTGGCAGGGGGGTTGGACTGGATGAGCTTTCGAGGTCCCTTCCAACCCCTAGGATTCTGGGATTCTGTGATCCCAACAGCCCCCAGCTCACTCCTGTGTCCCCACTGCTCTGCCAGGAGCTTCTGTGATGTGAGCGATGCTCTGGGGACTGATCAGCTGGACTGCAACTACTCCAGCCCTGACCCACAGCTGGTCCGGAGGATCGTGGCCCAGGTGGAGTTCTACCTCTCTGATGAGAACCTGGCCAAGGATGCTTTCCTCCTGAAGCACGTCCAGAAGAACAAGATGGGCTTTGTCAGCATCAAACTGCTGACATCCTTCAAGAAGGTAGGCAGCCTATGGCACCAGTCAACCAGGGTGGGAAGTGGCCTTCAGGTGGAGGGTCTGGGAGTGCTCTGGTTGGCTCTGGTGGGGTGTGTGTGGAAGTCCAGGCTCCTCTCAGGCTGTCTGTGTCCCAGCAAAGTGCTGGTGGTGTAGATCTGGGCTCTGCTCTCTGCCTTCAATGTGCTGCAGCAGTTTTTCACCCAGAGAGGGTGGCTGGGGAAGCAGTGAACAGTCCTCAAATCAACCCCAGGGCTGGATAGAACCGTAGAATCATTATGGTTGGAAGGGACCTCCAGGGTCATCAAGTCCAACCTTTATCCCATCATATTCCTAACCATTAGACCATGGCCTAGAGTCACCCTTCTGCCCATGGTTCTCCTGGACTGCTTTGGGAGAGATCCCCTCACCCAGCAAGGAAGCACTGGTGGTGTGACATGATGATGTGTGGGGGAGCTGTGGCTTGTTGCCACCATCCAGGGGGCACTGGGGACCTTCTGCAGACCTGAAGATGCTCATGTGAAAGAGAGATTATTGCCTTGCCATAATTCCAGGATGATGGGGTGGTGGGTTTAGGGTGGTCTCTCTGCCTGGGGGAACTCCTGGGGACCAGCAGCCCCCTCTCTCCCCCAGGTGAAATACCTGACACGCGACTGGAGGCTCACGCTCTATGCCCTGAGGTTCTCAGAGCTGCTGGAGGTGAATGAGGAGGGCACCAAAGTCAGGCGGAAGGTCCCCATCCCCGAGTCCCTGCTGAGCATCCCCCCCAGCAAACTGCTGCTGGCATGGGAGCTGCTGCCCCAGGAGCAAGATGTGCCGGTGCCTCCGCTCCAGAGGAACTTTCTGGAGACCATCACGAGGATGTTCAGCCCCTTTGGAGCCATCGCCTCCATCCGCATCCTGCGGCCGGGCCGCAAGCTGCCCTCGGACGTGCGGAGATACACCCCCCGCTTCCCCGAGCTGCTGAGCAAGTGCTGTGCCCTGGTGGAGTACGAGAGCCTGGAGGGTGCTCGCAGGGCTTTTGAGGACCTCGGCCACCAGAGCCGCCTGGGCGGCGAGAGCATCATCAGGGTGGTGCGGCTCTGCGGGAAGGGCTCCAAGAAGAAACCCGGGGCTGAGAGGGAGGTGATGGAGGAGCTGGTGGAGCAGCCGGGGTGGAAGGCACAGGCAGCAGCTGTGACCTCCCCCTGCAGCCTCGGGGACTCCCTGCTCTGCAGCTCCCTGGAGAAGGATGGTGCCCAGCCCCTCCTCCGGCACAAGGACCCCTCGGCACCCACCTGGCCCAGTGGTGACTTCAAGCCCAGCAACTTCAGCAACACCTTCATGGGATCGCTCCTCACCAGCAAGATCTTCCCCCCTCTCCAGGCTGGGCTGGGCACCTCCAGCCGCTACGGCAGCGAGAGCCCCCGCGGCAGTGGCTGGGGCAGCGAGGTGGGTGCCTGGGCACCCTGGCAGGGCAGCTCCTATCCCGATGCCAAATGTTCTCCTGGCAATCCCTTGGGATCCCCTGAGCCCCTCGCCCTGGGGGATGGGGCTCTTCGCTTGCCCCACGGCCCTGATGGCACCACGGGCTCGTGCAGTGGTGGCTCTGGGAGAGGAGAGCTTGTCCTCCGGCACTGAGGCTCCTCAGCATTTGGGTTTGAGGGTTATTTTTTTTTCTTTTTCTTTTGTTTGCTTCCTTCTCTTGAGCAGATGGACCCCCTGTGTCCCCCTGGGAGCTGCAGGTGGTGGTGGTGCAGCTGCTCCGTGGGGCAGGGACAATGCTGGGGATGGGCACAGGAGGACACCGAGCAGCCGCAGCGGGGGCTGAGCTGTGCTGGTCCTGAGCAGCTCCCACCACCCGAAGGAAGGGGCTGAGCCCCCCAAACCCCAGCACTGGGGGTCTGCCCTGACCAGGGGGGACATCACCCTGCACCTTCTGGCAGCCAGACCCGGGAAGGTGAAGCCACTTCCCCACGGTGCCGTTGGCTGCGTTGGCCCTAGGTTGTGGAGCTGGGATGGGACATGGGCAATAAAGAGAGATGAAGTTTCCAGGCACTTCCTGGCCCATGCAGTGATTTTTTTTATTTTTCAGTTATTATTTTTCCCCTCATGCTGTGCTTATGGCTGCCCGAGGTGCAGCCAGACTCAGGGAGGAGGGTCCCTCCCTGGGAGGGATCTGGGGCTCTCTTGCTGTGGAGCTGAGTGTGGTGGCACCCAGGGCAGGGTCTGGTTCTTTGGAGGCTTTGTAGGGCTTTGCACTGAGCCCCATAACCACTCACCTATCTCAGCACAGCATTTAAGCTGGGTCACTGACCAAGCACAGGGTGTTATCAGCTTGGAGGTAGCCACTAGCCAAGGGCAACGCTGCAGCCAGGGCTCACCCAGAGCTCTTTGCTCTGAGCTGGATTGGAGAGGAGGAGGCTGAGGGGCAACTTTGTGGCTCTCTGAGAGTTCCTGAGGAGGGGATGTGGAGAGGGAAGTGCTGAGATCTTCTGCTTTGGATCCAGGGACAGGGGACGTGGGAATGGGTGAGGGCTTCATCAAGGGAGGTTCAGAGGGGGCGTGAGGGAACATTTCTGTACCCAGAGGGTGTTCAAGCACCCAGGGGCAGGGTCTGGTTCTCTGGAGGCTTCACAGGGCTTTGCACCAAGCCCTGTCCCCACTGAAGGGGACTCTGGTGGTGGTCAAGACAAGGGGGCTTGGCCCCCACTTCTGGCCAAGCAGGGGGGAGCTGGTGGCTGGGGGGACGGGGCAGGACATCGGGAGGAGACACTGCTGGGAGTTGAACTGGGAGAGATGGCCCCAGGGATGTGGGGAATGCCCTGGGAACTGGGTTTGCTGGGCACACATCACCCAGGCGAGGGCAGGGACCCCTGGCCAGGCTTGCTGAGCCCCTAAGCTGTATCTGCCTGGGCCCCGGGGCTCTCTGCAGGGCTGCTGGACTCTGTGAGGCTCAGGGCAAAGCCTGGTGATGGCTCTGGGGCTCTCTGCAGGGCAGCAGCCATGGCTGGGTCCCAGCAAAGCCCAGAAAAAGCCCTGCCCCAACTGAGGAGGGAAAGGGTTATGGGCAGCTCTCAGGGGCTGTGGGTACAAATGCTTTTTTCTTTAAATAGTGTTTTTCAGGGGGCAAAATAAGCAGTTGGTTCAGCTGAGCACCTGCAGCCTCCTCGTGCCCCACAGCAAATGCATTTGTGCCTCTTGCCCGTGCTGCTGTGTTCAGCATTGATGTGTAGACAGGGAAAAAGGGTCCTCAAGGGATGGTCATGCATTGTCCCTCGGTGTCATGCTTTCCCCCAGCCCTCCCTCAAGCTCTGCTCAGGTCTTTTAGTCTCCTCACTGGGAAACAAGCAGCTCTGGATCCCCCTTGGAGGGGGCCACACTCTCCCTGGGGTGTGTGACACCCTGGAGGAGATGGCACCCAGAAAAGGACTGGATTCTGCACAACACACGATGATGAGATGCTGGGGTTGTTTGTGCTCTACAGGACCCCAGGGATTGGGTTAGTACAGCTCCTCCTCATACTTGGAGGATTTGGCATTACCAAGGACATCCTGGTAGGAAGAGAGGCCTCTCACTCCTGCTATGTGAACAGTTTGTGGCGTGGGGGAGTGGGGACATCTCCTGCTGTGAACTGTCAGCCAAAGATCTCTGCTGGCCTCTCTCCTGTTAATGAAACAGATTGCTCTCTGTTAGAGAAGCACCTCTGGCTGCAAGACTTGTGCTTGGCCATCTGCTGTGGCAGGGACTGATGCTGGGGGCGTGAAGGCAACCACACTTCTAAAAACATAAAACTTTATTTCCTTTTGGAACACAGCTGAGAAACCCCACTCCTTGACAAGCACCATCCCAACGCCTCCTCTTGACTCCATGCCATGGGAAAGGGCCTCACCAGCCCTACCTGTAGGAATTTGCCTTGTGTTTAGGCAGGAAGGTGAAGCTGGTAGGTACAGGTCCCAGAAGCAGCTCGCTGGAAGAAAGAGAGAAAAGAAGAAAATTAAAACCAAACCAAAAAAACAAGGAGAGGTTTGTGTTCAGCACACCAGAGCCACCAGCACCCAGCTTCTGCAGAGCCCTGTGGCTCTACACCGATGGTGACTGCAGTCAAACCAAGCCTTCACCCTCCTGAAAAGTCAGGGCTGCTGCACAAAGCCACCTTTGGTGCTGCTCTTTAACCCTGAACCAAGCACTGGGGGGATGGCACCTCCAGCTAAGAGCAATGCCCTGCTTGCTGGGCAGTCACCAAGAGTTCCAAAGTTTGGTGACCTGAATGCCCACCTCAACGCTGGCAATGATACACCTAAAATCAACAGGAGCCTCTGCAAAGCTCCTCCCAGCCCCTCGCTGTGCTCGTGCAGAGCCAAAACCCTCTCAGTGCCAAAAAGTTATTAAGGTCAGATCCTAACATGATGTAAACCAGTTCTGCTGCACTCAGATTTATCCTCGCTTAAGACTTCAATTATTTCACACTTTGGAACACACGCTGTATTTTCAGGGCAGAGTAATTTTCTTTTCAGGCAAGGAGGCTTAACTTATTTCCTGGATGTTGGTTCCATACAGAATCACTAAAACTTTCCGTGAGCCATGTCAGAATGAGAGTGTCCCAGCAGGGCACAGAAATGCAGAGCAAGAGTCTGGATCTACAGCTCAAAAGCAGAAACAGTGTGCTCAGAGAACGCTGCCTCTGGTTAGCATCTCCTTAAAATGAGCTTTAATGAATAGACCTAAATTGGTTTAAAGTGCTGAGTTCTTATGGCTATAAATGGCTATTCCATGGCGTTGCAAAGACCACAGGTCTCTGTGCAGGTTCTGCTTTGAAAAACAGTGTTTAAAAATTCTGATCAAAACTTGGGAGTACTCGTAATGTGGTTTTAGGCAGCAGTTCCCAGTACTAACAAAATGGATGAGGATTAGTAAAGCCAGGGAAGGCTGTGGCCATGCTCTATTTTTGCTAATCTCTGTTTCCATGAGATGGGAAATAGCAGCTGGCTGCTCCAGCTCTCGTTTTAGCTGGCTTGGAGCTTGCAAAGTCATCTCAAGCCAGTGCCTGAGGACTCGTAGATGTGAGGAAAAAGAGTTTCCTGCACTTTGCTGCATGAACTCAGAAATCAGATAATGAAAAATGGGGAAAATGCTCAGCTCTCCTAATTTGGGGATTGGGATTGCCTTCCTGCTTGGTGTATGTATGGGATCTGATGCTGAAGGCCTGAGACATCCCACTGTGCTCCCCTCTGCTGGTCCCTATGACTGTCCTGGGATGGAGAGCATGTCATGAGAGGTCAGCTATTCCTGATTTGCAGCAGGTTCTAGATACCTGATGAAGGAGACAGAAGGATTGAGAGCTCTTTATGGCAACTCCAAGCTCAGTTAAAACCTCAAGTAAAGCACTGGTTAACCCTTGCTGCTTCCTTAAAACCTCTTAAACTGATGAGAAAGAGTCCTCACCCCCTCTGTGGAGGATGCACAAGGCACAGTGACTTTGTGGGGCTCTGCAATGTCCCTTCCTAGCAATTTAAATGAAATTTAATGCTTTATTACCTTATTTTAATCCAATCGTCCACATTTTGGCTCGCCATCAGTGTCTCCAGATAGTCTCTCCCCATGTAGTAAGGTGGCCTCTCGTTAATTTTCTGAGGTAGGTGTTCTAATAAACCAACTGGAATGTACCTGCAATGAAACATAGTGGCAGTGTGTGCTCTTGTTTAGAGGGTGCAGGTTCACTGCACTGAAGATCCTGTACCTTGAGAATTACCTGCACAGGAACGAGAGCCATTCCAGCAGGAACTTCCTGGTCTTCTCCACGCCCTGAGTATCTGACCCCCAGTGCTCAAGGCCATAGTTGGTGAAGTCTTTGAGAATATCAAATCTCTCACTGGAGGAGATATCCCAGTGTCTCTGTTCCTTTATTTCAGTGAAAAGCCATGGTTTGATGAGTGCCCCTCTGTAGTAAAAAAACCCAAACCATTGTTATTTCAATGACTGATGCTTCTGAAGATGCCAACTAATTTAAGAGACATTCCAGCACTTATTTGCCAGTCAATTCTGCTTTAATTTTATTGTTTTTCAGTTTCAACAAGAAGCTGCAAGTTCCCACAGATGCAACTTTCAGAGTTGTTTCACCAAGAGGAAACTTCTCGTGTTTTGGGTTTGTTTTTTATTCTTCTACTCCTGCATCAACAGAGCTCAGGAGCAAAAGGGAAACACAGGCACTTGCCTTGCAATCATAATTCCTGAAACTCCCATCTGCATGGCTCGATCAGCATCTTCATAAGACAAAATATCACCATTTCCTGTCCAGAAGGAAGGGAGAAGCCAGAGGTCAAAGTGATACACGAGGGCAAGTCAAACTGAGTTAATCCAGGCATGGGATAATATTGCAAATGGACACAGAGTCCAAGAGCCAGATTGTCCAAAGAGACTCTGGGGCTCCTGTTTAGAGGCTCCCAGGGATGTTTTTGATTAATGTTCCCCTTACAAGGAAAAGGAGAGCCTTCTCCTCCCTTCTCCACTCCCAACTCCTACCCTGAGGGTTTAGCTGGGACTGGCTGTGCCACAGTGCCCAAGGGAGAAAGCACCTGCTAAAAACCAAGTGTTTTGTGTCCTGCCTGTCCCTTCTCCTCCTACTCTGCTCAGCCACACCTGGCCCCAAGCACATGGGCAGACCCAGGCTGCACGAGAGCTGCTGGTAACTCACTCTACCTTGTCAGCAGCAGCAGTAGGGATACTCCAACCTTTCCCACAGGCTAAATGTCCTTGTGAGCCCTCTTCTTTTAAAAAGATATTTCAACTCAAAGATGCAGCATTTTCAGTCCACGTGACAAAACAACAGGAACACCTACCAAAGAGAGGCATGGGGCTGGCTATTTTAGCACATTCTGCTATGTAGTCCCAGTCAGCACCCCTCGTGTACCGCTGTTCCCTGGATCTGCCATGGAGCTGGGCAAGAAAGAAAACAGATGCTGTCTGAGTAATGTTTCTGCTGTTTGCAAGCCTGAGGAAGAAGTGACTGTTCACACTGAGAGGGAATATTCACTGTGGGCAGGAACCACTCATCCCCGTGCAAGTGAGATGGTCCCATGGCTTCCTCAGCCCTGCTTTAACGATGTTTATTTGGCCAAAATCTCTGTTGCAGAGCACTGCAGGAACCATCTCTTTTCAAGGCTCAAGAGAACCTAGGAAAATGCTCCCTTCATCTGAATTTTTCTACTCTAAAAGGTAGTAGGCAGCTGGTAAAAGGTCTTTGAAAAAGCTGCTGAGCTGTGGCGAAAGGTAAGGTCACCCCCACATCATGCTCCAGGCTAACACACAAGCAGAGTTCTCCAGACACAAGCCAACAACCTCACACCACAGCAAGCATCCCTGTACCGTGACCATGGATGCTCCCCACTCCCGGATCTTGGGGATTATTTTATGAGCCACATTAATCTTCTCTTGCACCCCTGTCCGTATCTTCACAGTCACTGGGACATCCAGCACCTGCAGAAATGGGAGAGTGAGGCCAGGCTGAGGCAGGAGTCAGCTCCATCAGCTCATCTCCTGCTGCTGGCAGATGCCCGGACTCACCGAATTCATCCCTCGGACAATCTGTTCAAATTTATTGGACCGAGTCATCAGAGCACAGCCTCCTCCCTGCAGGACAACAAGTGGCACAGTCAAGACTTTCTGCCTCCTTGAAGAGCCTCCTTGGAGCTGCTCAACATCAGCCCTCTCCTCAGGGGATGCAGGTAAGACTTGGAGCATCTCAAGACTTGGAGAGAGACTCTTCAACAATAAAACCCCACAGTCCTTTTCCCTCCCAACTTCTGCTTCCCACCAGGCAGCCAGATAACCACTCCCTGCTCTCTGAACATCTTACTCGCCTTCTCATTGAAGTTTAGTGAGCATAAATGAATTGGGAGCCCTGAACTGGGAGCTCTGGATTAGACTGGCAGGAGCAGATCAGGTAGCAGGGGATGAGGCAAAAGACAAGCATCTACTGAAGGAAGCAAAACACACTGCAGAACATCTTACCTTCTTGTAGACCAGGTCAATGGGACACCCAACGTTGATGTCTACAAAGTCCACTTCAATTGTCTGGTTCAGGAGCTCTGCACATTTGGTCATCGTGTCTGGAAATGCTCCTTCCAGCTATCAAAAGCAGACAGGTTGTGTGAGTTCAAGAAGCAGCTTTTCTCCTCAGAAATTAGCTATGACTTGTTTGGTGATCAAGATGACAGCACTCACCTGCACCCCAAAAATATCTTCGGTGTGATGGCGCTTGAGGAGGGCCCACTCGGAGGACTGGCCCTGCAGCAGGTTGGTGCACACAGCCATCTCTCCACAGGTGACATCTGCCCCAAAACGCTTGCATATCCTTCGGAAAGGGAGGTTACCACACTGGGAGAGACAGCAGAGAGATGGTCTGTGAGGACACCTGCTCTGTTCCAAACGTGGCAACAGCAGATCTTGACAAAAGGAGAGGATTATCTACCTACCGTGGTCAGTGGAGCCAAGTAGAGCTTGCCTTGGATTTCCAGCTGGAAAACAACACGGATGGAGGAGCACATTAGCAGAGCCAAACCAGGAGTGGTTAACCAGGGAGATGTTCCAGGCAGCAATTGTATCACTTGCCTTGGGTAAAACTCAGTGGGAAACCCAGGAAATCACTGGGGGTTTTTTGAGGACCCCAACTATTCCAAGAGAATGTATTGTCTTGATAAAAGACCCAGAAACTTGAACCACTCAGTTTGTTTCCACTGCTCAGCTTGAAAAAATCCCAAAGCAGTTACAGGTAGAGAGGGATGAGAGGGTCCTAACGAGTGCAAGGACAGGGGTGGTGAGGAGAGGAAGGAGGCAATGCTCACCCCAGGAGAGCACCATGCAGCACAAACCAACCAGCCCCAGCCTGGTCTCTCCTTGCAGATCATTCCCACCCTCACGGACAGCTCAGCCCTGAACCCCTTTCATGTGCATGGGGCTGCAGCTTCTCTTGGTTTTCACCCCTCCAAGGACAACACCACGGCCCCAAGAGCTCACCTGCCTGCATCCTTCCCCTCATGACAGTAACGTGGTGCCCAGGCAGCTCTGTCCTCTGCCTGCCTCTCACCCAGCTAAGAGGTCTCTTCTGTCTTCCCAAGCACAATCTCAACCACTTGACAGATACACAAGAGATGGCAGCCCTCGACCAAACTCTCACCTTCTTCTTCTCGCACGCACGCAGCTTTATCATGTCTTCATCTGTCAGTGGGCCCACTGTTTTGATGGAGGAAGCCTCCTCACCACCCATGAGGCTGGGACTCTGCAAGGCATCTGGTTTGGGATCTTCTCCCTGTTCTGGCAGCACAGGACATTCGGGGCCATCTCCCAGGTCCTCCTGGGGTGTTGTGCAGTTGGACACCTCTTGCTCCTCCGCAGAGCACCCCGTGGCTTTGCCTCCCTTCCCACCATCACCACGGAGCTTGGCCAGACCCTGGAGATACTCCTCAGCCTTCTTGAAGCTAAACTTCCTCTTGCGCAGCTGGTGCTGGAGGTCCTTGGAGAGGTTGTTCCTCACCAGTGACTTCCCTTCCCACTGCTTGGCCAGGTCTGTGTTGACCAGGTTCTGGTAGCCATCCCCAAGGTGGGCCTGGGCAAAGCGGCAGGTGACCCCATAGATGCACTTGCCAAAGGTCTCGAAGAGCACGCAGCGGTGTCCCAGGTCAGCTGGCTTCATGGCCATGTACTCGCCCACATCGTGAAGGAAGCGGCACCGTGGGCCGAAGTAGCACTTCTCTGCACATCCCTTAGGACAACAAATCACAGAATCCTAGGGGTTGGAATGGACCTCAAGAGATCACCCAGTCCAACCCCCGTGCCAGAGCAGGGTCACCTAGAGTCCATCACACAGGAACGCATCCAGGTGGGGTTTGAATGTCTCCAGCCAAGGAGACTCCACAGCCTCTCTGGGCAGCCTGGTCCAGTGCTCTGGCACTCTCACAGGAAAGAAGTTCTTCCTGAGATTCACATGGAACCTCCTGGGCTCCAGTTTGCATCCATTGCCCCTTGTCCTATCATTGGTCAGCACTGTAAAAAGCTTGGCTCCATCGTCCTGCCCCTCACCCTTTACATATTTGTAACCATGGATGAGGTCCCCCCTCAGTCTCCTTTTCTCCAAGCTAAAGAGCCCCAGCTCCCTCAGCCTTTCCTCACAAGGGAGATGTTCCACTCCCTTCATCATCTTTGTGGCTCTGTGCTGGACTCTCCACCAGGCTGCCCCAGCGACCCTCAGGGAGCTTCCCCAGACCTAGAAACAAACGCAGCCCCGGGGAGAGCAGAGCCCACCAGGGTCTCAAAGCCCTCACCCTGGAGCAGCGTGGAGCAGGGTGCCCGTGCCCTACCTGTGTCACCGACGGGCACAGCCTGTTCTGCTCGTAGTGGTTGGGCTTCATACAGGGCCTGCTCTTGTTCTGCCCCCGGGCCCGCTTCCGCTCCAACGGCTCCTTCTCCTCTGCTCCAGCATCCTCTTGGCTCTCCCCATCCTGGCCGGGCTCCTCTGCCTTCACCCGTTTGGCTGGGGGCTCGCAATGGCAGCTGTCGACCTCCTCCTCCTCCTCCTTCTCTTCCACCTTCTCCTCCTTCTTCTCCTCCTCCACCTCTTCCTTCTCTTCCTCCTCCTGGTCCCCGCCGGGCTGGCCCCTGGTCCGCAGGAAGGCGTGGAACTGCTCCTTGGAGGCCAGGAACCTGCGGGACACAGCACCCGTGTGAGCCCGGCGAGGGCGGGGACACCGGGCAGGGGGGGGCGGCCGGGGCCGGGCACGTACTGGGGGGTCATGGAGGGGCTGGGAACCGATCGGGGGTGG
>VZRW01009394.1:156208-190070 GCA_013398125.1 Aegotheles bennettii | reverse complement strand
GGCGCGGAGGGGCGGCCCTGGGCCTGCACTCACCAGGCTCGCACCGGCGCCACTCCCGGCGCCACGGCCGCCGCCATGCTGCCCGCACGCGGGGGCGGGGCGGGGTCACGTGACGGGGCGGTATAAAAGGCCCGGCTGAAGCGCGGCCGCCTCAGAGCGGCGGGCGGGAGGAGCTGGGGAGGAGGGGATCTCGTGTGCGGTTCCGCCGCCGCGTTTGTCCGGCTGCACGGGGCTCTGAGCCCTCTGGGCTGGCTGAGGAGGGACCGGGGGAGCCCCTCAGGAAGGACCTGGCTGCCCCGGGGAGTGCCTGAGCTCTGGGCCGGTTGAGGGGCCGCCTGGATGCAGGGAAGAGGCCGGCGTGTGGCCCTTGGCACCTGGGAGAGGCTCTTCAGGGCTTTTCTTGGGCACCTCCTGGTTGGCATCCTGTGAGGGATCCGGGATTAAGGGATTCACACCAGCAGCTGTCCCAGACCTTGCTCTCCAGCAGGAGCAGGGCTTGTCACGACTTGAGGGGCAGGAAAAAGCACTCCTGGGACTTCATCTCATGGCTTCTGAGGGCTTCTGTGCCTTTGGGGAGAGGGTCTGGCTCTTCTGCCCCGTTCCAGCTGTCAGCTGGAGCTCCCTGCAGAGATGCAGGGCACTTGGTGGGGGTTTTTTATGTATTTGGGGGTTTTTTAAGCATTAAATGCAAGGCCCAGGTGGTGGATGCTCAGCCTGAACTGAGGGAATGAGCCGGAGCTGTAAATCTGCCTTGGAGCTGCCCCATGGGGAGAATTTTGTTGTGGCTTCTCCAGCAACAGGATTTTCCACATTACCATTTGGAAACAGTTTTGAGCTCAACCCAGCTGAGGTGCGGGAGGGCTTTGTTTTTCCACTGCTGATGACCCATGGGAAGAGCTGGTCTGTGCTCCTTGTGTTGGGCTGTGTCCACTCATGTCTCCCTCCCACCATGGATGGGCTGCAGGGTGGATGGAGGGGCTGTGGGACAAGGCCACCTTGCCTCTGGGCTTGTCCTCTGATGTGGGCTGTAGCCAACACAAAACTTAACTCCAGATCTGAGGTGCTGCCACACATTCCTGATGGCTGTGTTAACGAGGCTGTCCTGCTAACGAAGGGAGCGAGGGCTGGTGCTTGTGAGACTGGCTGGAGCACAGAGCCTGTCCTCACGTTTGGTCTGTGGGTGGAAGTTCAGGCTGGAAAACAAACCAACATGTCCAGTGTGGGATGTTGGGTGTGAGACGGCACACGTTGATCTCTGCTCCATCCTCTGTAGCTTCCACGTCTTCCCAGTGTGTTTGGGATGCTCGTCACAGCCTCTTCCCTGGTCCATATTCCCTGCACGCCAGGAACAGCGAGTGCCTCATCTGTGATGCTCTGAGCATGGGCCTCGAGCAAGAAAGATCTCATAGCAAGGGGTTTGATGCCTCATGGGGTGATGTGTTCAGAGCTCTCCTGGGTGAGATTTCCTTTCCAGCCTGGGCTCGTGTCCCTTCCTGTGCAGCAATGCTCTGTCATCTGCGCAGCCTCCTCCTTTGACTCACGCTTGGCCTGGGCTACCAAGAGGGTGAGAAATAACTGTGAAGTCCAAATAAAGACAGACCTGTGCTTCATCTTCTTTCCTGTCCTCCTCCCTCCACTGAATCCAAGGGCTTTGCCAGGCCCTTTTATCCAAATAACAAATTGCCTCTCGGTTTCCATGAGCCCAGGCTGGAGCAGTTTCAGCCCTGCGTTGTGGTGCAGGTACCAACAAGAGGAGGCAGAACATAACTCATATATTTTTGCCTTTAGGGGCTGCTAGAAGCTGGTGAAGAGCTGCTGTGCTCGTGGCACTGGGGAATTACTGCAGCGCTGAGTTTGTTTATGGGTGCCCAAGAGCTGTGTGTGCCTGTGGGACAGAGGTAAGATTGCAGGTGGGGCTTTAATTTTGGTGCTTTCCTGCTTTCTGTTGCTTTAGCACAGTTCTCTCCAGATGCTCCATCAGGAATATCCTTTGGGAGGAGCTGGGAGCCTGGCAAGGTGCTTTTGCTGCTGCCAGGGGTAGGCAGGTGGCACGATCAAGCCAGGCTGCTGGGAGAAGAGCTTTTGGCTGATAGGGTATTAATTAGTTTTAGAGAGAAATATGAGGAATGCAAAATACTATTTTAAGCTTCAGCTTGGCTGAGGGAAGGAAGGAAGGAAATGAGGCCCTGGGGATTAATGAAATGATTTCACTGATGTTTTTGTGGGGCAGTAAGCCTGAAGTCAGAGTGCTTTTGACTCCCTGTACTCAGCTGAGGTCAGAGACTCTCATATCTAATCCCTTCTCAGGGCACTGGCTCTGCAGTTTTATGAGGCTGAGCCTTGGAGAAGCTTCCCAACAGACCCTGGAGGAAGGGGCTGAGAGTGGAGTGTGAAGCCCCTGGGGTTGCCAGCTCTGCCACAGCCCCGTGGGTACCAAATCAGAGCCAGCTGCAGTCTGTGGTGCAGCAGCTCAGCTGCTGCCTGGTGTGAGGAGGGCTCAGCCGAGCAGCCTGGAGTTCACCCCTGGTTGCTAGATATGTGCAGGGGAAGTCAGGGGAATCTCTGCTAGGTATGGAGAGGTGCTGCTCTTGGCTGCTTTAGCTGTTTCACCTCTTGCTGTAATCAGGTCATGCAGAGGTTGGAAGTGGGGCCAGAGGAGCTGTGAAGCCCCCATCCAGCCTGAGCTCGGATGGCTTTTGTGGGTGAGTATAGTGCTCAGATCGCCAGAGCTGTCACTCCAACAGCCTTCAGCAGCACTGAAGCAGCTTTGAAGAAAAGCAGTACCCAAGAACTCCCTGGGAAAGGCCAAGTCAGGAAAAAAGGAAAGGTTGATTACAGGAAAGTGTGATATATACAGGGAGAACTAAGAAAAAGTTCAGCTACTTCAGTGTCCAAGTTAAACAAGACGCACGTATTAATGAAACTGCCTCTTCCACAGGCTCCAGCACAAAGGTCGGATGTGTCCAGCCACTGGTTCTGGCTACTACACCCAGGTGTTAGCTGAAAAATGAGGTTCTGTAGCAGCCTCAAGAGGTCACCTCCACAGCTGCAGCGAGGTGAGAGTGGGGATAGAAATTTGGGCTGATCACATTTGTTTGGATGCCTTGCATAGCAGTGCAGGAATGTTCTGACAACCTTTGGTTAATGGTGTAAATGGGTAAATGCCACAGAGGGCAGGTGTGAGGTTTGCTGCTGGTGTGTGGGCAGGGTAGGTAGAGCTGGAAGTGAACTATTGGGTCCTATCCATCTTCTGGTCAAAGCAAAATCCATTCCTCGTGTCTATTGTCTACTCTTTTATCCAGTCTTGTTTTTAAAGCCCCGTGCAACAGTGCTTCCAGCCTTCTGCAAAGGAGACAATTCCCACCGCTCATAAATCTACTATCAGGAAGCTGTTTCCAAGATGAAAGCTTAAATGTTTCCCCTCTCTGGTTTCATACTCCAGCTCCCAATTCCCTCCCTGCTGTAATCACCAGGTCTCAGTCTCCTCCCATGGTTCATGTAGACACACACTGGGGTCTCCCTACCCCACACCAAGACCCTGAGAGCCACTGTGCCATGTCTGCCCCGAGAAGAGGTGCAGTGGGACACTTTGGAAATGGGGTGTGCTCTTCAGATGATTGGGAAAGGCTGAGCCAGGCTTTGGGCTGGCAATTGTGTAATGGTGTTTAGAAAAATATCTCCTGCTGTAGTCTGCTCTTGGCTGGTTTGAGCTGCTCAGAGCGCTGACTTAGCATTTGGCCCATGGATGGTGTAGTTAAAGGTCAGTATCTGGGCAAGGCCTGTGCTGTGTTGGGACAAGCTGTTGGTGTACTGGAAGTGGACTGGAGTTCAGGGTCTGTTGTGGATATCCTACCACCTATGGAAGGAGCAATCGTTCCTGAAACTGGTGGTGAACCATGGTGGCAAGCCCTTGGGTCTGCAAAGTCTACGTGGTGTGTGGGCAGGGGTTTCTAACGGAGGTGGGAGCGAAGGAAGGAAACACACAGGACATCTGGCCTCATGTGGGACTGAGGGAGTAGTGTGGGATCCGGAGTCTCTTGGCTGTGGCACTCAGCCCTTCATTAGTAAAGCTTGGAGAAGACCCCAAGTCTTTTCATCAGACCCTAAAATAAGATGAAGCACAGGCACCAGTCATGGGAGAGACTGATTTCTTGACAGAGGCTGCTCAGCATGGTAGGAGAGACAGGATGTGGCTTTCTCCAGCGCCCCTGGGCATGGGAGCTGAGGAAGGTCCCAGTTCTCCCATTCTGGGAGCTCTGGGGGGCTTTTCACACCAGCCATTGATGTCCCTCCCAGCCCTCATCACCCTGGACCCTGCCATTCCTGGGGCTGTTTCGGGGCAGCTCCTTGGCTTGGTAGGGGAGATGGTCCTGAGTGGGACCCTTCTCTTCTGCCCTCCCCTCTCACCTGAGCTCACTCTGTCACTTTTCTCTCCATATTGGCTCACCAACCATGTGGCTTGGTCCTCTGTTGGGCCTTCAGGGCAGCTGAGGATCTGACCAAGCAAGGTGCTTGCCTTCAGCCCTTTAGCTGGCCCCTTTAATGCCCTGTACCACTGGATAAAATCTTTTGTATGCTTTTAATTTTTATTTTTACATGAAAAAGCAACACTGAGATTTCCTCCTGACATTTAAATCAGTCAGTAAGTGACAAAACGAATAAACATTCCTGTTTCACTGAGACAAAGGCTCCAAGATCCTGCTGTGACTAAAATGTTTCATCATTTCCGAAGTGAAATGTTTCAGTTAGAAAAAATAAGAAAAGAACAACTGAAAATGACACGTTTCAATGTTTTTCTAATTATTGTCTCTATTTTGGCTGAAGCCATTAGTCAAATTTGGCCCCACTTCACAAATAGTTTTGGAACCTTCCAAAACTTCTATTTTGGTGACTTTTCCTGTCATTGATGGATAATAGTTTGATCTCTGCCCTGCTCTCCAGTGCAGTGTGTGTTTCCATTCACCCCTGGGTGCTTTCCTTTCAGGTTTGCTGTTGGGATTTGCTTTGGCACCCCAGCACCGTGACTCCAGCAGCTTCCCCCAGGCAGACTGGGGCTGCCTCTGCCCTTTCCCACGCTGGATGTGTGTTGTAATTCATCTGTGTGCAGGTTGGGTGTTCGGGCCATAAGACTCTTACTCATCTGTGTCTCTCTGCCATGTGGATGGAGCCTTGGTGCCACATTGTGATGGTGCAGGATCTTCTTCAGAAGGCCAATCCCATGCAGTTGCACCCCGTGCCATACCTGGGCTGAACCTCTATGCCAAGTTCCTCCCAGTTGCTGGCACAACGTGTTGGTTGGACTCCAGGTGAGCAATGTTTTTCTCCCCAAACCCTGGCTGTTATCAGCGTGTTGCCTTTGCAGGTCTGCAACAGTCCTGGAGAAGAGCTGGGGAGCTTGCAAACAGAGGAATGGCAAACAAGCTGGGATCTCTGCTCTTGCCTCTGTTTGTCCTCATGCCTGCTCTGCCAACGTGAGTCAGAGGAACAACATCTGCTGATTTTCAGGGTCACAGATGGCTTTGTTTAGCTTGTTCATCGTGATAGCATGGCCTGTGTCCGACATGTGGCTGCTTTCACTGGTGGATACTGAGGCTTGAAAGGCTGAAGCACATTCTTCTGTTAATCAGTCTGGGACCTTATCTTGTGTCCACCATAGTTCACACTCTGCAGTGGCCCAAGGAACTGCCCTGCTCAAGGATGGATGTTGCTCCAGGGCTAGCAGAGAGCTTCATCCCTCTCCTCACACTTGTCCACTGCTCAGCCTCAGGAGGAAGCCTCTGCAGCTTCTCAGATCTCCCTTGTGTCAAATTTTGGAGCCAGTTGTTTCTTAACATCCTTTTTGTACCCTTTTGTCCTGAGGCACCTGAATGAAGGGGCTGCTTTGAATCAGCTCTCTCCTGATCCCTTCTTATGAGTTGGTTGTTGAGCTTGTAGCTGTGGGACAAGCAGATGCTGCTGAAGATAAGTGGGGTGGGTCACTCATGTCACTTCCTTCACTCACTCAATCTTCTTCAGCATCCTACTGGAAATATGAATTGACAAGAAAAAACCAGCAATTTAATTTAGTTTTGGAAAAATAATATCTCTGTGCTAGTTTTATCCAAAGCCGTTCCTAGCATTTTATTTTCTGCAGACTAGGGTGGATGTATTTTTTCTTCCTCCTCCTGACTAAAAGGTAGAGAGGACTGATGCAATGTCATCTAAACTTGGAGCAGCTGATGAGGTTTTGCAAAACCAGGATCATCACCCGTTTCCCTGTCTCATGGTGTGCCAGTTTTCCATCCTGTCTTTGCTCAGAAGACTCCTCATATGCCTTAAAAAATGAATTTTGGAGGTAGCTGCCCTTGCCTGCCTTGAGTGAGAGATACTCCTGTGTGTCCAGGGCTTTGCCCTGCTGATGGAGGGTCCCCTTTGTCTTAAGATTTGTAGCCAGATGGTTTCATTTCTGCTCAGAGGTGCCTCAGGAGGACTAAACCAGCACAGTGACTGCAGTGTCCCTGCACTGGTCACTTGTGTTCTGCTCAACTGCAGAGCACACACTGGAACTTAAAGGCTAGTTCAGCCCTTTCATGGGAAAGAGGCACGAATAGTCCCTATAGTGTGGATGTGGTCCCGTGCAAACGAGTGGGGAAAAAGACAAAGGAACAGGCAGTATCATCCCCAGAAAATTTTATTGCTTATGGGATGGAAAGTGTCACTTCATTCTTCCTTCTCACAGCACAAGGGAGAGTGAAGCAGCTTCGGTTTAGCAGACGTAATAAATATCATATGTGAGCTTTAGGGTGCTTATACGGGACAAACCACCCCTTCTGGCTTTTTGCTGCACTTGAGCAGCTGCTGGCAGCTCTGCTCATGGCGTTGGAGGGTGAAGGAATAGCAGCACTGAGAGCAGCCATTAGGTTATTCCAAGTAGACCTTGGCAATCCCTGGGATGTGAAAAGTCCAGAAGAGTGAATGGGCTTTGGCTGGGGTCTTGGAGCCTGAACGTGAGCTGCTCTACCAGAACTCCCTGTACTGGTAGGGAATTGAGGAGGTTGAGATGTTTGCAATGAGCATCGACACTCCCCTTCCTGAACTGGAAAACTTCCTGCTCATTAGTTTTTCCCCCTCTAGCCCCTGTATCCCTTCCCAGCAGGGACTAACTCACTTGCTTTCTAGGCTGGCTTAGTACTGACACAAGATTGCATCCGCATGTATCTGTATGAGTTCTCCCTCCCCCTGCTAATGACAGTTGAAACCCTTGGCTAATTGCGGCAGCGTTTGGCAGAGAGATGTCCCAAAAGCACTGAATTCCTGCAAGTTTCATAGAGGTGGGTGGTTTGGTTTAGCACCCAAACCTGATCCCCCTCTAAGGGGGGGTGTCTGAGGTAGTTGGCCATCTGGCAGAGTGGGATTTGGTGGCCATTCAGTGGCCATTTGGCACATAGAGCCCCAAAGCCAGCTACAGCATACTCCAGTTCCTGCCTAGCAAGGTGGGGAGTGGGTACAGGGTGATGGGGGGCACTGCAGGGAGGAGTAGGGGATACCTGGGGGTGTGTGTATGTTGGAAGGTCGTTTGCATGTGTGAGATCTGGCATTACTGCAGCGCAGGGGCTACAACAGGCATGGGAAGGAGCTGCGATTATTGATGTGTGAAGAGATACGGGAGCTATAGGTTATCAGTCCATAAGGGCTTCTCCCACTCCCAGTAAGCCCCTGCTCAATAAAGCAGTAGAGGGCAGGTTCTGTGTTACAATGTGCAAATGGCTCTATGGCAACACTAAGAGCATAACCTTGCTTTAAATAAATCCTCAAAAGCCACCCTAGAGTGAGTTGGGGGCAGGTGGCCAGACCCAGCTCCTGCTGGTCCTGACCCACAGGGCAGGACTGGAGCAATGCAGGTCTGTCCAGCTGGGAAACTGCTGTTCCATTGAATCATTCCTTTTTGAGAACAGGTGAAGCTTTCTCCAAAGCTTTATTTTAAGGACTGGGATGCCCTTTCCTGGTAAAGGCAGGATCATGGTCCCTTGAGTGCTATTGAAAAGCTCAGTATGTTTCTGCCTGCAGAAGCTCCGTGTTTCCCCCTCCTCTCTCCTGCCCCCGGGGGTGTTCTGCACCAGGCAGCCTTTGCTGAACCTGGCTCCGGAGAGTCCCTGCTGCTTCTGCTGCATCTCTGCACATCATCAATATTCATGTGCTTCATCGGCTCTGGAAATCCGGAGCGAGATCCAAGGCTGGAAAAGTCCTGTGCGGGGTCAGGGAGCAGCGGGCTGTGTGTTTGCCACGAGAGGGGGTTATGAGCCTGCGAGAGCCCGGGAGGGGTGGGTGCTGAGGGTGCTGTGGCTCAGGACAGGGTGCTCCGACGGGTCCTGCCTGGAATGGGCATCACCCTCCGGCTGCACCCAGCATCTTTGATGTGTGCTCCAGGCTGCTGGAGCCACCCCGGCCTGCAGCCATGCCCTGGGGATGGGTTGCAGAAGGCATCTTTATCTTGCTCTGCAGACTTTGCTGCAGCTTCATCCCATTTCCCTATGAAGGATGGATTAAGATGTGATAAGGCCTGGTAAGTGCTGATGGATGGTGAAGTGAGACAGTGTTTAGCATCTCCTGCGAGGCAAAGGGTGTGACAGAAGCATATTTGGCAGGGAGTTGGCATATTTGTCCTCCTTGTTTGCCCATGGGATCTTGGTCCCACATGACCCAGTGTGGAAGAGCTGAAGCTCTGTGATTTTCCTGACATCAGTCTGGGTAAGGAATGCTTCACACACCCTCCCTCCTCCTCTGGTCAGGTCAAGCATCACTTTCCCATGAGCTGCTTCCACTGCCTGCTGCTGTTCTCTCCTTTGCACTGTTGCAACTATTGGTGTGGCTGCAGAAAAACAGTTTGAGGAACTGATCTGGCTGATCCTATTTATTTTTCCCACCCTTTCCCAGGACAGGAATATTTCCTTTGCCCATGCTGCTTGGGCACGTTGTGTTCTGGGGTCTGAACTGTTCTACCTGCAGCCAATAGAACTGAAACTAAATTATCCCAGGATGTTCTCTTGTACCATTCTCTGCTGTAACATAAAAAGCCCTAATTTCTCCTGCTAGGTGATCTGCAAATTGCTGAGGTGGATACACAAAGAGCTCAGAGAAGTTGTTTGGTTTCAACTTGAGTACTGAATGGGAATTGAGAGGCCTGGGTTGGGTTTTTTCCTGTTTTCTGGGTTTTCTCTGTCCACAATTTTGCAGCCTTCGTGCCCATGTGCAAAAACTAAAATGCTTCAGCAAGAGCTTGGATGTTTGAACATCTTCCTGGGTAGGATATTCTCTCCCACCACTGGAGAAGGTGAGATGGAGAATGTAGAAAAGGACTCTAATTAGGAAACCACCTTCTTTATTTGAGGGGGAAAATATTTAATGTTCCTGGAGTTAAATTTTTGGACTGGGTTTTGTGGTTTCCTGTGATCTACACCTGTCGTGTGCCCCTGTGAGCCCAAGGATTTTTCAGCCAACAAGCCACGTTAAAGCAAGGGCTATCAATGGGATCAATCACTAGCCTAGCCCGTGAACTTCTCATTCTGCCATGGTTCCCATTTAAACCTCCTAATTCTGCCCTGGTTTTATTCAAAGATCTGTGTTTCCCTCCTCTGTGTTCTTTTGGCTCCTGTGTTTACTTAATTTGCTCCAGAGCCCAGGTTGCCTCCAACACTGTTCTACTCTGTGGCCCTGGAGTTCCTGCTGCAGTAAGGTCCTGGTCTTGTTTTGGGTGTCAAGACACTAATTTGATATTTTGCCTCCACTCTGTGGCCTTTTGCTCAGGGTTTGAAGCCTTGGGAATGGTGGAGGTCCTGGGGCTGTGGAGTCAGGCCAGGCACATGCTGTGCAGTTGCAGCATTTGAAGTTGAATTCTTCTGTGAAGTATCCTTTATGGTCTGTCTGCTGCACAGACATGAGTAATAGTCCCCAGTCCCCATCCATCAAACATAATTAGGTCCATTTCCTAACGAGCCCTTGGACTGCTCAAGTGGGAGCTGAGAGGAAGACAGAGCACCGTGTCAACAGGCATCACTTCCAGGGAAGAGAAGAACCAAGACCACGGTGCTGGGGCTGGCTCCAGGCTGGGTTGCAGAATCCCAGTTTCTGGATCAACAAACATCAGGAGCCCAAATATCTGCTCAAAAAGGAGAAAAGCCCCAGGTGACGAAGACCTTTGGGGTCAGGATGAAATCAGGTACTCACTGATGCTTTGTGCTCTTCTGCACCAGTGTGGTCCTGACCAGTGACCTGGATTCCTGCCTCCCATAAACTGGGGGATCCCAGGCAAATCTTGTCATCTTCTTCCCTGAAGTGCCTATGGTTTATTTTTTCTGAGAAAGGATTTGGTTTTTAGAAGATATCTGTTAAAACAGAATCTGAAGCTGTTCCAGAGAGGGTGTTGGTTGAATGAGTGTCTTGATTTATGTATTTTATTAGTTTTTGTTGGTTTTTACATTGTTGATGCATCCTTTAGGCTAAATACCAAGGAAAACGTGGAGAGGAGGAGTTAGACTAAAGCAATTGTGTCTGTTGAAATGTCCATTAATCTCCATTTATACAAGGAATGTTTTTTTGCAAAGGTTGCCATTAAAACATGTTCCAGTTGACCTGATAAGTTGTCTTCTACTCTCTGATTTAGTACCTTAACAAAATGTCCGGAATTTAACTTCTGTGATTTGAGGTTTGGTGAGTTGATTTGATTTTTTTACATTAGAGATCTTGAAACATCTTGTGGGGTGACAATTGTGTCCCTTCATGAGGGGACGTGTGGTAGCTTGACACTGTTAGGGTTGACAGGGTAAGACAGGCTGAGAGAGTTGGGGGTGTTCAGCCTGGAGAAGAGAAGGCTCCAGGGAGACCTCAGAGCACCTTCCAGTGCCTGAAGGGGCTCCAGGAAAGCTGGAGAGGGACTGGTGCCAAGGGCAGGGAGTGATGGGATGAGGGGGAACGGGTTCCAAGTGCCAGAGGGGAGATGGAAATGGGATGTGAGGAAGAAATTGTTTGGTGTGAGGGTGGTGAGAGCCTGGCCCAAGGTGCCCAGAGAAGCTGTGGCTGCCCCTCCCTGGCAGTGTTGAAGGCCAGGTTGGATGGGGCTTGGAGCACCCTGGTGTGGTGGGAGGTGTCCCTGCCCATGACAGGGGGTGGCACTGGATGAGCTTTGAGCTCCCTTCACAACCAAACCAGTCTGGGATTTGAGGATTCTCTGCACATTCTCCGTGTGCTCCTCAGGCCCCATTGTCTTTCACCTCTTGTTCACCACCATCACCTCTTGGCCAAGGCTCGTGCCCTCATGCACAACTCGTGTTATCACTAAGCAGGCCCATACAGGCTGTGCCCAATATACCCTTTTGGGAATAAAGCTTTTGCTGAACTGCACGGAAGCCGAAGTGAATTGTTTTTTGTTGGTTTAGCTTGCTGGAATGGTTTGGTGCAGGGTGTGAGGAGTGCGTGGGCCAGGGCGGATGCCCAGCCAAGAGGGCAGGGCTGGGGCAGCCAGTGGCTGTGCTGCTTTAGGAATCCTTGGAGTTGATGTTGTAGCTGCTCAGATTTGAGCTCCTTGCCTTGACATTCCTTTGTGTCCAAACATGTCAATGCAACGTGTGGCACAAGAACCAAAGGGTCCTGGTCCTCCAGATGTTGTTTTATATCTCAGGATGAGTCATTAGTGAGCCTGACTTTCTTCTTTGGCTTTGGTGTCTTGGGACTCTGGCTGGCAAGCAGAATTAACAAGGGCTGGGGTTTGTAATTACTGGCACAGAAACAGCATTAATGGATTTGTTCAGTTCCCTTTTATCAGCCTTTCCAGCCTGCCTCTTATCTCATCACTTTGGGGAGGGCTGAGATGGGATTAGCAGAACGTGAAGGCCTGATAAATGAAGATAGAAACCTAAGAGCTGGGGCAGATCAATACAGGTCCATCACGAAGACTTGTGGAGAGCTTGTAGGGCTGCCTAATGGACCCGAGGCTGCTGTGGGATGGTGCTGGAGCTCGGGGACCCCAGTGGAATGTGTCACAGCTGTCATGAAACCTGTTGGGCTGGGTGAAAGTGGAGCACATGTGAAGGCATCTGGCACTTCTCTTCCTGCAAATCAATCCTGAGCTTCTGTTTTCCTGACTCCGCAGTTTGCTCCAGCACTGATTAGCATCTTGGCTGGATGAAACTTTCCCAGGCTTCACAGCACTGCAAAGGGTTGCTGGTGCCTCCTGCATCTAAAGAAGCCACTTATATTCCCTCCAGAGGTGAACTATGGATATGTGGAACATTAGTCACTGGCTGTCAGGAGCTCTGGATGGAGCTGGGATCTGGAGGAAAGAGCCTCTTTGATATGGGAATAAGGATGCAAAGTTTGGAGACTTCTCCAAGCCATCTGACCCACCCATGGTTGCCAAGAAAGTGGGAAACAGATCTTGTGGGAGCAGGTTTCTCTGTGTCTGGAGCGATACCATGAGAGTGACCTTTCTCTGAATGCTGGGCAAGCTGGTGCCTCCTCATGCATCCTTTTTTTCTTATCTTTGTAGGCTGCTTATGGTGAGGTTTTTAGGCAGCCTTGTGGTCTTCCTGGAGGCAAGGAGCAAGTCTCCCTGTTCAGCACAGAGCCCCCCATCAGCCCATGTTGTGGTTAGGGGAATTTTGCTTCAGCAGCCTGGTTCTAGCATGACCCCTGACACAAAAACCAGCTTGTCCTCTACAAGCTGGAGAGGGCTGTTAGGTCCTTGCCCTGCAGGGCTGCCCTCTGGCTTTGCCTGGGTTCCTGAGGCTCTGAGCCTATAGGCAGGTGGGGAAGGAGCAGCTCTGTCCTTCCTCCATGCCATGGGAGCAGCATGGTGAGGGCTTTGTGGTGGATGTGGACACTGAGTAATTTCATGTGTTTGTGTTGCGTTCTAGCTGAGCTTTGACACAAACCCAGCCACAAGTTGACTCAGCTTCTCACATTGGCTCCTTGGGCCATGGCCCTTGTCTTCCTTTAAACCAGTTCTTTCACTTCTGCTTGGAAGCTCTGAAAAACATCACAGGACTCTCCTGAGGACCCCATTTTCTGATGCCAGCTCTGCCATCCCTTGCTCATTTCTTCACACACTTTCTCAGGCTTCTGCTTCCTGCGTGTGTCCAGCAAGAACCTGGGAAGAGCTTTCTCTTCACCTAGCGTTGGTCACAGACCTCTGCTCAGTCTCTTTCTCCTCCCTGCTGTCTTTCCCTTTCCTTGATTCCCTCCTTTAATTTGCCTTTGCTTATTTTGAATACAAAGCTGCTCCATCACAGTGTTTATAGTTTGTAAAGCCACGGGCCCATTGCTTATTCTCCTTATATCCCTACTTAACCGCCTTGGCTCCCTGTGCCCTTTCTCTGCTTCCAAAGTATCCAGGATGAATCACAGTCCCTGTCCCCAGCTGTCTGCTGCATAGTTCCCATATCCCAGGAACCCTGTTCCCAGACACTGCAGCAGTTCACTCACAAAGTCCTCTTTTCTCATCCTTTAAATTGCTTTTTTTTTTCTGCAGCCAGCAGCAGACTTTGCCTCTCTCATGAGCTTCCCGAGCTAGGAGCAGCCTTGAGCAAGATCTCTTGCATCTGCACAGTGCCAAGGACATACCCAGTGTGGGCATCCCAGTGTCCCCACCTGCACTGGGAGCTGCTGAGTTGGTGCTGGCTGGCACGTGCTGACACTGGGCTGATCTCCCTGGCACCAAGGAGATGTCATCAGCTTGCTTTGTACCCACTTCTCCTTATCAGCTTTTGTCATGGTTCCCCTTAGGCTCTTCCCAAAATAGGCTGGTGGGCTCTAAAGCACCTATGCCCAGTTCATAGAATCATAGAATCATTATGGTTGAAAGGGACCTCCAGGGTCATCAAGTCCAACCTTTATCCCATCATATTCCTGACCATCAGACCATCAGACCATGGCCTCAAGTGCCTCATCAACCTATTTTTGAACACCCCCAGGGATGGTGACTCCACCACCTCCCTGGGCAGCCCATTCCAGTGCCCAACCACCCTCTCAGTAAAGAACTTCTTCCTAATATCCATTCAGTCCCCATCTTCACAAGGGTGTGGTGAGGAACAAGTGCTGGCCATGTCCCAGCTCGGTTCCTCTCCAACAGCTCCTGGATCAGGATTCTCTTTTTTTTTTTAGGTGAACTGAATTTTCAAACCACATCTTGTGTCCAAAGAAGCAAAGTGAGGCTGATGTTTGTGTGCTGGTGGGGACTGAAGCAATTGGAGAGCAAATGTACAGTGAGCAGAAGACAAGTGGGACAAGGATGTTGAGATGCTCTGGTCTGAGACTGAGCCACAGCAGATCGTGGAGCCTGGTGTCAGGGAGACAGACCCACGTCCTCGAGTCAGGGCTTGTGGAGACAGGCAGGAGAGTGGTGTGGTTATCCCATTGGAGCCATATAGGAGCAGGGCTGGAGCTGGAAGGAGCCAGGGATGCAGCATGTGCCAAGCCTGCACTGCAGAGCAGGGGAGAGGGCAGCCAAAGGGCAGGGAGCACGGAGCGTGCAAACGGCGCGGCGGGGGCTGGGGTGGGAAGCTGAGGGGGTGCAGTGAAGCCTCCTTGGTCATGGCACTGAGGTGGGACCTAAGCAGGTGGGTGAGAACAGCTCTGCTCTTGCTCTGGGTGAGAGATCCTTTCCCTGCAAGGGTGGTGAGACCCTGGCCCAGGCTGCCCAGAGAAGCTGTGGCTGCCCCTCCCTGGCAGTGTTGAAGGCCAGGTTGGATGGGGCTTGGAGCACCCTGGTGTGGTGGGAGGTGTCCCTGCCCATTTCAGGGGGTTAGAACTAGGAGATCTTGAAGGTCCCTTCACACCCAAACCAGTCTGGGATTTTGTGATCCTTTCTGCCACCAAGGTGGAGTGTGGGCAGGGTGAGCTCAGGCCGGTTTGCTTCTTTCCAGAGATGTACACCCAGAGTTTAAATTTCCCAGAATCCCAGAATCCTAGGGGTTGGAAGGGACCTTGAAAGCTCATCCAGTGCAACCCCCCTGCCAGAGCAGGGTCACCTAGAGTCCATCACACAGGAACACATCCAGGCGGGGCTTGAATGTCTCCAGTGAATGTTTCCCAGCTCCCATGCTTGTCCTGCCTGGGACTTGGGTCCTCCTCCCCTTCCCCAGGCAACAGCTGAAATAGTTGCAGATGGAGACCAGGACACAGAGTCACTCAGTGCCATTCCTGTTGGGCTGAGGTCACTCGGTAGGGACCTGGGCTTGGAGCAGGCTGTGGTGCAGGTGAAGGCTGCAAAGCCAGTGGTGCACGGCAGCTCTGGGTGCCTTTTCTTGGTGGAAATGTTCTCATGCATGTCAGAGCCCACTGCTGCTGCCTTCGCTCACCTCCTGTCAGAGAGGACAGCTCGGTCCCCTGTCCTGTCCTCCAGAGTCGCAAGGTCCAGCGTGTCCCATGCCTGGAGCCGGCAGGAACAGCAATCCAGGCCAGCTCAAAATAGCCTCCTTGTCGGAGTTTTCCATGAGACCTCCGAGGCTCCTTATCTCCCTGCTGCTGTTCTGGCACAGAACGAGTTGCAGATGGAGCAGCCTCTATGAGCAGCGTTACCTCGGTCACCCCAAGGCTTCCTGCTGCCTGGGCAGGACACGAGGCCGTTGTCCCATGGGATGATGGCTGCTGCAGGGTGCACAACGGCCACAGCAGAACTAATTGGGTGGAAGTGAAACCTGCCTAGGGTCACGGGGATGGGGGATGTGGAGAAGCCTGGCTTGGGTGAGGGCAGCTTAGCAGAGGTTGGCACACAGGCTTGGTGAGCTGTCAAAGATGCCAGCAGTCAGAGGATGGTCTTGTACCTCTCCTGCTGTAATAGCTGCAGAATGCAAAAAGCAGCAGGGGCAGCCCAAGCCACCCTGAGGTCTGTGAGCCTCCTGCTCTGTAAAATCAGGATATTCCTGCTAGGAAGCAGGCAGAGCTGCTGCTTTCCTTGCTGGGGGGTTGGTCCCTCCAGAACCATAGGCTCAGGGCTCTATGCTCAGGTGTCACCGTGCTGTAGGCTTGTTTGTGGCCCCGGGGAAGGTTTGGCAGTGTGACCTCCTGGTGCTTTCCACAAGTGCTTTCCTGACCCTGTTGGATTTTCTTGTGACCTTAATGAGGCATCTGGGGGCAATTAGTTTTCTGTTTTATGGCATGCCTGGCTTTTCTCATTGAGCGTGGCATGGTGGGGCTGTGCCGGTTCTCCAGCCACATCTGGGAAGAAGGGAGGGAAGGCAGGAAGTGCTGAGCCAAGCTTTGCATCCATCCTTCTCCTTCCTGGTGCTTGTTGCTGCCCTGTGCCTTGTGTGCCTGGGCAGAGTCCAGGTCTGGGCATAATCCCACGTGAGCTCTGATGCACGGCAATGGAGGATCAGTCCTCCTGTGACCTGTTGCTCTCGTGCAAGTCCTGAGATTAAGGTTGAGCCTGCTTCCCACCCGCAGGCAGGATCCTGAAGTTTCCTACAGTAAGAGATTACAGAGAGGATTAGATATAAACCTTTGCTGCTGCAGTAAATCATGTTTTTCACTGCTGCCAACTCTGCAGGGACGGTGTAGACTGGCGGTTCCGGTGGCATTATTGCTGACCCCAATTATTTCAAAGTGATAAACCACCACCTGTCCCTGATCTATCATAAACCACTACGTTGTGCAGAAACCCAAGCAGATTAAAGAGGAAATAATAACCATTCTCTTGCTTTTTAGATCTAAGGGGTTTGGGGTGACGTTTCTGAGGTTTTTCTGTACGACCCCAGGAGTGTATGAACTTCATCTAGAGGTGGGAACTGGGGCTTTGAGATCAGCACTAAAACTCATGACACCTATGGCACGTTTGTGAGGGTTCCCATCACCAGCAGGGACCTGCTAAAAGGGGGCACCCCCCCTATCATGATTGCTTTGGACAGAGTTGCCATAATTTTTATTTTAGAGGGGGAAACTGAGGCACAGAAGAGTGATGTTCCTTACAGGTAGAAGTGAGGATTTCTGGGGCTTTCATGGGATGTTTGGTCCCTAAGGTCTCCCTACCCTGACCAGTGCTGATCCTGGGGAGGACAATTCCTGGTGCTGATGCTGGGTTTGTAGCAAAGGTGAGCCCGTACTCAGTGTGAGAAGAACCAAAAGCTGATGCTGGGCAGCTTGTGATCTCTGAGCATGAGGTTCTTTTTAGACAAGTTCTCATGATCTGTGCTTTTAATAGACCAACACATGTGCAGACCTGCAGAAAACACTCCAAGAAATCTCTTAGAAATCCTGCATGGAGGAGAAGGTTGAGCAGTTCCACTGGGAATGACAGGGCTTTTTTGTCTTTTATTTTCTCCGTGTAGTTCAGTTAATCAGCTAATGGCTTTTGCTGACAGGTATTTATCAGCCTGAACATGCTTTCCCTGGTCTCGGGGAAAATAGAAATCTTTACTCCTGGCTCCAATAAAAGAATCAGGCCAATATCCCTGAACGAGCAAGTCTGAATATCAGTCCTGCTCTTGGCATCTCAGCCAAGGGAGTCGTTAAGGGGAGAATGGCAAAAGCAGAAAGCAAAGCCACCCAAGGTTAGAAACAGGCCTGAGTTTATTATTTATATTTTTTTTTCCCAGCCAGAAATTTCATGTTTAATGAGCTGAGGGGCATGGCATGCTTACAGCTATCCCCAGGGCTGGAAGCAGAGCTGTCCCAGCACAACACACTGTGACATGTGAAACAGCCCCGTGCTGGCGTGGAAGAGGATTTGTGGAGCAAGGACCTGGCACTGTGATGTGGCACTGGTGCTGCCATGTCCCCACGAGCTGTTGCCAGGACCTGGCTTCAGCATCCCTCACCCCGTGGCCCTTCAGAAGTCATTTCACTGAAGAAAGAGGAGCTCAGCACCCTGTTAGTGCCTCACTGCTCTTCCTCTGTGTGGGTCTACAGAGTTCATCCTCCTCCTTTAGACCCCGTTTGCCACCTTGTGTTGATTTACTCCTTTCTTACACCAGTTTAGGATGCTGAAATCTGCTTTCAGCCCTCTCTGCAGCAAGTGATCAACAGAGGCGCCTCTGTTTGGATTACCCAAGCCTGGCCTTATGAAAATACCTGTTCAGCACAGCTCAGCGAAGCAAAACCCCCAAGATACGTTAGGTCGTGATGGTAGATTTATTACTGAGGAAACAACCCATAACTTGTGAGTTGCTGCTCTCCATCTTAGGTGCAGTTGGACCTTCTTTCCAGCGCTGATGGGAATGAAGACAAAAGTCCTCTCCTGTCCTCTCTGGTGGTGCCACCAAATGCTCAGGTCTTCCCCTTTTTTGATTCTTGAAGAACTTCACAGTTCTGAAAATTACAGAAGTAATATTACTCATTGTAATGAGTACAATTACAATGTACAATTACAATGTACAATGAGAGTCTGCTGCTTTATGACTTTTGTACATCTGGGGAGTCCAAACAGGTTTGTTAAAAGCTCTTGTGCTCTCTGTATATACAAATGTTATATATATACATATATATTTATATTTTATATATATGTGTGTGTGTGTGTGTGTAGATTAAAAGGAAATCAGCTCCTATTCTGTTACTCAGGGCTGGGATCTGCACATTCTCTTTGGAGTGTTTCGTGCCAGATATTAGCTGCGACTTATATTTTTGAATAAAAATTTTAATTAAATTGGTGCTTGTGAGCTGCTGGGGGGTCTTTGGCCACTGTCTCGCTCAGGAAATAAAATGACCTCATTTGTGAAAGTTGCAGGGTGAAGGAAACCAGCTCCCATCCCTGTTGGGTAGTGAGGAATATGTGGAAGAAGGCAGCATTCCAAGGGTGGTTCGGCCGGTTTAACCAGGACGAGGTAGCTCCAGAAGTTCTTTCCTGAGCGGGTGGTTGGGCACTGGAATGGGCTGCCCAGGGAGGTGGTGGAGTCACCATCCCTGGGGGTGTTCAAAAATAGGTTGATGAGGCACTTGAGGCCATGGTCTGATGGTCAGGAATATGGTGGAATAAAGGTTGGCCTTGATGACCCTGGAGGTCCCTTCCAACCAGAATGATTCTATGATTCTAGGGGTGCCACTTTCCAGTGGGGATCAGTGGGATGCCCTGGGCCAGGTCCCGACCAGCACAAGGCTTTGCAGACATCTGCAGTGCCCTGAGGGACTTTGACCTTGGTCTGATGGCTCTGTTTATGTGAGGAAAACTTCTCAGTGCAGCAGTAGGACCTATTTCATGGCTAATGTAATCCAAAGGGTAAGGAAGCCAATAGAGGAAGAGAGCTGGTGTGTTCTCAGCCAGCTCGGAAGCATTTGCCCAGGCACTGGGCTGAGTCTGGCTGTTGCAGAGTCTCGTGAGCTGTGCAATGCTTGCCAACCCTCTGCCTGGTTGCAGAACTCTCTGCTTCCCCTCGTGCCTTCTTGTTGCCTAAACCATAACACACAATCTGTTTCTGCCTAGGCACAAGGTTTCAGGATGCAAGAAGGTTTGAGGAAAGGTTTATCCCCACTGAATGGAAGCAGGAGAAAGTTTTCCAGTCCCAGATTTCCTCATCACCATCAGAGTCTGGCTGAGAGGGACATCAGTCACTGTGCTGCTGAAGGTCACTCTGGTGCTGTGCAAAAAACATTGACCTCAGGTGGCAGCCCTGTGATCCTGACCTGGGAACAGGTAGGAATGACTGGAACCAAGAAGGACCTCCCTGGAGATGATGTTAGACCTCCAAAACCACCCAGGGCATCACTGCACTCGGTTTTCTGGTAAGGAGAAGTTGAATCTGGACTGATAGCTCCCAGGTAGATTGTTTCTGTCCTAGCAAACTGGGTCCTCAGTGCAGGGTAAATCAGAGAATCCCCCCCAGAACTAAGCTCTGGCAACTCAACACCTGCAGAAGATCTCTGCTGTTGTCCTGGAAGATGATAGAAATGATGCAGACCCCTCCAGCCCTGCTCTGCAGTGGTTATGTCCTGGCTGTAAATAAGAAACAGCCCCAGCAGTGCTTTCACTTCCCCAGCATTTCTCTCTCACAGACCTCTGGAGTTTGCACTGGCTTGGGAATGTTAGGAACTGGGAAACCTTTAGTGGTGGGTGATTCAAACCACACTGGCTTTCACTGTGAAGTTTCAGTTGTGGTTTGTAGGGTCGGGCTGAGATTATTGCATTTAAATTCAAGGCAGATTTCATTCACTCATGGGGAAATGAATGCTAGATCCTTGTTTCCCTGCTAGGAAATAAGCCCTGGCCGGACAGATCTGCTCAGAGGCCCTGGCCCCAGGTCACCTGGCTGCTCTTGTGCTGCTCAGATAACAGCTCTGCTCCTCAGCAAGATGGCCATGTGCTCCAGAAACCTGCTGAGATGTTGATGTGTTGCATTCGTAGTAGGTTCTGGATGTGAGAGAGGACAAAAACTGGTGAGGGAACACAGAGCTAAGGAGAGGTTTGTCCCTTGTGCAAGTAGCCTCTGATTTTGGCAGGGTGATGAAGGTCCATTCCTCAACAGAAGGAACCACCACAAAGTCCCTTCCTGTCCTCAGGGTCTACGTGGCCAATGTGAGGCTCTCATGGATAAATGCTTGGACTCAGAGCCCCTGTGCAATCTAATCCTGGCCTTGGTTTACTGTTTAAACTGGGGTAGCCAGTTAGATCTTGTTCCAGCTCAAACAGGAACCTCTGCACAGCCATTGCCACCACATGGTCTCAGCTGGCTTCAAGTCCAAGTGGATGAGGAAAAGCAGTATAAAATCTGTCATGTAGACGTGACCTTAGAGCCTCCTAAAGGGAGCAAGAGAACATCAGTGCTTGGGCTGCTCAAAATCAGACTGGACTAACTCTGGGGGAACTTGTGGAGCAAAACCCTGCTACCCTGGCCGTGGGGTTTGCTCTTTGACAGCGAAGGGGGGAATAAGGTCCAGGAGAGTCCATATTTGCTCCTGATTTTAACAAACACACCAGTAGGTCTGTGACCTCTTGATCCTAAGTTTTCCTGACGAGGAGAAGGTGGACCTGCCTTAGAATCATGGAATCATTATGGTTGGAAGGGACCTCCAGGGTCATCAAGTCCAACCTTTATTCCACCATATTCCTAACCATCAGACCATCAGACCATGGCCTCAAGTGCCTCATCAACCTATTTTTGAACACCCCCAGGGACAGTGACTCCACCACCTCCCTGGGCAGCCCATTCCAGTGCCCAACCACCCTCCCAGCTCACTGGGGTGGTGAGCTTGTGTGCTGCAGCTTTGAGCTCAGTTGGGACTCTTGAGCTATGAAATGAAACCTGAGTGTGGGAGAAGCCCTGGGCAGGACTGGGCACAGGCGAGGAGGTCTCCAGGTCCTGGGCTGGCTGCAATCCCATTGCTGCAGGGCAAGAGAAGGGAAGTGGCCATGGGCCTGGAGGTGACAGAGCACTGAGACCCTGAGCAGCAGCCTCAGGTCTGGAAACCCTGGCAGATGCTGTTTGTGACACCAATTAGCAAGGCTCTGGGCTGTTGTGACAGGACAGGCCCCTTGCCTGGAAGCCTCCGTGGTGATTTCTGCTTTGGTTTCTATTAACAAATCTCTGTGGTTTTGTGCTCACGCTGCGCAGCGAGGGGCGGAGGCTTCAAAGCCAAGATAAATAGTCTTGGGGTCTGGCTGGGGCTCTAGGAAAACAGAAAGCACAGCAAGTGATTTGGTTAATACGTTCAGACACAACCATCAGCCCATCAGAGCTTCCTGCGAGGGAGTCTCAGCCCAAGGAAGCCGCAGTGGGGTCGGCATCACCACCGTGGCTCCATGAAGCTGTGGTTTGAGGGCTGGGGTGGCCACACGTCCCTGTGCTGCATCCTGGAGCCAGCTGTGGTGGGGACAGGAATGCCAAATCCCTGCCCTGTGTGTGCTCCAGGGACAGGGGTGATTCGCAGTGACGTATTGTGGTCTGTGCCTCTTCCCACTCACCCATGCAGAAGAGCAGCCTCAACCGGTGGAAACCAGTGAGTGGGATGGGAGAGGTCTGTCCCATGCTGGGCTGCAGCTGGGTTGCCTTCACCTGCAGCTGAGGGGTCTGGATCAGGCTCATTCAGAACATCAGCATCTGTGAGATGGGATAGGGAGGGGAGCCCAGACGTCCTGCAGCCTCCAGCAGATGTTCAAACCCTCTGCTGGGTTCTGCTTGGTGATGGATGTTGTCTTTCCCACTGTGGCATTAATATTCCTCCTTCCTTCTCGATTCCCAGGCGTGCCAAGGTGTATTTATACCACCCTGGCTACACGTGTAGGTACCAAAGTGGGTGTGAGCAGGGTCTACAGCTAAGAGTGTTCATAGCCTTTGGCCAAGCAAGACCTGGAGCAGTTCTGGAGGTCTGGTGTTGCGGGGTTCTACATTAAAGGTCCCAGGAAAGAGCCTGGTTCCTGTGTCCTTGTGCCCAGGCATTCTGCAGGGCTGTGTCTTTTAGTGTGGGTCTGAGAGAGCAACAGCTCTGTCAATCCTTGGAGTGAGAGCTTGTGATGAGCACGGAAGCCGGATAATCTGCTGTCACCTTGAGGTGCAGTGCTGAGGTGTTCAGCTCCTTTGATTGTCTCCTTTTGGCAGAGGAGAGGGAATAATCCCAGAAACAACAGGCTCCTCTGAGAATCTTAATTAGAGTCCATCCTTTACAGCACCTTTTCATCGCTCATTGATGCTTTTTCTTCTTTTAGCAGATTTCTTCAGCTATCCTGGTCTGTCCTGTTGATAACACAAGAGGAGAGGGAGGGAAACCTCACAGGCAGAAAGTTTCCCTTCAGGAACCACCATTCGGTGGGTGCCAGCCAGCAGCCAGTGTGGGAAGATTGGGTTCTTGGGAGTCTTCTGCATTGGCAACAGATTTTTGCAGATGCCAAGACTTGCCCTTTTGGCTCTGATGCCATAAAAACCACCCAGCTTTGGCAATGAAACAGCTGCAGGTAGTGGGAATAGCAGCTCGCCCTGCAGGCACCTGAATGGTTCAGCTCTGAACTCCCTGGTCCTCCTCTGCTGTCATCTCTCTGTCCATCAGCAGCTCCAAAGTCTGTGTGTTGTGCTGCCTCAGGTTAAGGTTTTCTTGCATGCCAGAGGATGCCTTTTGCTTGTGATGTGCCAGCTCCAGCCACATGCGATGCAGCCTCATCAGGTCTTGTGTCAGGTCTTGTGCAAGTGCATCTTTGCAGTCTCGTACTGGTGCTTGGAGGACAACACACTGGGTGTGCTGGGCTGCGGGTAGCACAGAGTCCAGCTTCAAAAGAGACAGAGGGGAGTCTCCAGCTGGGAAAAGACAAACTCACTCTGAACGTTTTAGGTCCGACTCCCTGGCTAGTGCAGGTGAACAAGCATCTGCTCCCTTTAATCCCTGCCTGTGCTAAGCAAGGAAGTTGCCATGCGTTGTCCAAACAGGGGTTTTGCAAAGGAAGGGAAGTAAAATCCAAGATAAATCCATCACTAATGGTGAATCCTTTGGGAAAGCCAAACCACCAGTCCAGGACCTGTGCTGAGATTTGGGGAGTCTCTCCCAGCTGCAGGCTCAGGAGCACCCCCAGCTCCAGTGTCATAGAATCATAGAATCATTCTGGTTGGAAGGGACCTCCAGGGGCATCAAGTCCAACCTTTATCCCATCATATTCCTAACCATTAGACCATCAGACCATGTATCCCAGTGTCCCAGCATCCCCAGTAGAATCATAGAATCATTATGGTTGGAAGGGACCTCCAGGGGTATCAAGTCCAACCTTTATCCATCATATTCCTAACCATTAGACCATTATTCCTAACCATTAGACCATTAAATGTGTCACCACATTCTGCCTGCACGGGGTAGTTCCAGGCTGGCCAAAAACTGAAGGCTGTGGATGTGCAAGCAGCCAGGTCCTACCCACCCTGTGGGCTTCCCCCGACTGCACCTGGGGCTTTGCTTCTGCCCTTCTCATCTGTACAAGCTCCAAGAGCACTTGCAGTCTCCAAGCCCTGTCCTGGCATCCAGAGCACCAGGGTGGCTACCAAAGGAGATGGAGAACAGAAGGGAGAAGGTAGTCTGGCTCATTGCAAACCACGAGTAGCCAAGCCACCACCTGTGGCAGATCACGGGCGTGTATTAGACCCATCTCCATGGAGATTAAACCCCACTGCCACTCCAGAGGATCAGTGGGAGAGCTCTGCTGACCGCAGGACACACGGGGAGAAGAGGAAGTTTTGCTCGTGCTGCCTGCCAAGCCTAATCGGGATCTTTCCACACCAGCTCCTATCTGTTGGTGTCTCTCCAGAGCAGACAGACCTGTTCTTCCTCTGATGCCTCAGGGAGCAAGAAACATTTCACAAGTCTCCTACGTTGATTTCGGAGAGTAAAGCTGACCTGGGATGATATGTTCCAGTTCCCTGGAGAGGAGGAAATGTCAGGAGCAGCTTGGTGCCCACCTGCAGCTCACAGAAGGGTGCTGCACCTCTCAACTTCAGTATCTGCACCCAAAGCAGGAGGACGCAGCCACCCTCACACCTCCAGCCCAGCCCAGTGGTCTGGGACCTGTGTTTCTACCTTGCATGGCTTTCTCTGCCTTTCCCATGCCACAAGGGCAGAGGGTTGAAAGAATCCAGCTTGAAAGAGTCCAGCACAGAGCCACAAAGATGATGAAGGGAGTGGAACATCTCCCTTGTGAGGAGAGGCTGAGGGAGCTGGGGCTCTTTAGCTTGGAGAAAAGGAGACTGAGGGGGGACCTCATCCATGGTCACAAATATGTAAAGGGTGAGGGGCAGGACGATGGAGCCAAGCTTTTTACAGTGCTGACCAATGATAGGACAAGGGGCAATGGATGCAAACTGGAGCCCAGGAGGTTCCATGTGAATCTCAGGAAGAACTTCTTTCCTGTGAGAGTGCCAGAGCACTGGACCAGGCTGCCCAGAGAGGCTGTGGAGTCTCCTTGGCTGGAGACATTCAAACCCCGCCTGGATGCGTTCCTGTGTGATGGACTCTAGGTGACCCTGCTCTGGCAGGGGGGTTGCACTGGATGAGCTTTCGAGGTCCCTTCCAACCCCCAGGATTCTGGGATTCTGCGGTTGCCCTTATGCTTTGCCCACTGAGCTTCCCTGGGGCTGTAGCAGGTTTTTGAGCTGCAAAGCACAGTAAATCACTGGCCAAGCAGGGCTGCTCCCAGCTGCACCAAGAAGGCTCTGACACCAGGGTCACTTCGCTGCTGTACGGTAGCTCCAGAAAATTGATCTGTGGATTAAATTTCCAGGAGCTGGTGGGGCCCTGACTCAGTTTTGAGCCACCAATTCACCCGATTAAAAATAAACACTGAGTTTTAGAGTTTTAGATGGACTGGCCTCGGTCACAGCTGAGTTTTATCGACCCCAGCTGGGTGTTGGGATGGAAGGAGCGCTCGGTCGGAGTCACTCGCTCTCCATTCCCAATCCACGCTGCCTCGGGAGGATTTGGGAAGCAGAAAGTTCGAGTCGGGGCCTCTGTGAAATTCTGGCTGCTCTGAGATTTTCCCACACGTTCATTAGCCACACAGCTCATTCAAGTTTATTTCCAGAGTTTTTTAAGGGCTGAAAGGCTCTTTGTATCTCTCTGGTGTGATAGCAGGGTTCTGCGGGAGCTTGAACCCAGCAAAGCCACAGAGCACCGTGTTGCTGCAGTGGTTAATGACTGGTTAATGACTTTTCTGTCCTAATTTAGAAGGTGCAGGAGCCAGCAGAGAGGTGGAGCTGCCACGGAGCTGAGTGGAGGGACACCTGCCCTGTGCTGCATCCCTTTTGGCTGCTCCTTAGCGGAGGTGTCCGTCACTGCAGTTGGAGCCATGATGTGACCACAACAGAGCTGGGCCATGCCAGCAGCCCCCGGGGAGCAGGTCCTCAGCCCCCCCGAGGCCCCTGGCTGCGGTGGGAACAGCGGGGTTATCGGAACGGGGTGGCTCCTCTCTAAGATGGAAATTTCTCCTCTAGCCAGAGGCAGCGATCTTGGCTTGCATCCCTGCTCCCTGTCACTGAGCCTCGCCACCTTCCAGGGTTCACTTTGTTCACAAAGAGCCTCAGATAAGCTACTTGGCAGGAGAGCTCTGTTCTGCTGAGGCATTCGCATGGCTCAAGACAGGTTTTTTTTTAAATATTAACCTCTTGTATCCCTTAGAAGATGCAGCTCAGACACAGACACCGGGACAGCAAGTCAAGGCTCTGCATCAGTGAGAAGCATCAGCATCACCACAGGGCTTGGTTTACTCCAACTGCCAGCACGGAGCAAGGAGATGTCCTTGGAGGTAGCGGCCATGCTCACCTGTGGGCTGAGCACTCAGGAGCATCTGGTGAGACCCGGTGAGTAGGAGGAACCTTCTGCCTGGTGAAAACAAGCTTTGAAGGCTGTCCTGTTCCAGCCATAGGAAATCTGGCCGTGGTTATGAGCACACGTGCCTGCGGTTGGGTCTGTGAAATGCCTCAGCTCATTGCAACTCAGGGAACATTTTTTTTCAGTGAGTTGGAGCATTTTATGAGGAGATGTGTTTCTCCATGAGTGAATTTTTTCGCCGGTCTGAAAAACCTCCTCAAAGCTCCTGCTCATGCTCTTACACCAAGGGTCAGTGACCTGGGAGAAGCCAGCCTGAGGGACCTCATAAAGCACCTCGTGGGACGCTGTGGTCCCTAACCAAAAGCGTGGCCCCGGAGCCCTGCAGTGTGCCCTGATTCACAGCAAAGGGCTGGCTGGCAGCCGACGTGCTGCCCTCCCCTGCCACTCAGCCTCATTTATCTTCATTGCTCGGGCTGTTTACGCAAGCGAGAATTGGCCAGAGGCGCCCGGCACCGCTGTGTGCCAAGGGAGGAAGCAGGCACCAGCACAAGCTCTGGTGGCTGGCACCCAATTGCCTGCACGCTCTCTTTCCAGAACAAAAGGCCAGGATGCAGCCTCTGCAGGCCCCGGGCGAGGGGCAGCTCTGGCCCCTGGCACGGCTTGTGCTGGGGCTCCTGGCAAGGGGACCCCCCGCCTCAGAATCACAGAATCCCAGAATCCTAGGGGTTGGAAGGGACCTCGAAAGCTCACCCAGTCCAACCCCCCTGCCAGAGCAGGGTCACCCAGAGTCCATCACACAGGAACACATCCAGGTGGGGTTTGGATGTCTCCAGCCAAGGAGACTCCACAGCCTCTCTGGGCAGCCTGGTCCAGTGCTCTGGCACTCTCACAGGAAAGAAGTTCTTCCTGAGATTCACATGGACCCTCCTGGGCTCCAGTTTGCATCCATTGCCCCTTGTCCTATCATTGGCTCCTGCTCGGGGTTGGAGGCTGGAGGGCATCCCACGAGCGGAGATGCTCGGGCACCTCTGCACAAAGTCCCTGGGAGGAGAGCTCCTGAGTCCCTTTGCTCCCAAAGCTTGTGAGCACTGTCCTTGGCTTCAGTCCTCACTTAATCCTTTACTGGCATGGGATCTGCTGCCGAGCTCGTGGCTGGAGAGAGATGTCCTGCAAACACAGCAAGATCTCTCCTGCTCGCTGAGCTAGCGCAGCATCCAGTGCCTTCCTGCTTTGCTTCTCTTACTCAGGCAGCTCCGAGAAATCTCAGCTCACCCCGTGGCCCTGATGCAGGGAGAGGGGCATCCTCCCTGTCCCCAGGGCTGGGTTGAGCCCCCCGGGCCAGGCTGTGCTGACCCAGAGAGCTGCTCCCCAGCCTGTGGTGGGTTTCTGAGCTCAGGGCTGCAGATGAGCTGAATGCCAAGCTGCTGACAGCCAGCTGCTGCTAAAAAGAGGATACACACAATTTTCCAGAGCACTTGACAGGGTTTCCATGTAAAGAAAATGAATTGTTTTCTGCTCCAGCAAACACCATTGGATGTAGAATTGCCAGCGGGGAAACCACTTGCTGCATGCAGCTCTGAGGAGAGGAACGAACGGGATGGTCCAAGGCCAGTGTCATCTCAAAACCTTCTCTAAGGTATGAAGAGAAGCCTCTAGACATGGCAAAGCCCTGCCTGAGGTAGCCACGTCCCCTCCACCAGCAGCTTCCCGTGGTGGGCGGCCGTGCCAGCGTGCCCTGCGCCAAGAGGATGTGCGAGACAGAGCACGCTTTGTGTCAGCCTGGCCCGGGCTTGCCTGGCGAGAAGAAACACAGCAGAAATATGCTGGGGTCTGACGTGCCACCTCGACAGCGGTGCTGCCCCTTGGGCCCATCCTGGGGCTGGATGAAGAGCTGTGAGGGAGGCTCAGGACTGATGCTGGTGGGTCCCTCCATTCTTTTGATTTATCCCAGCATTGTCTCAGCAGGTCCCCTCTGATAGTGCTCCTCTCCTGTCCTGCCCATCCATCACACAGTGGAGGAGGTCCTACCCCATCCCTACCCCATGATGAAGGGAGTGGAACATCTCCCTTGTGAGGAGAGGCTGAGGGAGCTGGGGCTCTTTAGCTTGGAGAAAAGGAGACTGAGGGGGGACCTCATCCATGGTTACAAATATGTAAAGGGTGAGGGGCAGGACGATGGAGCCAAGCTTTTTACAGTGCTGACCAATGATAGGACAAGGGGCAATGGATGCAAACTGGAGCACAGGAGGTTCCATGTGAATATCAGGAAGAACTTCTTTCCTGTGAGAGTGCCAGAGCACTGGACCAGGCTGCCCAGAGAGGTTGTGGAGTCTCCTGGGCTGGAGACATTCAAACCCCACTGGCTGCGTTCCTGTGTGATGGACTCTGGGTGACCCTGCTCTGGCAGGGGGGTTGGACTGGATGAGCTTTCGAGGTCCCTTCCAACCCCTAGGATTCTGGGATTCTGTGATCCCAGAAGTGAGAAGCAGGAGGTGATAGCAGTGCCTGGGATGGTCAGCATGCCTGGATGCCTTCAGGCTACTTTCCTTCTGGCTCCTTCCAAAGCCCCAGAGGTTGCCCACTCGTGGCAAGGTGGCTTGTAGAGTCACTTGGGGACACTGACTTTTCTCACACCTACTTTCCAGGTGTCGGGAAACAAAAGAACCCAATATATTTAAAAGCAGGAAGCCAGATTCTGTAAACTGTCTAAAAATGTAACCTCCGGAGATGAGATTTCACCCTGGCTCCGAGCCCGAAGGAACGATCAGTGCTAACGAACGCAGGAGGACAAGGAAGGGATATAGGGGGGGTGGGATTGGGCTGTCCTGCCCGAGCATCCTCCTGCATCCCCCTGCCTGGGACACTCCAGACTGGATGGGCACAGGGAGACCTTGGGTCTCACCGTTCCTCGGGGTGAGGCTGCTGCCTGTGAGCGGGGAGGGAATCATTTAACCCAACCCTGCACAGTTTTAGCCCCAGGGAGCCAGTAAGTGCTGCAGGAGGGAACAAAACTCACAGAAGACAAACAACTACCTGCTGCTTTACAGCTGCTGGTGGCACTTGGGACACCAAAACCCCCGAGGTGTCTGGAGAGTCCAGAGGTTTTGTGGCAAGAGTCCTCACTTCCTAGCCTTGCCTTCCCCAAGCCCTTTTACAAACCAGCTCTAATTGCTGCTGCCCTCTTGACTGATTTTAGTAGCTGGGAATTGCAGGAATGATGAGCTCTGCTGGTTTATTTCCTGGACGTTGTTTCCTTGAGACTGACACATAGTCGATGAAACCCAAACCTTGGAGTGGCTCATGCTGCGTGGTTGCTTTCTGCAGCTCATCTGTAGGCACCTCATCCTCCCTCTGAACATCCCTCACCCACACCCTGACTCTCTCTGGGTGATTTGTAACATCTCTGCAATGTGAACAGCTCATTAAAAAAATTATTATCAATCCAGGATTGTTCTCTGCCAGCTATCCAGTAGCTCCTGTTGGACTCAAAGCCACGTGAACAGGTTCTGGTTGTCTTTAGAGGTGTGCTGAGCAGGTCAGGGGCTATTGGCCAGGAGGGGCATCTCCTAGGACAAAGGAGATGTTGCTGGAAAGGAAGGAGAAGAGAAATTTAGGAATGTCTTCCCTTAAAACACAAATAATGTGACTTCTAGGCAAACCATCCTCATCTCCCATGACTGACCTCGGGGCAAAGACCCCTTATAGAGGTGGCTGGCAGGAGCGGGGCAGAGCCTGTCATCACCACTTGGGACAGAGAACAGATCCTGGAGAACAGGGGCTGAGCAGCCGGGAAGCCAGGGTAAGTGCTCTCCTGGGGCAGGCACTCACAGACATCCTCTCCCTTGTGGCCAGCCCTTCCTGCCTCGTTGATCCTATTTAAATCCCAAAAAAAGCCTTGGGAAAAATAATACCCCCCAGTATTGCTGGAGTAGGAAAGGCAAAGAGCTCCTGGGATGCAGGGGAAGGACATGAAGGCAGCAGGGACCTGTCCCACTGTTTGGGCTCGGTGCCCTGCAGGGGGGTGAGGGGTGGGTTTGCTTCCCAAGGAATGCCAGGAGACTTCAGCAGGATGGGATGGAGAGTGGAGCTGCTGCCAGGGCCCTTTGCCAGCCTCACACCCATCCATGTCTGGGCAGGGCTGCAGGACAGAGGGGTGATGCTGGAAGGGTGCAGCTCTTCTAAGTGGCATAAGTCATTTGCAATTAGCAGTGGGGTGACACTTAAAAAATCTGGGAATGCTGGGGAAGAAGATAGAGGACTGAAGAGGTGGGCTTTGCCCTCCCCAGGAAACAAACTCTGGGGACTGTCCATCTCCATGCAGAGCAGGGCAGCACATGCCTGGAGAAGAGGAGACTGAGAGGAGACCTTATTGCCCTCTACAACTACCTAAAGGGAGGTTGTAGTGAGGCTGGTGTTGGTCTCTTCTCCCCAATTGCTGATGACAGGACGAGAGGAAATGGCCTCAAGTTCCATCAGGGGAAGTTTAGGTTGGAGATTAGGAAGAAGTTCTTTCCTGAGAGGGTGGTTGGGCACTGGAATGGGCTGCCCAGGGAGGTGGTGGAGTCACCGTCCCTGGGAGTGTTCAAAAAAGGGGTTGATGAGGCACTTGAGGCCACGGTCTGATGGTCTGATGGTCAGGAATATGATGGGATCAAGGTTGGACTTGATGACCCTGGAGGTCCCTTCCAACCATAATGATTCTATGATTCTATGCTCCAGGACAGGCAGGCTTAGACTGCACCTGCAGCCTGGCAAAGGGACTGAATCCCTCTTGATTTTGATCACTGTTACCCCAGCATGTGCAAGGTCTGGGCAAACTTGTCCAAAAACCAGCCAAGAGCCACGGCCAAGGGATCTGATGCTCCTCTCCTGGCACATGGCAGCGGGTGGATATCTTGATGCCATCCCTGGTGTCCATGTGCTCCTAACTTCCAGAGTTCTGTCAAAAACCTCCATTAGTTTGCTACTGAGGAGCTGAGGGCAAGACTTGACCAGGACGAGGGTACAAAACCTGCAAACACGGGGGTGTTCCAGCAGGAGCTCCCAATGCTTCTCAAAACACCTGACTTTAAAAACAAAATATTTTTACTTACCAGATTTATTCTCAGCTATTGAGTTTTGGAAGAGATCGTTTGACTTTGGGGTTGGTTTTTTCTTCCCCCTAAAGATTCAGAGCAGCTGCTTCCCTAAATGAAAAGCCTTTTTTTTCTTGGTTTTTTTTTCAGCCAAGCCTTGAAAGTGCAGAGGAAGAAAATGCAAATATTTTCATCCCCGTTTTTTCATGGATGAAAAGTTGTTTTTTTCCCCTTGCTGCTGCCTTCAGCAGCCCTGTACTGAGCTTACTCAAGAACCTGGGTCTTATTTAAAAAGCTCAGATGGGAACTCTTTTGAAAATCAATCTAATACTTGCAGACTTTGATTTCTCAGGAGTAAAGCCAAGTCAGCTCGCTGCAGGGAAGGAAGAAAACTCGGGCTGAGCTTGTGTTTCTGGACTTCTTTTTTTAACCTGTCCTTAGCTGACGCCTCTAGATGCTGCACACACTCAAAGAGGTGAGTTTTGACCCAACCCAAATGCTTCATCCCGCATAAACATGTTTGGTTTTTATAAGGCAACGAGGAGCACGCAGAGGAGCAATGTCCCTGCTCCTCTGCATGGCACCCAGTAACTGCTGCATGAACCCAGTAACTGCTGGGATGGAGCTGGCTGTTAATTCCCAACTGGAAGGTGCAGTGTGGCTGTACCATTCCCTTTGACACTGTGTGTGAACACCACAGCTCTCCCAGCTTCCCTATCCAGAGGTGAACTGGGCCAAATTGCCTGGGGAGGGCCCTCACCCTTCTTCTCTCCTATTTTCCATTTCCCTGGACCTAGTGTCATATTCATTTTTGCGCTCCCAAGGTTTGTCTTGGCACGTGGCTCGGAGAGCAGGGGGGCCCAGAAGCCAAGCAAAGTGATTCTTTGTGTAAACGGACGCTGATTATAATTACGCTGCTATAATTACTGCTAAGCAAATAAACAATAAAGGGCAGCAGCATCCTGGAGGCACGCGGGGCTTGTGCAACCTCTGCAAAACCCCGGGAGCAGATCGTGTGTGTTCCCTCCAGGGCTCGCAGAGAAGGGGATGAACTCAGAGCAAACACTTGATCTTATGGTGTCCTGCTCTGGGTGAGCTGCGGTGACACGGGAGCAGCCCAGGGAGACAGGGAATTGGGAAAGGGAAGTATCCCCGTGTGTATTTTGCAGAATGAGGACACCCTTCTACTAGACAGAAGTCCTCTCTGCTCCCTTTCTGGGCTGTTTGGGTCCAAGCAGACCTGCTGGTGGGTCCCTGAGGCTGCTGGTGGGTCCCTGAGGCTGCTAGTGGGTCCCTGAGGCTGCTGGTGGACCTCCGAGGCTGCTGGTGGACCTCCGAGGCTGCTGGTGGAACTCCAAGCCTGATGTTGGGTTCCCGAGCCTGCTGGTGGACCTCTGAGCCTGATGGTGGGTCCACGAGNAAGCCTGCTGGTGGAACTCCGAGCCTGCTGGTGGAACTCCGAGCCTGCTGGTGGGTCCCCGAGCCTGCTGGTGGGACTCCAAGCCTGCTGGTGGAACTCCGAGCCTGCTGGTGGAACTCCGAGCCTGCTGGTGGGTCCCCGAGCCTGCTGGTGGGACTCCAAGCCTGCTGGTGCTTGTGCTTCATCCCTGACTTTATCCGGATGCTTCAGATGGGGCCAACACCCAGCAAAGCCCCATTTGAGGAGTGACTGCAGTGCACATGAAGCGATTCCTTCTTTCAGAAACATCCCCCAGGAGCTTTTTGTTGCATCAGCTCCCTATTCTACTCCCTGCAAAACCCCTGCCGTTGTCCCGGATGGTTTCGTGGTGGCTTTCAAGTCCTTCAGCTCTGTAGCTAAAGAAGTCCTGGCTTTCACAGGAGGTTGGTGGAGCTCCGTGAAGACACTTGGGCAGGAGGGAGCTTGAGCCCTGGGAGGGGCGAAGGAGAAAAGCATCAACAGGGAGAAAACATCTCCATCCATCCCTTCTTCCCCACCAGATTTTCTGCTCTGCTGAGGCTCTCTGCTCCTCTCCAGGGTCCCCCTGGCTTCGCTGCTAAGGAGGGACAACGGTGAGCGGATTAATTAATCTGCCTGTCAGCCCTTGGCAGCAAGAAGCTCTGCCACGCCAGCTCTAATTAAACAGAACAAAACCTGCCTTTATCTCCAAACCCTGTCACAGGCTGGGATAAGGCAGGAGAGCTGAATTGGGCAACTTCATCGCGCCCAGGAACCTGGCACCCACCCCTGCTGAGCATGGAGGGGCTGGGCAATGTGTGTCCCATCAGGGAGGGCAGGAGAGGTGTGGGTTGGGGTGCTCCAGCCCCTTCAGACCTCACAGGGACTGACAAATCCTGAATGCCTTGCCCATGTCTTATGCCTAATGCACAGGGGATTTTCCACTTCAGCCTTCAATCCTCCCAGTAAAACCTCGGGTGGGCTCTGGGCATCACTGGGACCACCATAGGTAAAACCTCCTACCTGTTGATGCTCCCAACAGCTGGAAAAACAATATTTAAGTCAGAAACAGATGTTAAAAAAATGCAGAGAGGAGACAACCTGCTGGGAGGAGGGCACGTGCCATGAGGGTGCAGCCCCTTGGAGCCTGGCACTGGTGGGAGGTGGCCCCCAGCCCTGA
>VZRW01009394.1:125240-142460 GCA_013398125.1 Aegotheles bennettii | reverse complement strand
TGCGGCTGCCGGAGGAGTTTGCTCCATGCTTGGAGACCGTCCCGCCACGCAGCAACACAAACACGGCGAGGGACGGCTCCGGGTGCAGTTTGTTCGCAGGAGGGGGGGAAACGCGTCCTGTCTAAATATTAGTTTAAGAAACGGAAAGATCTACGGCCGGGCTCTGTCTGCATCTGCAACCCCGTCACCTTCTCCCCGCTCCAGCCGCCAGCTTTCGGCCGCCACCGAGCCCTGGTAATAACAAATCCAGAGCTTTGCAGGGGCTGGGAGGCGAATTTCAGCCCGGCGTCGCGGGAGGGAATTTCCCACTCTCGCTGCGGTCTGTACGAAGGCTTTAAAAAAAACAACCTAGACCTCAGATGTCTTTATTGCACATATATGGTAGCTTGTGGCCAGCACTGATTTTTAAATCCTATTGTTGCTCCGGGAGCCAATCCACAATTAGGCGCTGGGTCGAGGGCAGGTTTATCCCAGCGGGAGAAGGGACCGGCGGCTGTCGGAAGCGGTGCGTGAGTCGTGGATGTGTGCTGGAGTCCCGGGTCTGAAGCCAAGAGCATCTGTGGAGCCCAAATTCAGGCTCCCACGTTCGTGGGCACTCCTGGATTTAATGTCAGAAGCAGCTGAGATGCTGCGTGGCACAGGGCAGAGAAATCGAGCAGGGAAGGGGGGGTCTGTGCAAGGTTTTAGCACGTGTTTTTTGGTTTTTAGCTGCTGGTTTTAATTGGGCCCGTGGTTCAGACCCGAATTTGCCCACTGCAGCAGTGACTCCAGGTTGCAAAGCAGAGGTAGTGATGCTGCGCCTGAGATTTGCTTTGGGCTGTGGCAGTGCCCCACTGGGAGCATCCCTGGTGTCCCCGCACACCGGCCCGGCAGAGGCTGTGCTGTGAGCGTCCCCAATGTCCCCGGTGTCCCCGCACACCGACCCGGCAGAGGTTGCGGTGTGAGCGCCCCCGGTGTCCCCGCACACCGACCCGGCAGAGGCTGCGGGCTCTTCCTCCGGCTCCAGCCCCAGCAGGTCCATGGCTGGGCTGGGCTGGGGACAAGAGGCTTTCCTACATTTCTACATCTCAGGATCTTAAATAGCTCAGGATCTCAAGGTGCTTGCTCGGTACTGGTCCAGTTCGTGTCTGGCCTGGAGGAAGGAGCAAGGGAGGTGCAGCACGTCCCGGTGCCAGCTGGAGGCACCCGGGGATGCCGGGCTGTCCCTCCTGCTTTGCAATCAGTCTGCGCACGGTTGCAGGTACTTTGCAGCAGGATGCAGCGCCAGGGCCGGGCTCCTCCCGGGCTGTACAACCACAGGGTTTGTAAGGGCGAGGGGAGATCCCAGCACCTTCCCGGCCTCGTGGCACCCAGCCCCCCCGGGCTGTAAATAAGAGGTGGTCCAGGCTGCAGGGACACAGCCGGGGGGCGACACACGCGGGTCCTGGCACTGCTCTGATGTCCCTGGTCCCTGGGAGGTGGACACCCCTGGGTGGTGCTGGGTGCTAGAACAGGTCTGGCTGCGGCTGCACTGGGTGCCCTCCCACGGTGCAGAGGTGAATCACAGCTCTCCTCTCGCCATCCCCCTGCTCTCCCAGTGAAAAGCCCTTCCCTTGGGCTGCTCTCCTGTGGCCGTGCCAGGCTCGGTGGCTCCAAGGCATCCTTTTAAGTTTGATTCCCACCTTTGGGGAACTACAAGGGAGGAGCTAAGATTTGCAGTATCCACTTTTCGAGGTTAAGGTACCTCTCGTGTGGCCCTAGACACAGCTCAGTCCATAGCATGGCCAGAGCAGGCATCACCTTGGCTGTCCCCAGCACAGTGTCCCATGCAGGCGCCTGCTGTGGTGGCATTTGGCACACAGGGCAGGAGGGCCTCATCCTGTGACATCCTGAGCCATTCTGTGTCCATGTAGGGGTAGGCTTGAGGGGTCACAAAGAGCCATCAGCTGCCTTCAGCCCCTTCCTACAGAACATCTCATGGGACCCAGCAGGGCTGGGACTTGTCAAAGAGAGATGCTGAGAGGAGGGGGGTTCAGGGACCCCGTGTGGGTGCCCATGGCAGGAGGTGTGGTAGCACAGTGTGTGCTTTACTGGTGTAGGTTTTTTTTTTCCCTTGGTGCCACAGGCAATTTCAGTGCTGCCCTAAGCTAAAGCACATAGGCACAGTCCCACTTCCAGGACCCTTGCTAAGCTTGGCCAGGGCAGCAGCACCTGGACCTGCTCTGGTGGCTCCCAGGGCTCAGCATGAGTGGGGCGGGGGTGAGGACCTGGGTACCAGACAGCCTCTCCACTCCCACCACATCAGAGATCCCTGGGCATCCCAGAAGTGCTGCTGCAGTGATGCAGCCGTGGGCTGGATCAGTCCCTCGGTCAGGGTGAGCCATCTGCTCCAGCTCCACCGTTACCTGGTAAGACTGGAGAAATCCCACCCGATGCAGCTTTTTCTGGGATTCAGCCTGTTTGGTGTAATCTTTCCCCATTAAACTTGGAGCAGAGGAAGAGAAACCCAAAGTTGCTCCCTCCTGGTTGTGGGTGTGTGGCGCAGAGATGCTCTCGTGTGAAGGAGCATCCCGAGAGCGCAGGAACGAAGCGACCCCCTCTACGCTCTCCCTGGGAAGGGAAATGCCACGAGCGGTTTCATTCCCATTGCTTCCTCATCACGAAACCCGAAACGGGCTCACTTGGTAACTCGGCATCCGAAGAGCTAAATTGAAACAATCTCTTTGCCACCGCGTTGTTCTCGAGCGAGGACAAAGGAGCATTTCCTTCCGCAGCTGTTCAAAGGCTGCGTCGCCAGCGTTGTCAGTCCCCTAATAAGAAATGTCAGCCGCATCAACGCTGCTTTTCGTCAAGTGTTTTGATTTTGAAGGAACCATGGGTTGGCTTTTAGGGGTTTTTTTTCCCAACAGAAAAGGTTTCCTTTGAACTTTGTCCAAGCTGAATGTATAAGGGGATGGGTGGTGGCTGCCAGGAGGGAGGCAGAGGAGCCCTGCCCGGCCCTTGCTGGGGGAAGGCAGCGTTCCGAGGGGCCGGCATCCCTGCACAGCAGGAGATATCCAGGGAGGGGAAGTTCCTCCTTCAGCATCGCTCCCAGGCTGCAATAATCCAAGGCAGGAATTGCATTTCCATCTACTGCTCCAATTTTTGGCTGTGTAGTGGCCCCGGGGCAGGGCCATAAATCCCATCCAGGAGCTCTCCTGGGCGATGCCTGGTGATGAGCAGGGAGATCATTTGTGAACAGGGTCCAGCTCTCCAGGGTTTGCTGTGATGGGGGCTTAGGGAGCTGCTCTGGGTCTAGGGAGCCCCTTGGTTTCATCTCAATTTGTTTTTTTCCAGGCAGTGGTGGAGGGGTGAGGCAGGACTCCCTGAGTCCTTCCCAGGGAGACACAACGTGTCCCCAGAGGCACCAAGTGAATGCCAATTTTTGAAGCCTATTTAAAGCATCCAGGATTTGGGGGATGGATGGAGCAAACAGCCGTCATCTGGGGCTCTCGGGGGCTGGGAAGGGCTGGCAGCCCACCCCACCCTTGCTGTCTCCAGGCCATGGCAGCTCTGGGGACATCCAGGTGTCAACCAACACATTTTGGCCGAGTCCTGGGGTGAGAACCACTCTCACCTTGTCTTTGCTGTCCCTCCCTTGCCTACAATGACAGAGCTGTTTGCAAAAACACGGAGCACTCACATCACTGACCAGACCACGGGCTTCTGCATGGCTTGTGGTGGCTTCTTTGCCTATAATAGTGTTGGTTTTGGCTGTGTTCTGACAGGGCTGGCCAGGAGCACAGGGTGAATTTATTGCCAGCTGCTGTTGCCCCCTGACCCTCCCCTATAAAGCACAGGGGCCGTTGGACTTGCTGATGGCTACTGATGGCCAAGGACGGACTTGGTGATGGCTACTGATGGCCAAGGACCTCTTGGCACAGTAAAATGGGGCAGAGCTGCCCCAGGCAGCCTTGTGTTCTGTTCCCAGAGCAGAGCAGAGTCACCTCATCCCTGTGCCACTGACCACACGGCCACAGCCACAATCCCAAATCCCCATGGGGTCTGTCCCAGTGGTTGTGGTCCCTGCACAGCTCTGGGCTACAGGCAACAGAACTGTGCTGGGAGGATCTTGCAGGGGATGGTCCCAGTAAGGTGCTGGAGCAGCCTTTTGGGGTTTTCCCTGGGGTTTTCCCTCTCTGCTGCCTTCCCTGCTACAGCCAGGGATGCTGTGCCCTTGTGCAATGAGGGGGGACCAAAGATGGCCAAAACCTTGGGTTCAAACCAAAACATCTTCATCCCCTTGAGCAGGTGCTGCCTCCCCTCTAGGGACACCAGTCCTGTCCCTCCAGGGTGTCCCCGAGGAAAGGCTCGCCTCTGATTTAATAGGGCAGCTGCTGTCTTCGTTAAGTGCTGTTGGCTGATTAAGAGCACATTTTTGAGGCTTAGCAGCTCCACGGAGCCATCTGGGAGGGACGGTGCCAGCGGCGGAGCCGCCGCACGTGGCAGGAGGACACAAGAGGCGGCCACAGGCAGCGATGCTCTGCGGGGCTGAGCCAGGTGCTGGTGACATCGTCCCACTGCCCCAAACTGGGGGGGATGCACCTGCTTAGTGCCTCAACTTTGGGGGGAGCAAAGGAGAGGCTGGAAGGACCCAGCCCTCTGGGTGTGGGTGGAGGGAGGACATGGTGTGGAGGGATGGTGATGCCCAGCTGTGCCCTGGCAGAGCATCACTTGTGGTGGGATCTCCCTAGCAGAGGAGTGATGGGGAGGAGAGGGGGTTCTGGCCCCCTGCCTGTCTCCAAGAGCAGCTCTGAGGATGAGGTCCCTTCCAACCATAATGATTCTATGATTCTATAATTGATCTTTTCCATCCCCAAACGCCGGCACAGGAGCTGTGGTGGGATGGGGGTACCCCAGCCACGGGCGGTGGAGGAGAGGTGACATCTGAGTGCTGACCCAGGGCTCCCTGCTGGGACAGGGATGATGGTGGGATGGAGGGCTTGGAGAGGAGATGTGCAGCAATCCATCCTCCCGCTGCAGCTCTTCCTCCAGCCGCGCTGTTATCTTCCAGCAGCTCTTTCTTTAATTTCCTGTTGCTCCGAGCAGCACCAGCAGGTCCTGCTGCAGCATCTGGGTGGGGAAAAGTGGCAGAAAAGGAGCAGATTGTCACTGCCCGTGTCACCCCATGGTCCTGTCCTTCCCTCGCTGCCGGAGCCGGCTCCTCCTCAGGAGCATGGGCAGAATTTGGGTGGCAAAGAATTTTTTATGGCAGTGCAGAGCACATTGTGCCATCACTGGGGACAGGAGAAATGATCCCAATCTCTTACCCACGAGCTTGACTGGATCCCATCTGGAGTTGTGGAAGATGGGTGGGCAGGGCAGTGCCTCTGCCAGCATCCTGGGATCACTCGGGGGGGATCAGAGGGCTCAGAGGGCAAAACTTTGCTGTTTTGGAAGCTGCATGGCTATTCCATGTGGAAAGCCTTTGGTCCCTGAGGGTTTCCCTACAGGGACAGGAAAACTTGGGGCACTTTTCCATCTGCATCGGTGTGATGCTGCACCACTGTATCGGCATCTCTGTGTGCAAAGGCTCAGGTGACTCTGACCTGCTGCCTTTGGAGACCCTCCAGCTATTCCCATCATCTCCAGCCCTCTTTATCCCAAACATCTCCCAATTTGAACTTCCTCCACCCAAAATCTCCATTCCCAGTCCGCTGCTGTTGCTGTCCCGGGAGGAATTTCTCATTTGTTCACTCTGGAGCAGCGTTAAGTGCTTCAATATGTCGACAGTTGCTGTTGGAATCGGCCAGTAAATGCTAATGGGATATTGGTCTGTGCACCGTCCAACACCCACTGGAAGGGTTTAGCACAAATTGGATTTGCAAACCTCTCTCGGGTCTCTCTGCCCTTAGCAAAACGCTGTAATCCCCAGCGGGCGCCTTGGCAAGCCAGCTCCTTCTGTGCAAAAAGAAATGGAATATGTGTAGGGAAAGGGGGAGGGAAGGGGCAGGGGATTCCCCACTGCCGGGCTGGCAGTGGCATCGGCATCTCCTGAACTTCTTGGTCAGGATGTGGATGAATCATAGAATAGAATCATAGAATCATTCTGGTTGGAAGGGACCTCCAGGGTCATCAAGTCCAACCTTTACCCCATCATATTCCTGACCATCAGACCATATAGAATCATAGAATCATTATGGTTGGAAGGAACCTCCAGGGTCATCAAGTCCAACCTTTATCCCATCATATTCCTGACCATTAGACCATTAGACCATGGCTTCAACCCATGAGGGATGTGGATGAGGGATGCGGATGGGTTCTGCTGAGGGATGCAGATGGGTGCTGTTGAGGGATGCAGATGGGCACTACTGAGGGATGTGGATGGGTGCTCATCCCTCATGGGACACCCCAGGCTGTAACTCCTCCATCCTGATCCCAGCACAGCTCGTTCCTAGCCCAACCTCTCCTGCTTGCTGAATTAGGATCTGTTTCTCTAGGGATGAGAACAAGAGTTGATACGGTGGGAGCTGAAGGGACCGCGCCAACCCACTGGAGACACATGGAAAAGCCAGAGGTGGCCACACTGCTCCCACGGGCACCGTGAAAAAACGGGGAATTAATACCTGGAGTCCTGAAAAAACAGGGAATTAATACCTGGAGTCCTTTAAGGACTCCCAGGGCATTTTTGCAAAGTGGAAACTGAGGCACACTGCGGCACATTGACCCCCCCGGGGGGTTGGGAGGATCGGAGCCTGCCATGACACCAACCAAACCCACAAAGAAGGAAAACCCCACAAAACAGGGAAGGCAAAAGTGGCCCAAGCCACTGCGTGGGACGAGGCGATGCTTTTCTGGCAGCCCTCTTGCCCTCAGGCTCCTGTCGTGTTTTTCCCTCCCGGATCCTACCCAAGCCTTTTCCTTTCTTTGGGAAAAAAAGATTTTGCCCCCCAGCGCAGCCGTGGCAGCTCCCAGATACCAGCGGTGTCAAAACGGGCCCAAAGGAAAGCACATCTGGGGCCTGGGCTCCACCTCGCTGCCAAAATTCAAGCTTTTAACCCCCTTTCCCGAGGCGCTGGGATTGTTCAAACAAGCCACAGTAATTAGTTTCCTCCGACTCCCCACCCTTTCTGGCATCGCGCGGTTCCTCAGAGCGTGGGGGGGTGCTCTGTCACTCAAAGAAACCAAATAACTGACGTTCAGACTTCAGGTTTCAGCACGAGGGGGGAAATTTGGGGCTGGAGAAGCCGTGTTGAGTGGTGGATTAGGCAGCTGTTTGCCGGCACAGCAGCACCCATGGGTGCTGTGTGGGTCCTGCTGGTGCTTTTTTTTCCTGGCTGGAGTTATCCCCATTTTCCTGCAAGGTTACAGAAACCATCCTGGGGTTGGTGGGATCCCAAACAATGTATTTTTATCTTCCCTGCCCAGCAGGGAATGGGGTTTGGCTGCAGCCGTGGGGTTTGTAGCAGTTTTTATTCCCACCTCGTTTCCCGTCGTGCCATTGAGCCATCCCACCCTGAAGCATTTTCTCGTAATTTTATCTCTAATTACTCATCTCGTATCAGAAGGTGTGACTCTCGCTGCTGCTTAGCACTGAGTGAATCGGCTTAGGAAGGTTTTTGGGTTGCTGTAGCCTGGCTGACCTTGGCGAAACGGTCACACCTTGTTGGGGACACGCAGCCGCTGGTTGGGGACCAGCACATGCTGGAAACCATGAGCTGAGGACCACAGCACCCATGGCTGGGATTTTGAAACACTTTGGCTGGTTTTTAGCTAGAAAGAGGAATAGAGATCCCAAAAATGTGATGTTTTCAATGATTTATTTATTTATTTGCAGAGCTGGGGGGTTGAGGGGTGTTGGGAGGGACTGGGTGTCCCCGGACCTCCCTGCAGGCACCAGCCAGGTGTCCTGGAGCCATCTGGGCAGGGTGAAGCCACCCGGGAAGGGTGAACACTGCAGTGAGTCGTGCTGCATTTAAATGGCACTTTTTAAAAATGCTGATTTATATTACAGCTGCGTTTCTGCCTCCGTCGTGCCCGGCAAGGACAGGAGCAGCAGGGTGGGAGAGGAAGGTGGCTGAGGCTGGAGGCAAAGCAGCATCTTTATGTGCCCTCATGGGGATCAGCCAAGCCTGGCTGGGGCTGAGCCAGCCCCAACACTGGGATCTGGCAGAAATCATTGGGTCCGTGGCTGCAGTGGGATTTCTGCCCGCCGCGTTAATTAATGTTAATTAATGACACGAGAGCCCATGTGGGACCTCAGGGGAAGGGATCAAAGGCATCGGCACTGCCCGTGGGGTGTGGATGCATCCAGGGCATGCACCGGGTGGTGAGAGCAGAAATCCCGTGAGAAGGATGGGAGATGGTGGGATCGCCTGGCATCATCCTGGTGTCCAGCTCACAAGGACTCCTTGGAGGAGTCCAGCCCAAAAAGGGACCTCGAGCCCCAAAAAGGGGCCTCCAGGTTGGAGGTCCCTTTGGCCAAGTGGATGTCCCCAGAGTGGAGGTCCCNTTCATCCTATGGGACATGCACATGCCCCACGGGACCTCCATCCTGGGGGACAGCCACCCACCCTAAGGGACCTCCATCCTGGGGTCTGGGACCGGCTCCGCCGCTGCTGCCGTTTCCTCGCTGGGGCCGTGCCAAGCGGCTGCAGCCAGGAGAAGCTTTGGCGGTCGCCCCCAAAGGCTTCCCCGGAGGGGTTGGGCTGCAGCGGGGAGCTCAGGGACGAGGGTCTGGCTTGTTTGTGGTCGGCCCTTGGGGAGGGGAGCGGGGGAAGCCGGAGCTGTGGGGAGTTTCTCGCGTCGGGCTGGTTTGCACTGAGGCAAAGCGGAACCATGTGTCTCGCGCTCGGCTCTGGTTCTGCTTATGGGGAGAGCTGGGGAGGGGGGGAAGGCGGCTTTGGCGTCCTCCCCTCGCCGTGGGAGAGCTGCCAGTGAGGGTGGGAGTGTCACTGCGCCGTGTCCCCAGCCTGTCTGCACTGGGGTGGTGGCACTCCGTGTCCCCAGAGCAATTCCGGGGCAGAGCCGGAGATCACAGAATCCCAGAATCCTAGGGGTTGGAAGGGACCTCGAAAGCTCATCCAGTCCAACCCCCCTGCCAGAGCAGGGTCACCTAGAGTCCATCACACAGGAACGCATCCAGGCGGGGTTTGAATGTCTCCAGCCAAGGAGACTCCACAACCTCTCTGGGCAGCCTATGATGGGGTCGTTGTCTTTCTTCCACTCCTTAACATACCCACTTGCTGTCAAAAGAGCAGGAAAATCCAACAGTTCAACTCAGCTCAGGGTTTGGGGCTTTGTTTCCATTCAAGTCTCCCCTTTTTGGGGCCAGTTTTGCCATTTTGGGGCTGATTTCACCCTGGTTTCACCTCTGGTACCCACAGTGCAGCATCCGCCCCGGTTGGAGGTGTCAGACCCCCTTTGGGGGGGGGTCAGTTCCCCAAAAAACATGTCAGATAAGTTCAGGGGACAGTGCCCAGGTGGTTTCTTGCCACCCCCCCCATCCCCTCCAGGACCCACTGATTCAGCCCAGGCGCTGAGCCGGAGGCTGCTGCTGGAGGAGCTGCGGTTCAGCAGCCCCTGGAGCTGCTTCCCCGTGAGCCGGGATGGAAATTGTTTAATTCCTGCGGGGTGAGTCATGAGGAGCCGGGATTTCAAAGCAGCTTGGCTCCCATGTAAGGCACTAAAATAAACAGTGTGTGGCAGGTGGAAGCTCTCTCTGATGTCCCGTCAAGGCCTTCGTCTTTCCAAGTGTTTTGTGTTGCCAGAAAAACCTCGGCCACTCCATGGACTCATCCATTCTTGCGGCGTGGCTGAGGCTGAGCGCTTGAAAATAATGAATCAATGCTCGGAAGCATGAATCGACTCAAAATTTATGACACACTTATAATATAATGTCTTCTGGGATCTCGGCTTCTTCTTTTTTTTTAAATAAAACTCTGCTTTTCCCCCTTCATCTCACGACTCCCAAGAGCTGAGGCTTTGAGGAGTCGGCGGATGTCGGAAAACAAGTCCTCGGAGTCTGCTTGGAAATGGCTTAGAAAACAAAATTGCTGTGAGAAAAAGCGAGAGCGTGGACAGCGAGGGAAGTGGGAGAAGCCCCAAACGCTCTGGGTTTGCGAGCGAAGGGGATGCGGCTGCGGGAAGGGATCGCTGCTCTTGGATTTCGCAGGAGAAGGCAGCGGAAATGCCGACACCCGGGAGCCGAAGCAGAGAAAAATAGAAATGTGGCTCGATTGATTTGACTTTTCTCTTTGCTGAGCAGTGAGAGTAATCAAGCCTTGGAAAACTTGACTTAAGGCTGTTGGATCACCTTTGAAAATAAAGACAAGAGGCGCGAGGAGCTCCCGGAGGGTTTTGGGGAGGATCCGCAGCAGCGGGGGAGCCAAGATCATCAACTCCTTCCTTCCAGACGAAGCAATGGGAGTTGGCTGTGCTGCTGTTTGTCCTTTTTCCCAAAGATTTCCAATTCTTCAGGACATGGATTGTTTTTTCTCTGCCTGGAAAGCAGGGAGCCTTGGTGGGAGCTGGTTGCAGCGGGAATGGGAATGGGGCAGGTGACCGGCAGCAAAGCCATCATGGAATGGTTTCCGTGCTGGGATGAACTGGGGGCTGTCCATCGGGAAAAGGTCTTCTCCTGCAGGATTGAGTTTCCCTCTTGGCAGCAGGCACGGAGCAGTTGTGGTCGCATGGATGGATTATCAGGAGAATGCAGGAAAAGAGGGAGCTTCCCGGCTGGTCTCCAGCAGAAACGCTGAGCGCAGACTTTGGCCTTTCATCAAACTGGGGAGGATCCCGGGTCCCTTCCTGGGATGTAACGTGGCTGCCAGCACCCAAACCCCACCAGGAGTTGGACCAAAAGCCCCCTCACAGCAACCCCCACTGGGGATGGCAGGGTGACCTCAGCGGGTGTGTTTTGGGGCTGGAGGGGATTGGCAGAGCTGCGATGGCTCCGTGGGTTTGGACTTCCAGAGCTGCAGGGTCAGAGCCGAGCAGGGTACCCAGCACAGCTGGATTTGCCTGTTTGCTCTGTGAAAAAGAGGGTTTTTTGTGCTGGCACAGAGCCAGGCATCCTTGGGCAAGACTGCACCTCTCTGCGAGCTGTCCTGCCCCGGCAGTCCCTTGGCCCACCCTTGCACCCATGGTTTTGCACCCGCAGCACCCCAGAGCCCAGGGTTTGCTGGGCTCCTCCATCCCCTGCAGAAAGAGGGAGCAAAGCTGGAGCAACCCTGTCCCCCTCATCCCGGCATTTTGGCAAGAGGGATGAGCCCCCACTGTGGGTTTAATGGGTGATTTTCCAGGTCTGGGCACCAGTTGGGTGCCCCCTGGCCATGGGGAGGTGGGATATCCATCCTGCTGTGCCGAGCCCGGAGCTGGTGACACAGGAGATGGCTGCACCTCTGTGTTGGGCAGCAGCTGCTGTGTAATGGGATCAAAGACCAGCAGCAAGACTCAGGGGTGGCCATGCCCAGCACTGCATGGTCCATGCTGGGAAGACCCTGGGCTTTCCTTGTTGGAGGCTCCCTGTGCCAGTGGGAACAAGACTTGGACACATCAGCACTCAGATATAAGGAAGATTTTTCTTTACCATGAGAAACATTAGCATGGGTTGTCCAGAGAGGTGGTGGATGCCCCATCCCTGGAACAATCCAAGGTCAGGTTGGACGGGTCTCTGAGCAGCCTGATCTGGTTGAAGATGTCCCTGCTCATGGCACAGGATTGGACTGGATGGTCTTTAAAGGTCCCTTCCAACCCAAACTTCAACAGATGCTGAGCCACAGCCATGGGCAACTTGCTCACAGCAGCCTGACATTGCTGGGGAACACTCGAGGTGTGGAAGTTTGGCCATGGGTCCCCTTCCCCATGGGATCCTGGCAGCCTCAGCATGGCTGGAGCCACCGGGGGGTCTCACCAGCTGCCGGCTTCACCCACCTCAGCTCCTTGCAAATGCTTTGCATGCTTGGGTGTGAACCACCCCCTTGGGGCACCCGGGAGGTGTTGGGGATGGGGGATGCAGACCCCATGTGTCTAAACAGAGCGGTGGGAGAGCCCCGATGCTGCGGCAGGTCCAGAGGAGCACGTGTCAGACCCCTGGGGATTATTTATCCTTGCTGGGAGTGGGTTTAAAATACGTGGAATCCAGAAAGATGGCAGGGCACAGCTTGGATGTTGTCCCAGGTGAGTCCAGGCTGTGGTCCCTGCCTGCCTTTGTGTTTTTCCTCTCCCCTCACCCCAGCTTTCCCGCAGGTTGGCACATGCCACCTGTGACTTTATAGAGCTACAGGAACCAAAGACGAACCCTGGAATAGTGATTTTGGATTGTTTTGCACATCAGAGCTGGGATTTTAGTCTTTAGAAAGGTCACCAACACGTGGGCGGGGGCCAGAATTGCTGGCTGCTGGAGCAGGAGGCTTTTTTATGGGTTGTGCAGTGAGGCTGAAACCGCCCTCCTGAAGTTTTATGGGTTTGCAGTAAGCCAGGGGCCCTTTCTCAGGTGGGTGGATTGAGTGTGCGGCTGTCACAACGCTTTCCTGGCGGGGTGAAGGGGCTGAGCCCCCCGGGAGCAGCTCGGGAGGTGACAGTGAAGCTCTAGGTCGTGCATGATCAGCTCCTGGCCTTATTCACCTCCTGAAATGCCCCAATATTGGCTGCCAAAGGCTCGTCATCCTCCCGGAGAGCCCACCGCTGCCGTTCCCCTCTGAAACCCATGAACCTGTGCCATCTGCTTCACCTGAGGCTTCTGTTCCTGCCCGAGTCCTTCATCCCCTGAATTTCACAAGCTCTCCAAAAACAAACCACAATCTCCTCAACCCTTCACCACCCCACACCCATCCCTGCTGCCTCGCTGGGAACCGTTGGATGCCGGTGAGCACTGACAGTGCTTGTTCCCTGCTCCCACTCTCATCTCAGAGGAGAAACCTGGACTTGAGGTACCTAATTCACAGAATCCTAGGGGTTGGAAGGGACCTCGAAAGATCATCCAGTCCAACCCCCCTGCCAGAGCAGGGTCACCTAGAGTCCATCACACAGGAACGCATCCAGACAGGGTTTGAATGTCTCCAGCCAAGGATGATGCCAACCCACCTGATGACCTCCATCACCCTCCCTGCAGCTGCAGGACGCAGAGACCAACTGAACGTCGGCTCCACAGAGGAGAAGCAGCAGCACATGGGTTTGGCACCGTCCTTTTCCCTCTCCCTTTTCCCCCCTTGGCTGCAAACCCTGGACCTGATGCAGGTTGTGCCGCCGGTGCTCATCGACGCGGTGTCCCAGCCAGCTCCGCCGCTTCGGACCCCGCCGGCATCCCATCATCTCGCCTCCTTATATGGCCAAACTATTCTTTTTCTAGCTTGGCATTGTTTATAGCCCAGTTGAAAATATTTAGACTCTGGCTGGGTTCTACAATTAGCTTGTAACCTAGAAGGCATATAATTACTGTTAGTTAATGAGCAATTAGCTGCATGGGTTAGAATGAAGGTTTGCTGGCGCTGCGGCAGCGTTCGCAGCGCTTCTTGTTTGCTGCAAGAGCAGTAAAAGTGAACCTGTCAAATTCCAGTTGAAAAGAAACTTGTATTTGGTGAATATTGCTAAACTGGGCTTGGCTTTTGGTTTTTTTCCTTCTATCCTTTCACCTCGTCTCCTCCCCGCCCGTGGAAAATTTATTTCAAAAGGAGAAATGTTTGGAGTTTGCAAGGAGCTGATATTAAAAAGGGGGCCAGGAGGAGGCTGGGAGCCCGTGCTGCTTTCCAGAGCCTGGCTCAGATGGGGATCTCATGGCTGGCAGCCTGTTGGCAGAAGCATGGACCCGGTGTCAGGTGTAAAATCCCACCAGATCCAGTCTGCTTTGAATGGAGAGAATGGAATGGTGCAAGGTAAGGGTCCGGCTCGCCCACCTGGGGAATGCCAGCAGGGGGGGGTTGATGCTTTGGGGAACGGCGATGCTGAGGTGCCCAGTCCCTTGTCTTGCAGCCGTGCCAGGACCATCCAACCACCCCGGTCCTTTTTTTCTTGAGTTTCCCATGGTTTTGGCTGGTTTTGATGGAGCTGCTCTGTCGGTGTGCCGGTGGGGAGGGATTCAGGCTCCAGACAAGGGGATGGCTGAACGGACTCGCCGTGCTCCCAGGGATGCCAGACTGCTCGGGGCTCTGTAGGGGACAGGGGGGACACAATGGAGCTGGGGGCTCCTTCTGCTGCTCACCCTGTCCTGAGGAGGGGATGTGCTGGGTGAAGAGGTGGCACAAACTGCCATGGCATGAGTTTGTCCGTCCTTTGCTCGCAGCGATCTCGGCCCCTGTGCGAGGAGACCCAGCAGGAGTGAGGGGAGGTGGATGTCCACCTGCCTGGCCAGGCTGTGTGCTGTCGGGGATGGATCAGATAAGGACACCACCTTGTCCCCATTGCCACCACCAGTCCCAAGCCACCTTTGCTCGCTGTGGCCTTTCCCTTTGCAGCACAGCCCTGGGCTGCACCTTATCTTCATGCCTCAGTTTCCCTGTTGCAGCACTGGACCAGTCTTGGGAGGGCAGTGGGGATGAGCTGGAGCCAAGGGGACACTGGTGGTCCCATGGGAGGTGGTCAGCCAGCCCGAGCTGTGGGAATTGGGGGGGGGGAAGGGGCCATGGGCGAAGGCTGTGTAATAAGGATATTTGTTTTGCCTGTTTTGCAGAGTTTCAATGTTCTGACTTGCTCTAAGATGAAGGTATGGAAGTTTGCAGCCATTGCATCGATGCTCCTCAGTTCCATGTTATCCATTTTAGTTTGTAGAGACATGTTCAACGGAAGCCGGACATACAGCCCCTTGCCTTCCTCGCCGTCTTCCTCACGGGCATCCTCCTCTTCCTCCTCCTCTTCCTCGCTGCCGGCAGCTCCGCGGAGATCCCCACGGGCCCTGCAACGCCGCGGCTCGCTGCTCGCCCAGTGTAAGCTGCTGCCCCTCTGCCCTTGGGCCACCCCCCCCTACACACACCCCACCCCAGGATCGGGCCCCAAAGCCCCCCTGGGACACGCTCCGGGCTGGTCCTCAAAGCCTGGTGGGTTTTGTCCCCGTTGCTGTCCCCGCCACCCTCTCTTGCTTCCGCGCATCCCCTTGGATGGGGAGTTTGGGGGAGGACTCAGGGGGTCCTGCAGAAAGGAACTGCTGAGTACCAGACCTTGGAGCAAGGAGGTCCATGGAGGGAAAGGGCACACAAACAGCTGCTTTTTGAGCTCCGAATGTGCATTTTATTTTATTTTATTTTATTTTATTTATTTTATTTTTTATTTTATTTTATTTTATATTTTATTTTATTTCTCCACTAATTTCACGAAAGGAAAATGCTAAACAGGAGTGGCTCAGCCAGGCAGGGGACAGTGAGCTCCCCCCAGCACTGCTCGCCCATCCCGCCGGGAGCAAGCACAGGGGGACGGCCACCACCCCAGGGGACCCCCTTGCTGGGGGACATCCATCCTCCCTAAGGGACCTCCAGCCTGGGGGACAGCCACCTGGCAGGGGGGACTTCCAATCTGGAGGACAGTCACCTAGCCAGGGGGACCTCCATCCTAGGGGACACCCACCCACACTAAGGGACCTCCATCTGGGGGGACATCCACTTGGCCAGAGGGACCTCCAACCTGGAGGACGGCTGCCAGACCCAGGGGACCTTCATCCTATGGGACATGCACATGCCCCAAGGGACCTCCATCCTGGGGGACAGCCACCCACCCTAAGGGACCTCCACTCTGGGGACATCCACTTGGCCAAAGGGACCTCCAACCTAGGGGACAGCCACCCACCCTAAGGGACCTCCACTCTGGGGACATCCACTTGGCCAAAGGGACCTCCAACCTGGAGGACAGCCACCAGACCCAGGGGACCTTCATTCTATGGGACTTGCACATGCCCCACGGGACCTCAATCCTGGGGGACAGCCACCCACCCTAAGGGACCTCCATCCTACGGGACACCCACCCACCCTAAGGGAGCTCCACTCTGGGGACATCCACTTGGCCAAAGGGACCTCCAACCTGGAGGACAGCCACCAGACCCAGGGGACCTTTATCCTGGGGATCAGCCACCCACTCTGGAGAACGTTCACTGCCCTAGGGGACACCCACTAACGTCCACCCCTTCTGTTGCAGACAGCAGCTTGCTGGAGAGCTACACGGAGGGCGAGATCCAGCAGCTGGTCTCGGCGCTGGTGGAACGTTACAGCCAGGCCATGAACTCGGGTGGCCATGAGCTGCCGCTCTTCCCCCGGGCAGGCAGCCGCAGGAAACGTGCCCGTGCTCGCCACAAACCCTGCGCCCTGAAGGAGCTGGAGGTGAGCATCAGCGAGCTGGGCCTGGGCTACGAGTCGGACGAGACCGTGCTGTTCCGCTACTGCAGCGGCACCTGCGAGGCGGCCGTCCGCAGCTACGACCTCTCGCTCAAGAGCATGAGGAGCAAGAGGAGGATCAAGAAGGAGAAGGTCCGGGCTCGCCCCTGCTGCCGGCCGCTGGCCTACGATGATGATGTCTCCTTCTTGGATGCCTACAACCGCTACTACACCGTCAACGAGCTCTCGGCCAAGGAGTGTGGCTGCGTGTGAAGGGCCAGAGCGCTCCCCGGGAGGAACAGGCAGGAGAGGCGATGCCCTGGCCCCGAAACCCACCGGGCAGAGGGACCGGCGGCTGCGGTGGGGACAGAGGGACCATCCCAGACCTCTGGTTGGAGGAGGAGGAGAGACTGAGCTGCTACTGCGTTCCTCGGCATGGCCATCCCGCTCGCCGCACGGGACTAGAGACGTGGCCGTCAGCGCCGGCGGAGGCTGCGCTCGATGGAGTGGTGATGGCTGCTCGTGGCTGTTGTCCCCCACCGAGGGCAGCCCAGGGGTCCCTGTCAGCCCCCTCGGGAAGGTGATGGTGGGTGTGCAGCACACACAGGGCACGTTCTACGTTCCGCCTTACAATGTCACACGCACAGGCGGTGGGACCGGCACAGGGGGTGTTGCAAAGCTGGTGGCCCCTGCGTGGAGGTGAAGGGCGTGGTGTGGCGGGTGCGCTACAGGCACCGGGGCACGGCGCAGGCGGTGTGTTTGTGCACAGGGGGTTGTGTGGGTGTTGCTGCGTACGGGGTGGTGCCAGTGGGGTGTGGTACTGGGCAGCACGTGCTGCACATGGGGTGTGTTATGAGGGGGGTGTGTGACGGGGTGTGCAGCACACACGGTGTGTTACGGGGGTGTATTACAGGGTGTGTGTTACAGGTGTGTGTTACGGGGGTGTGCTATGGGGTGTGCGTTACGG
>VZRW01009394.1:80697-122081 GCA_013398125.1 Aegotheles bennettii | reverse complement strand
AGGTTGGGTTTTGCAGCTTGCCTATCTGCTGCTGTGGCTTTGCTGTGTGCCATGGCATCATTCCCCAGGAGACGAGGGTGTCCCATAGTGTTTGAAAAATCAGGAGGTTTGGCAACACCAGGAGATGTTTAAAACTCTCCCCGTGGTTGTGACAGGGCAAAATACGAGTGTTATGTTATCCCAGCTCTCCGACAATGAGTTATGGGACGTTTCATTGTGTTTTACTGTACACATCTCTATACGTAGGCGCCTGTGTTTGTGTAACGCTGCCCGGTGCGGGAGGCGGCCACAGCTCCAGCCCTGGCTCCCGGCCACCCACCGCTCGCATCGGTTGGGATCCCATTTGCTGACATGGTCCCACTCCCCGATTTGGTATCTGCGAAGGGGGGAAATGGGTCTAACATCATTGTTTCCACTCAATGAAAGCACTGGCAGAGGGAGCGTTCCTTATTTAAACAGGTCCAGAAACTTGCTGGGAAGAAATCGCTTTCCCAGTTTATCAAGACCAATTAATTTAGCGGCGGTATTTAAAGCCTCAGCCATCTTCCCTTCGTAAATAGGGCTACCACATGTTTTTATTCTTGGTTAAACAAGGCGTAACCTCAAACTTGAGGCCCGAGAAGAGGGGTAAAAAAAAAAAAATGGAAAAAAAAAGTTAAAAAAGGAGACTTGTTTGAGCGCCGTTGGCAGGAGCAGGGTGGGAGCGCACGGTCCAGCCCGCGGCTCCGCTGGCACCATCCGGATAAAAACCCACTCCGGTATTGTTGGGTCTGACCGACCATCTGCAGAAGTTGATGCAATGCATCTATATTTTAGATACTCTCTATTTATTCGAAGTAACTTATGTTATTTATTTAGATACCATAGTGTGCCATCTACGTAATGCGTTCTTTCTCTCTCTCTCTTTTTTTTTAATTTTATTTATTGATCCAAATGGTGCCAAGTGCAGTTTACATTTATTACATTTTTACCATTTATTCTGAACGTTGGGGGGAAAAAAATGCAGTATGATATTATTTTTTTTAAACAAACATAAACTCGGGTGTGATGCTGTTACATACTCATGACAAAATGAAAATAAAAGGAGGGTTATATTGATTTCTCACTGGTTATCGTCTGTCACTGCGATGGTGATGTTATGTCCCCAGCATGGGGATGACCAGGGAAATGGGAAATTGGTTTTTCTTTTGGGAGAGCAGAGAGGGACCATGTGGCTGCCTGCTGGTGGCAGGAGCTTGGCTTTATTTTCCAGTTTCCTGCAGAAATCTCCGTGCACACCTGCAAACAGCCCCATTGCTTTTGTTTGCGTCTGCTGCCAAATTGTATTTATGCAAACCAATGATCTGGGATGTTACCAAGGCTGAGCCGTTGCCTGCATGGGGCTGGGCTGGTTTAGCCACAGAAATAATCATCTTTGCCACCTTTTTTGTAAAGGTGCTTCCAGTGGGGTCCCACACCCAACACCCCAGTTCTGACAAAAATCACATTTAAAAAAAGAAAAGGAAAACGCAAGGTTTTTATAAGGTTTAGCCAGAAAAAAAATCAGTTGCTCATCTGGAAGCAGTGCTGTGAGGTTAGAAACATTTCATTTTATAGGGAAAATATCTCAAAGTGAGCAGCAGGCATTGGCTGGGGGTTTGGTGCCCTTCTTATTGATGATGATGGTGGTTAATATTTTGTTTTGGGTGAAATGTTGCAATTTGAAAGCCCGGCCAAGTTCAGGAGGCAAAGACCTTTCAAAACTGTGGAAAGTAGAAAGGTTGGCACCAACCTGCTGCTGCACACACACTGGTCCCACCCCAGCTCCTTCTCCCTGTTACTGGTTTCCAGTAGCTCCGCAAGGGACAGAAGCCAGAGGGATCTGCTGGTTGAGCCCCATTTTCACACACATTAACCCCATTTAACAGACGCTGACACATTTAAATGTGAGTTGCCCCCATTTAACACGTGCTACACCCCCCCCCCAGCCCNCCCCCCCCCCACCCCCGTTAATACACGGTGTCTCCAGTTAACACCCAGTATCCACAGTTAACACACACTATCTCCAGTCAACACACGTGATCTCCAGGTTACACACATTTCCCCCCCCTTCATTTAACACACATTAACCCCACTGAACACACATTACCCCTAATTAACACATATTACCCCATTTCAAGACACTTTTAACACCCATCACAGCATTTAACATGCAGAGCATCAATGTCCCTGATGCAGGGAAACGCTGGCATCCATCCCCTTTGAAAGCAACACCCCACTCATCAGTCTGTCCAGAAAAATATGATTTTTTTATTGTTTTTTTCACTAGAAAATAGGCTCAAACTACCTGTGGTGAGAGTGGGTACAAACTGTTTGCAAAACAGCCCATCTTGAGCTGCCCCACCGCTCTGCCGGGCTTGGCAGTGGCCAGCGGGAACGACTGGGAAACAAGGAGGGGAAAAAAAGCAGCTAAAACACTTTTGAACCACAAAGGTTTATAGTGGTTTTTTGGGAATGGAAAAAAAGGTCTGTTTATATTCCCCCCTCATGCCACCCAGAGGCCTGACAGCCGTGGACGGCTCGTGGCCGAGTCAAACATTCGCGCTCGAAGCTCCACTTTGTAAATATTTTAGGAAGCATCTTTTGAGACTCATAAATCTTCGCGTGTGCTCACGCATGCGTGCGTGTGGGTCCGTGGGCTCCAGGAACTAAGAAAAGCTGCAATGCTTGCTGCCAGCCTGTCCAAAAAACAAACAAAAAAAAACAACTAAAAAAAGAAAAAAAAAGAAAAAAAAGAAAANAAAAAAAAGAAAAGAAAAAAAAAAAAAAAGGTTTAACTGAGGATTTAATGACCAAATTGGAGAGGGCTGCTTGGAAAATCTGACTCCTCCAAGAGAGGGAAGAAAAAAAAATAGAAGAATATTTGCAGGCAACAGCGTGAAGCCAGGACATGCTGCTGGGCTGGAGCTGGGGTGATTTTTGGGTGCAACTTCTTGGTGATGAGGTGTTGCCAACTTTCGTGGTCTAAGTGGGAGATTTTCACTGCCTCGTGCTTGTTTTAAAGCCTTAGATTAAAAACCCAGCCCTGGAATGATGGGCTGTGTTCATGCATTCATTTTTAAATGGGAAAAGGAACAGGCTGAGAGTGCTCAACCCCACCGCTCCCTTTGAGCTTCTCAAAATTACCTCCCAGTAAGAAAAACTGTGGGAAAATAAACCCATCCCCACTTAAAACTGGAAAACACGGAATGAAAGTGAAGGTAAGAGCATGGAGGTGCCAAGCCTCAAAAAAACTCCCAAACCCATTGGTGAGGGGGTGATTGGTGATTTCTCTCCCAATATCTCTGGTAGTACCACCAAAAATGTGAAGCCCAGGAACAATGGTATTTGTGGCTTTGGCTGCTGCTGGGGATTTGCCACAAGGGAAGGAGAGGGAGCTTGGTGGTGCCCGACAGCCCTGGAGAAATCAGAGTCGTAATAGTTTCATGTTCCCCCTCCCAGCCTCGCCAGACCAAATGAGGAGCACGGGCTGCCCATAGGCTCAGGAAAGCTGGAAATAATTGGGTGTCCAGGGTTGGCTCAAGCACCTTCACACATCCTGAAGGACAAACCCAGTGATGATGAAGCTCTGGAGCTCAGAAGCTCCAGCTGCTGTGTTTTCAGGATTTCGGTGTATCTGAGCCTTTTCCCTTCCCCAAATGCAGAGCTCTGCTGAGCTGGGCTTGTGGGGGATTTCTGTTTCTCCCAAGCTCTGCCTCTCCTCTCGGCTCCCCTTTGGTGTCTCTGCAGAGCAGAAGTCAGACACTTCTCCATGAATTCCAGTATCTCCCTGGTATCCCATGAGGAGCAGCCTCTTTCTCTCCTTTTGGGGGAACACCCCTGGAAAGCTCTCCCCTTCTCAGCTTTTTGCATCTTCTCTACCCAAAGGTGTCAGCTGGGAACACTTCAGCCTGCCTCCTGCCACCTTTGGGGGAAAAGATGGGAGGTTTGGTGGTAAACGGGGTGTTTTCACCCTTTCTCTGCCCCTCATGCTGGTATCTCCCAGCTGGGTGTGAAGGGGGAAACCCACTCTGGGGAGGAGGCTGCAAACCCCAGTCCTGGTGTTTTGGGAAAAGCCAGGCTGTGATTTCTCAGCACAGTCTCCCAGCCCCGGGCCCCCGTGGCGCAGCCATCCAGATGTTTCCCTCGATGAAGTCCCCCCTGACAGAGTTTCCCGAGTGTGGTGTCAGCTTTCCCATCCCCTAACACAGTCAGCCTGTGTGCAGCTCCACGTCACCCACAGCCATCCCTTCCCCAGGCCACAGCAGCACCGAGCTGCCACTTAGAGGAGAGGAAGGTTGAACATCATATTTTGTCCTGCCAAACCCTTGTCCCCTCCTCAAGGACCATGGCTTAAGCCTGGCTGGGTGCAAGCTCCTAATACCCCACGGTCTGCCCACGAGTATGAACTAAAATTCATATCTTGGTTGCCCTCTCAAAGGCTGCAGCAGGATTTAGGGGATGAGGGTGAGGTCAACATTCAGAAATCTGTTTTCTGCATATTTATTTTGCCTTTGTTCCTGTAGCCTTGAAGGCCTCCAGGCTAGCAAAAGCCCTGCTGCTCTCCCCAAGGCTCACCCAAGCCCTTGGATCCAGGGGTGGGGTACGGCTGGCCTTGACCTGCCCAAATAACCCCAGGCTCAAGCACAAAAGGAGAGGGCCAATCCCCAGGTGCTGCTGGGCCCCAGCTAAACCAAACTAAAACCCTATGGGTCTCATCTCTTATTAATGGGTGTTAAGTGACTCCAGGAACTGGAAGCAAAGGGATTAGCTGGGATGGATAAATCCTGTTTGACTTCCCCTCTCTCCCAGTCCCGCAGCCCCAGTCCTGCCCTTGTTCTGCCCAGGGCTCTCCTTGGCTGCCTTTGGGATGCTGTATTAGGATGTGAAACGGGCAGAAAACCACTCAAATTGTTTTACAAGGCTGTTTTTAGGTAGGTTAGCAAGAGAATGTGGATTTGAGGAGGGGTCTGACAGCAGCAGGCTGGTGCAGGGATAGTGTGGGGTGCCGGGGATGCTCCTCAAAGCACTGTGAGTTTTGGTGCCTGCAGCACGTGATGAGCCACCACCTCCTGTCTGCCTCAACTTCTGGCATTGCCTGAGGTCTCCAGGCCACGTGTTTGAAAAATCAGCGAATAATTGGCCTTTATTGAGCTTCCTGGTTCATGCCACAGGAAATCGTTTCCTTTTCAGGTCAGGGAGCCCCATCCCCGGAGTCGGCAGGCACAGCCGTGCCCTCCCTGCTGATACCTCTGGACATCCACTTTGTTCTCCCAACTGTTACTGATCCCTGAGCTGAGGTTTGCAAAGGTCTGTCCTGACCTCAGGATGTTTCCATGAGGAAAATCAGCCGAGTCCAGCAATGCAGACAGAGATGCAATTGTTTCTCCACTAGCAGTATTTAGCAAACATTTCCAAAGAATTCCCTCTGCAGTCGTTCCGTAGCAGAGGGACCATCCCCAAGACCTTGCCTTTAGCACTGCAAGTCCCTTGATAAGGGAATTTTGAATCAATGAATGAATTCTGATTAGCAACATTTGCCACCTTTGGTTTTTTCTCTGCTTTGCAGATCGGTTGAATGCATTGATCAGCACAAACCTGAGAACAAATCCTTCACTCTGAAATCTGAACCTTTACCCCTCCTGTCTTCTCCCTGTCTAGATGGCACCTTCCAAGGGTGCTTAGGTTCTCCAAGAGCCCTTTCTGGACCTTACTGAACCCCTTTGGAAATTCAGGTCTCCTTAGCCACGTGCTTGCTGGCTGCTTCAAAGAAGAGCAATGAATTTGTGAGGCATCAATTTGTGTTGCCAAAGGGCATGGCCATGCCTTTGAGCCGCAGCTTTGCACAGTGCAAAGCCCTTGAAAGAGGTTGGTGATGGGTCTTGCTATCTCACCTGCCCCTCTCAGCTACTTGCTTTGGCTCTCCAAGCCGTGGAGCTGATCCAGAACTGTTTGCAGAGACTGGAGGTGAACTTCTCCAAAGCCTGAGCTGCAGCCAGCGTAACAAGTTGTTCAGGCAACTAATAAATCAGCAAAAAACCCTAATGTACTACTCTACCTGACATCTATTCTCCAACAAGATAAAGACATGCAAACACATAATTGCTTCCTTGTCCTTGTTTGATTTCAAGCTCCTCTTGTCCCTCCATTTCCATAAAGTCCAATCATCCCGTGAAATTGCAACCTGTCAGCAAGGACAAAGAGATTGCAGCGCAGCGGAGAGCTGAGCAAACAGCAGTTACACGAACCACTCAGACAGATCGGGCACCACCCGGTACCTGGCCTCCGTTGTCTGCAAGAGGTGACAAGCTCTGCAGACGTGCTGGGCCCAGTCAGTCCCCACCACAGGTTTCAACCACCTGCGCCACTGGAAGTAGCGCTGGTATCTCTCGGCATCCTCGCTCAGCTCCAACAGGTACCGCGCCAGGTCCCCAGCGCTGGCAAAATCATCCACATGGATGAAGGAGTCAGGGGGCAAGAAGCACTCATAGTTTTCTCGAGAAGGCCCTAGCACAACAGGGATGGTGCCAGAGGACAAGGCGTTCCGCCAGAGCTTCTCGGTGATGTAGTCTTCATGCTGCGAGTTCTCAAAAGCCAGGTAGAAGTTGTACTGGGAGACAGTGGGAAGGAGCTTGTCCCTGGACAGGGGCAAGTGATGTTGCCCATAGACATCCACAGCGATGTGTTCCTTCAGCTCCTGGTAGTACTTTACCCGGTATGAGTCTGCTCTCCAGTTGCTGACTACCCAGGCCACCAGCTTGGTCTTGGGTGGGATGCTGAGGGGCTGGGGCCAAGGAGCTGTAGCTCCCCATAAGGGGTGAAGTTGTCCGAGTCTCTCCGGTAAGACATGGTCAGGTTGAAGATGTTGTCCATGGCACCTAAGTTTGGAGAGTGACTTGGAGACTCCAGGTTGAACCAGATCCAACGCTGGGAAGGGAGTCTGGGGAGCTGGGCCAGTCCCTTCATGTCCCAGAACACATCGCTGTGGTGCATAATCACAGCATCAGCCCTTGGGAACCAGCTGTGGTTGACCGTGAAGTGGCAGTCTGGGGTGCTGTAGAGCTTCGAGCAGTTTGTGAAGTTAAAGTACTGCCCGAAAGGCCACTTCCACAGCAGGATAGTCAGCCTGTGCTGACCCTTTGGTGGGTCTCTGGGGTTTCCAGCATGGGCCGTTTGTGCAGGGCAACTGGAATTGTGATGCCCTGGCTCAGAAGTCCTAAACTGATTAAAAGACACAAAGAGGCAGGAGCTGAAGGTGAAGCTGAAGAGAAGGAAGGTGAGAAGTTTCTTGCAGGAGATCTTCTTCCCTTCCATGGGCTCCATGGGTGGATCTGCAAACACCACAGACAGGACAAGGAGTGGTGGGTGCACGCTGATGCCAGCAGGAAGGTGGCCCTGGGTACGCAGAGGTGTGTACAGGGGCTCAGGGGACAGCACTGAGACCTGAGTACATTCACCTCCAGCCGCCTCTTTGCAGCAAGGTCCCTAAGGTGTCATACACAAGGGTGCTCACACACACCACAACGTGCAGTCGCCCTTCCACACACCCCAGGCTTCCCCCCATCACCGCCCACCACCTCTCCCCGACAGCACCTTCTTCCCCCCCTCTCATTTCCCACAGGAGCCGCCAGCCCAGGGGAGGCCCTGAACCCTTGGGGGGACCCTGCACCCTCAGGAGGGGACCCTGCACCCTCAGGGGGGACCCTGCTCCCCCAGGGGAGGCCCTGAACCCTCATGGGGGACCCTGCACCCTCAGGAGGGGACCCTGCACCCTCAGGGGGGACCCTGCTCCCCCAGGGGAGGCCCTGAACCCTTGGGGGGACCCTGCACCCTCAGGAGGGGACCCTGCACCCTTAGGGGGGACCCTGCTCCCCCAGGGGACGCCCTGAACCCTCAGGGGGACCCTGCTCCCTGTTCCCTCAGGGGGGGCCCTGTGACCTTGGGGACAGCAGTGACAGACGGGGGGGGAGCGACTGGTGCCCCCACCACCACCACTTCAGCAGAGGCCTCGCCCCCAGCCTGGGGACCCCGGTGTCACTCACACGTGGATATCAAAGTATTTATGAAAGAGTGTACAAATCTATAGAACTTCGTAAAAATTTATAGATAGAGGCACTGCTTGATCTGTTCTCTCTATGTATCGCTGTGTGGGTGTTTGTATNGCAGGCAGTGATGGGACGAGGGAGAACGGGTTCCAACTGCCAGAGGGGAGATGGAGATGGGATGGGAGGGAGAAATTGTTTGGTGTGAGGGTGGTGAGAGCCTGGCCCAGGGTGCCCAGAGAAGCTGTGGCTGCCCCTCCCTGGCAGTGTCCAAGCCCAGGTCGGATGGGGCTTGGAGCAGCCTGGTGTGGTGGGAGGTGTCCCTGCCCATGGTAGGGGGTGGCACTGGGTGAGCTTTGAAGTCCCTTCACACCCAAACCAGTCTTGGGATTCTTTAACTTGAGGGTGCCAGAGCATTGGGCCAGGCTGCCCACAGAGGGTGTGGGTGTCTCCTTCTCTGGAGACATTCAAAACCCACCTGGAGGTGTTCCTGTGCCACCTGCTCTGGGTGACCCTGCTTGAGCAGAGGGGTTGGACTGGGTGGTCTCCAGAGGTGCCTTCCAACCCCCATCATGCTGTGATCCTGTGATTGACCTGAAGACATGGAAACCCATACAGCACCAGCCTGCATCTCTAGCAGAAGCTGGTGGGTGCAGCACCTGCCCCCTCTTACCTTGTGTATCAGAGGTCCCTATAGTACTGACAGACAATATGAATATAGAGAGGGAAGCAAAGCCTCCCAGCAATCAGAGGTGAAAGGAGATGACCACAGGCTCCCTCCCTCCTGTACCGGTGCCTCTGTCTCACAGCCCAAGTCAGGTTCCTCCTTCTATAGCTATCAAGAAGAAAGGAGTGTTCCAACTCACCTCCAGGCTTGGTCCTGGTGAGAAAGAGCACAGTGAAGGTGGGCACTGAAATGGTGGCACAGCTGGGAAAAGAGGAGAAGAATGGAGAGTCCAGAAACAGGGAGGGATCAGTGGTGTGTTCCAGGTGTTCCTCTGAGTCTTGAGCTGTGCATGCCAGTCACTGCCACCAGAAATATGTCACCCAATTATGAAAGCTTTATTAAAGCCAGGATAGATTCCTCTTTGACAAATTAAGGAGTGGTCAAATAATCCAGCCCAGATACTCTTTGTGGTTAGATTACCTCAGGACTGAAAGCACCTCTGCACATGCACTAATCCGCTTCCTTCATCAGGCTCAACCCACAGGATTCACTTGTGAAATGCTTTCTTCTCCACCTTGTGCCGCAGGAGGACAGTTCTGCTTGGGAAGGACAGGCAAAGCTGGGATGGATTGGAGGTGAAGGCATCAGGTCTGCAAGTCTCCCTGCCAGCTGATGGGCTTCACAGCACAGCTGCCACCATCCTCACACCAGGCCACATCTCCTTGTCACCTTTCCAGGATCTCAAGCTAAGACATATCTTGGGACTGGCATCTTCAGCAATGAGCTTCAGAGTAGACGAACACCTGAGCAAGATTTTCTGGGGGATCCCCCCCATGTCCAGCACCACAGACCATGTTTTGGAGTGTCTCCAGCCCAGGTGAATAGGCATTGTACATCACGCTTTGTGGACATGGAGATGTTTGTTTGCTCTGGCCAGAGTGAACTGATCTCACATCGAGCTTGGCTGCACTTGGCTGGGACATAACAAAGCCATTATGTGTTATTATCAGGCTTAAATATATTCAACTGGATTATATTATATATTTTATATATAATATATATTATATATTATATTCAAATGGATTGTCGGTCTGAAGTTGAAGTCACAGAAAGAGCTTTAATACAGGTTTGGGTTGATTTGGGTGGGCAAGGGGAATGCAGATGGGCAATACAGGGTGCAAGATTTTATATTTCCAGGCTTTCTACCAGCAGGTGTGTGTTTCCTGGGACAGAGCTGGAGGTCACCTGAAGTGTGGCCAGGTGCCTCCTGCAGACTTGGGAGCACTCCAGCACAGGTGAGAGCAAAAAACATACCATGGCATGAGGGATGATGGGCCATAACTCATGGTTTGCTCACCCCAGGGTGACCCAGGCAGTCTGAGGTCTCACGGCTCCTCTCCTGGGCCTGAAAAGGTACCAGCTATTTAATTGCTCTGCCTGGAAATTCCACACATGAGAAACTGTGACTTCTTGCGCTTTCCCTATGGCACAGGCTACACCTATACTAGTTCCTGCATCTACACTAGTAACTTAAACTATGTGAGGGCAAAGGCTCTGGATTTAATTCCCCTAGAGGCTGAAATTTGGAACAGTCCACATCCCAGTTTCAGCATGATCCAGCTAGCACGACACCAAATGTCACCCAGGTGCAATCCGGGGGTCACCAGGACCAACCATTCCCTGCAGGTAGCCTGCATGTGGCCACCCCTTGGTGGTGAAAGGATTTCTGTTATGTGAACATGGCCCAGCCATGCTGGTTAGCCTCAGGAGAACAGACTTGTCCTACCAAGGGTAGAAGCACTCGTGAAGTTCAGGCTTTCTTGCTGAGGGTCCATGAGGTCTGCAGCCAGCAGCACAAAATGAAGACCTTGCACGCCCAGATGTCCCCAGATGCAATTTTACTCAAGGCTGTAGAGGAGAAAGAATATTTGAGTTTCCCAGCACCATGGGAAGCCCTGAGTTGAAGGATCCTGGAGCACCAAATAGGAGGCTTCAGGCGAGTGGAAAATTCAAGACTTTTGTACCCCTGAAAATAAGGAATTTAAGCTCAATAAGGGTAATTAAAACAAACGAGGAAGTGGAGGGAAGCCATAGAAAACAGTCACAAAGCAGTGGGTTGAGAATTGTTCAGTGGCACACATAATGTGAGGTGACCAATCACTTAGTCCAGAAGGGGATGTGACATTTTGGCATGGACAAAACAAAGAGACCGTTCAGGTGATAGACTTGGCAGGACCAAACGCTATTGACATAAAGACTTTTTGTTGTATGATGAATAGTCTCAGTTATCCCTACATCTGAAGACAAATAATGCTGTGTCTTGGAGGAGCTTCTTGGTTACTGCCCTTGCTGACCCACAAAGTGACAATAGAGCTTTGGATGCTGAGCTCTGGTCCAGCTGAGCACAGGAAAATGCAAAGGGCTGAAGTCCCTGTGCCAACGGGACAAGTGTCACTCACCCAGGGATGCCAGCAGGTGAACAGCCCAGACCATTTACCTTCAAAGAGGTCACCAAGCACAGTCAATCCACAGCGATGGATGGGTTCATCTCCATTACTAAAGAAATGGGCCAGAGACTAGTGTCTATCCTTGAGGACAAGTGACCCAGCTTGACTTCCACCTCCTCTCCTTGGGAGAACCCAATTGGACACCAAAAGAAAATTTTTCAGTATGAGAACTATCAGACATTGGAATAATCTTCCAGGGAAGTGGTGGATTCCCCAGCACTGGACACTTTTAAGACTCAGCTGGGTAGGGTGTTGGCCATCTCATCTAAACTGTGTTCTCACCTAGAAATGTTGGACCAGATGATCCTTGAGGTCCCTTCCAACCCAGCTTTCTATGATTCTCAGTCAACTGCAGCTGCATCCAGGATTTTTGCTGGGAACGGTCTCTGCCCTGGGCTTTCCCTGGACCATGTCTAGATGTTGTTTGAAGATGTTGTTTGACATGGACTAAAATCATGCCAAGGTGTGTGCAGTACAGATGATAATGGGATGGTGTTTAGACCTGCACCCTGGCTCCATTTAGTTTCCTGTTGCATTTGTAGCACGTGAGGAAAAGCCATAGCTCAGGGCTACAGCTGAGGGGTGAGTTCTTGAAAGCATTTATCTAATCAGACACCTTGTCCCCAGAAAAGACAGAAACTCCAAGAAAAAGTCAGAGACTCCAAGAGGACAGGGCACATGTCTCACAGCCCCATCAGTAATATATCTCTGCTAGTATCAAGGCATCTAATGCTTGCATTAAAATAAACAGGAAAAAGGTCTCTATGTACCTCCACTGCCTTTGAATTTCCTGCGGAGTCTACAGAGGGATGGGAACAACCTACAAGGGAACAACCACTTCCCCATTCCAGTTGTTATGGGCAGGCTGCAAAGAGTAAGAGCAGGGCAGAGAAGCAAAAGGAACACAGGATTCCTTTGCAAGGACTCAGGAGGGAGCTCTGCCTGGACGCTCACAGCTGCAGTCTCCAGCTGCTCCCTGCTCGTCTCCTGCAGAACATTTTGCTGATGCTTTCCAGGAACAAAGATGTTTGGGAAGATGATCAACAATAGGCAAATATCAACATGGATCCCGTGGTAATCCTAAACATGCAGGTGAACTGCTGCAGGTAGGATGGGTAGGTCTTGTCCAAACATGGTGACTGTTGACACTGCACTTCATCACCCTCAGCCTTTTCGCCTGCAGAAACATAAAGTGTCAACAGAACTTCACCCTGCTGAATTTAGATGGGTTTCCAATATAAGGGAGGAGGATCAGGGAGATGGGAGGGGCCCAACCCTCAAATGTACAAGTCCTAAGATGCTGGGCATGTTATTTGTGCCTCGTGATATAACCACATGCCCTGGTTGGCAGCCAGCAATGGCTTTCTGATTTTCTAGGTTAGACCCACCTCATGGCACAGCCCAGTATCAGCAGGGCAGAAAGATGCAGTCACTGAGGACGAATTTAGCAATGCCTGATGAGCCCTTTCCTGTCCACAGGGAGCCTGGGATGGGAACGGGAGGTTGGCAGCCAGCCCCGAACACCATCAATCCCCCAAACCCTGAATCCCCTTGGGCCATCTGCCTCCCTGGGTGTGCTCAACCTCACCACTGTCTCTCCCAAACTGCCCCGTGGTTTTGCTCTATCTATGTTATATTACCAGTTCTGTGTGTTCACCAGGACCACAGCTCCTCCCAGCAACATCACCCTTAGGCATGGGTCCGACTCCTTGGGGGACCCCAGGCCAGGCAGCCCCACTGCTGCTCCCCACAGGCTCCAGCCTGCAGGAGGGTGGCAGGGAGTGGTTTTGGAAAACTGTGAACTGTTTGCATTCCCAGGAACACGCTACTTCCTTCTAGAGAAAAAAACCCACAACAACCAACCAACAATGACTCATGCTGCACCCAGAGCTGAACCACACCAGGGGGATGCCAGTGCTGTTGGTCCCACCTTCATGCATGGCACTGAAAGACTCCAGTGTTTTTCTGGGGAGGAAACAAGTTATTTTTTTCCTCATCAGCTCTGGGAATGGGAGATGCTGTGTGACTCCAGCATCTGTAAATTCAGCAGAAAACTCTGTCCCCTCTGACAATTCACGTTCCCTCCCATGATGCAGCAGCAGCCCAATGCGTGCTGTGCCGCTCCCTCCCCCCAGCTGTCCCCATCCTGTCCCTCTCTTGAAATCATCAACTGTCTTTCCCAGGTCAAGAGCCAAGATCCTACATTTCTCAGCATTTAGTAATCAGCATGTGATGGTGTCGGGGTAGGATTTCAGCAACTGCAAATAGCAACACCTCGGAAATCCATCTTGATGCAAACAATTCAAACAGACAGACCCGGATACTTTAGTTAGAACAAAAGCTGCATGGGAACATAAAAACATCCATGGTGGGTGAGGGAGGGCCTGATTTCTAAACGTGATCATTCCTAGTTCACATGCAATCTGAATCCTGCCAACAGGCAGCTTTCTGGTTTAGAAACATTTATTTCATCTCATATGAACCCAACCCATGCCAGGCTTGGAGAGAGGAGAGGAAAGAGGGACCAACCATCCTCTTGACCCTGGGAATTTGCTTTTCTTGGCTCTGCAGAACTGGGTGATGAGGTCAGTTTTCACCCGCCCTTGAAGACCTTTCCAGCCTGTGTCTGGGTATCCCTGATGGCTTTTGAACTAAGGGACAATCGCTGTGAGATTTGTTAGGGCTGTGGAGTCCCAACAGCTCCTTCAGCCCCACTCTTCTTGTCAGTCTATGGCCAGCACCTACAAAGTGCCCAGAATCCGTATGCTGAATGTTACCATGAATCTGCCAACTGGAGATCAGCCCACTGCCAACAGCTTCACTGCCACCAACAATTTCCATTATGTCTGTGCTTCTGCTCCTATTTCCAGCTCACCCTGGACGCCCAGCATCCTCTGAGGATATGGACTTGGAAAAAGGGTCCTATGAAGTTATACCCATGACAGCCTAGGAGCAGAGGGCTCTTTTTTCTGAAGATGTTATGAATAAAACATCAGCAAATTTGGAATTCCACTGCCTCATTTAGATTGGTTCCAGTTTGCTTTTTGCCACATTCCCTAAACGAATGGAATCTGTGACTGTGCTGCTGTTCAATATTTTGCCTTCCCAGCATCCACACACGTGCTGGTCCCCTGTGTCCTCTGTGCCTGCCTTTCCAGGGAGCCACCTCCTGCCCTCTCATGTGAAATGTCCTGCAAGGATCTCACCACTGCTATAGCTTCACTTTCATCTTCACTTGTTCCCTGCCTTTTTTTATATCCAACACAGAGGCTCTCCAAGATGGTTTCTGCTGAAGAAAACAAGATTTGACCACCTCTGTGTTCAAAGCTATGCTCAACATCTGGGGAATGCTCAGGGGATCTCACAAGACAACAGCTATTTCATAGGTTTATTTAAGACCAGGAAAGACCACTCCATCCTCCAGCTGGGCCTGGAAGGACATCATCCACACAGGGACCAGCTGGCTAAAACCCACTACCCCAGAAGGTATCAAGGTGGTGTTGGGACCTTTTGTCTGGCTTTAAAATTCAGCAGGTGAGTACATAAGCTATTTTTTTTTCCCCTCTCTGAAATCCTTCTGCACCCACTGCTCTCATCCCACAACATTAAGAACGTGCTATAACCCAGCCACGAGCACGGGTGGCAAAACAGAGCATGTTGGGGCATTTCAGAGGCAGCTCTGATGCTACTCACAGCCCTGCCATTGCCCCAAGCCCCCACTTCAAAACAGAAGGTAGATAAGATATTGCCTGCTAATAGCTTTCCATATAAATATTAGGACCTTCCCTCTCAACCAGTTTACTCTGTGCACTGACCCCCTCACTGGGGTCACAGGGAATGGGAAACTGTGGGAGGTCCCCAAGTTTTATAAATGCGAGGGTTTCCCTGCATAGGCACGTACCATGAGGCACCCAGGAGACAAAGACACTGATTAATGGTACCAAGAAGGTCTGCTGTAGGGGAGCAGTGTCTGAGCAGTGCTGGGGAGGGATTACCAAGAGATTTAGCAGTTCAGGTGGATTAAGGGTGATTTGTCAGGTGTCTGCCATGGGTCTTCACCAAAAAAAAAAAGAATAAAATAATAAATTCTAAACTGGCCAAGGGCTGAAAATCATTTAGCATGAGAGAAAAACATGGGCATGCTCTTTGGACTTGCCCAAGATGAGGTCCACCTGTTTGTTCAGGTACTTAACACAGGCTGATGGGTGGATGCAGAGTTGGTTTGAGGAGCAAGTGAGACAGGTTATCTCCAGCAGCAACTTGGCATCTCCTCCCCTGCAACACGTGCAGCTCCCATCAACCCCCTGAGCCCTTCCACGTCCAAAGGCTCAGCTACAGCCACTGCCCGTGCAGGACCCCAGTGTCTCAGAGACTGCAAAGACAAATTGGAGCTCCCCATGGGTGAGATAATGACCCAAAACAGAGAAGAGGGAGCTTGGGTCTTATCAGACACTGGCCACACCCTTGCAAAACGTCCTTTGGAAAGGCTGAGCTGCACCCCAGGGGCAGCCCGCTTGCAGCTGAATCCACGTCTCCAGCTGCACACTTTGGTTGCCAGAATAAAGCAGATTTGGGCAGTGACCCCTCATATGCACAGCATCTATCTATTTTTTTTCCAAGAAAAGTCAAAAGAAGGGTCTAGAAGAGGAAAATCTAATAGAGAAGTAGCTGGAAATGTGACTAATAAAATTATAATGAAGACCACACTAGCAACAGATCTCTGGTTTTAGAGGAAATCTAGATAAACAAATAATGGTGCAGTTGAAGGACCACAGGTCTCAGATTGCAAAAGATGACACAGGACACACCACTCTATCCTTTGACTCCTGCAGAAGGGACCATTTTGGAGATCCCCGAGCATGCTTGAGTCGTTATTTCTTCAAACTTTCCCTAAGGATGGGGTGGACATGGAAGAACCAATGAGGCAGCCAACCACCCTCCCCCAGCTAATGAAAACCAGCACCCTGGGCAAGGGTTTGTCAGGAAAGCATAAAGCAAATCCCAACAATGGTTCGGGGGAGCTGGGGCTGGGCAGGCACACACCCACGCTGGGACAGTTCTCAGCTGCCATCTGTGACATGCAGCTTTGAAGAAAACACCACTTCTCTGCAGGGTTGACAGGTCCACGGTAACTCCAGGTGAGCACCGTGGGCTCAACCTCCAAAATCCTGACCAAAACCAGTGGCAGGATCCACTGAAGATGCCCTAGGAAGGCTTTGGTAGAGCCAAGGATCAGCCAAGGTGTTGGTCCCACTTCCTGAGATTTTGGGCTGCAGCAAATTGGGCTGTTTTGGGATTTATTTTCATAACATGCTGCCCTCAAGTTTCTCAACAGAAGTCACTTCCAACACCAAAATGGAAACTGTTCCTCTTCTATTGTGGCCTCATGGGTTTATTTTTCCCCGCCCCACTAAAATCTGTGTTGAGAAATCCATCTGCACTGACCCTTGGCTGCAAAAAAGATTGGAGCCAACCCTTCTAAAGCCAAAGCTCCGGGTCCCTGCTCCCAAGATGAGCCTGAGGGAAAGACCCTGCTCACAGTGCCCATCTCAAGTCTGTGTCAAGGACAGGACAAAATCCAAGGCACATGCAAGACCAACAAGCAGCACATTTGCCCATCGTTTGGCCACTGTTGGTTGAGAGGGACAAACGGCTGAGAGGAAACCTGAAGCTATTTTGGCTGTTAAAAATACCCAATGGCCACCTCACTTTCCTGCTTACAGGTTGACCTCATTGCCCTCTACAACTGCCTAAAAGGAGGTTGTAGTGAGGCTGGTGTTGGTCTCTTCTCCCCAATTGCTGATGACAGGACGAGAGGAAATGGCCTCAAGTTCCATCAGGGCAAGTTTAGGTTGGAGATTAGGAAGAAGTTCTTTCCTGAGAGGGGGGTTGGGCACTGGAATGGGCTGCCCAGGGAGGTGGTGGAGTCACCGTCCCTGGGGGTGTTCAACAAACGGGCTGATGAGGCACTTGAGGCCATTGTCTGGTGGTCTGCTGGTCAGGAATCTGATGGGATAAAGGTTGGACTTGATGACCCTGGAGGTCCCTTCCAACCAGAATGATTCTATGGTTCTATGACCAAACCATTCTTTGTGATGCTCCGACTGCCACTGTCTGTCTGAACAAAGCTTCCCAGCCCAAGCAGAGCCCCCCCGTTCCCTCCCGAGGACCACGCTCGGACCTGGCGGCAGCGTGGAAGGAGGCTCAGCTGGTTCCCATCCACATCCTCCCAGCAGCTGTCCCCAATGAGCTCCAGATGCGGGGCTGGGTGTGCAAGGGCGCGAGGCGCTGTGCGAGAGGCAGAGGCGGAGGCACTCGAGGCTGCTGCTTTTATCTCCCTGGCTTTGTTTATGAAAAGAGAATTAACGCGTGGTTGCCAACAATTTACTCTGGCAAGGGCACTCCTCCAGAAATACTTTTCCTGCCGTCACAGTGAGCGGACATGGTTCTCCTTCCATCAGCTCTGTCACCACCAGCCAAAGCTGCTGAGACCCGAGACCCAAGAGTGGCCACTGATGGCTGGGGAAGCTGCTGCTCCAGCCCATCCAGCCTCTCACAGCGTGGGTGGGTGGCCAAGCAGCCAGGAGCAATTGCAAGGAGAGCAAAGCCTCGTCTGCTCAACCATCTTCCCAGAGGTTTCTCCTCCTTGGGCACAGAGGGTCCAGCTGGCTTTGCCTTTGGAGTACCCCAAAGGTTGTAGCATCCCATGGGCCACATCCTGACTGGGATGCAAAGCCCTGCAACCCTCTGGGCAGGGAAGGTGGCTGTAAAATGAGCACGCTGGGCTGCAGAAGACTTTTCCCCATCAACCCGTACCATAGAATTCAAGAAGGCACCACTGTGGCATCCATGGGGAAGAGGGATTCAAGATCTAGTATTTTAGAGCAGAATTTCACCCTCAAAGTGCTTTGAACTATACAGAAGGGAGGTGACAATCAGTGCCCTCCAGCTGCAGAGCATGCCCTAGGACCAGGAGTTCACCTGTGCTGCTGTGTCACCCATGGACATGATATTTCTACCGAGCTCTGCTGGATTTGAGGCAGAGTGGGGGTCCAAAAACTGGAAGAAGCTCAAGCTCCATTTCCCAGCAAGATGGGGGTCGATGTGTTTTTCCTCCCAGCACTGTGTAGGCCTGCTGATAGATAATTGGATTAAGATTGAGCCAGCATCTGCTCAAGGTTATTTATTGCTTTTTTTGCAATTATTGTTGTTTTATCTTATTTTTGGTGCCTGCATTGGCTCCGAGTTATGGAAACATCCTGGATGCACCAGCATCCCCTCTGCGTGGTGTCAAACATTTGCCAGGCAAAGGCAGCCCCGTGGTAGCCCTGGGGAGGCTCTGGCAGGAGCCTCTCTGCTCCACAGCTGACACGAGGATCCTCCCATGCTTCCTGAGCTGGACCACCAAGATGTTCAACAGCATCACAATTTAGCCTGGGGAAGGTGGCTTGGGGTGAGGTGTCCCTTGAGGACCTCCCTTCCTAAGCCAGGAAGGCTTTGCAGAAGAAGTTAAGTGTTGAAAGCCAGGTTGGATGGGGCTTGGAGCAACCTGGTCTAGTGGGAGGTGTCCCTGCCCATGGCAAGGGGGTGGCACTGGATGATCCTTAAGGTCCCTTCACACCCAAACCAGTCTGTGATCTTATGAATTCCTCTTGCTCCACACACCCATCCTACTGATGTTTTGGATGTTTTTTGTATTCTCCAAAGCTGCTGCCACTGTTTTATGGGCTCTTTCAGTAGCTGGTTTTGTATAGAATAAAAAAATAAAAAATCATAGCTGGATTGAGGGCAAATGGCAGGAGCTGCCAGCCAGGGCACAGGGCTGTGCACACCACAGCACTTGGCCCCAGCTCCTGCTCTCATTTCCTTTCCACACCAGCTTGAAAACCCAGCACTGCTGGGAGGAGGACTGAGGATTCCAGAAGATGCCCCAGAACTTCCCACATGTCCATGGGACCACGAGGCTGGGAAGGATGGGTCAGGACTGTGATTTAGGAGTGGGAGGCAACGCCTGTACCTGGGTGGGATGACTCTCATGCCAGAGCCTCGGTGGGAAATCCCAGTCCTCCACCCTCTCAAAATAGAGAAAGAGACTTAATTCAAGTGTCACCTTGCTACCAGGCTCCTTAAATAGAGTTTCAACCGTGCCTGCACAAACGGGTCCAAATTGCCACAAATGGGTCCTAATTAGCACAAAAGGGTCCAAATTGCCACAAATGGGTGCTCTCTCCAGAGATGAGGGGGTACCCAGGTGGTTGTTTCAAACCATCACCCACACACAAGCTGGGTCAGGCCAGGTTTGCCCCCTCATTCACATGGCCAAAGGTTTAATGCTGAGCCAAGGAGGTCTCCAGTGTCCCCCAGGATGCTCAGCCATGGTCCAGGCAGCTGAGGACTCAGCCCAGCTCAGCTTCTGGCAGTCCCAGCACATGTCCCAGCTTACGGCGTTGGCCACATGGATGTTTCTCTCTCCCAGCTTCCCCGTAATTTCTGGAGAAATGAGTGATCCTGGCAGCTGGGGTCACTGATCCTGGGAGAGGAGAGCCCAGGCTGGATCCAAACACTGGACACCTCAGCAGCAACACGTGCACGTAATTTCCCAGTGCACAGAAACAACCTTTGGGGCCGTCCTCTTCACAGGGGCATTTCCCTCTTACTTCATCAATCTAAATATTGAGGACTTTCTTCCCCCCAGTTTAGCTCCAAGTCCTCTTCCACAGCATTACTGGGACGGAGCTGGGCCAGGAGACCCCCCCTTCACCAGGAGGCCAGGCCAATTTTTTTTACACCTTCTTACTCACTGCGACTCTGCCAAGAAGGTTCTCAGTATTTTACAAGCCCTACAAGAGCCCGTCTGCCCGGGTATATGATTCAGGAGAGCTTCTTGCACAAGCTGGCGTAAACCCAAACTTTTCTGATTTAAGCCTATCTGTTTGGAAAGGGATTAAGCAGAAATAAGCAGCTGTTTTGCAGAATAGCAAGGAGAGCGCAGGATCTGCGCTCTTGCTTGGCTCAGCGAGAGCTTCCCGAGGAGATGGGTCCTAAATCACAGCAGGGGGAGCCCATCCCAGAGGTGTTGGTCTGGTGTTGGTCAGGACAAGAGGACAGAACAAGAGGAAATGGCCTCAAGTTCCATCAGGGGAAGTTTAGGTTGGAGATTAGGAAGAAGTTCTTCCCTGAGAGGGTGGTTGGGCACTGGAATGGGCTGCCCAGGGAGGTGGTGGAGTCACCGTCCCTGGGGGTGTTCAACAAACGGGTTGATGAGGCACTTGAGGCCATGGTCTGATGGTCTGATGGTTAGGAATATGATGGGATAAAGGTTGGACTTGATGACCCTGGAGGTCCCTTCCAACCAGAATGATTCTAGGATTCTATGAAATCCTTCCCCAGCACCGGGGCGATGGAGGCAGCCGTGGGAGGGGGGCACTGGGATGGGTTTGTTTGGGTTGGTTTGGTGTCTCCTCTCCCAAGTGGATTTTAGTGGAAGTATTTTACAACCCTTAAAAAAAAATGAAAGCAAACAGGCAGTGCTAAAGGGTGTTTTTCAGTCTGGGGAGGAGAATCCCTTCTACCTGGCAGGGAAGGCTGAAGGGGTGGGAGAGCAGTTCTAGTTTAGGACAGAGCTCTCTGAGATACCAAAGGAAGGACCTCCCCCTCCCAGCTGGGCGCTCCCTTCAGAAAGGGCTGTGTGGTGGCACCTGAGCTCCAAGAAACGTTTCGATGCAGTTGTGGCACCTGGATTTGCAGGGGTTAAAGGAAACAAAGAGTGAATCAATGCTGGGTGGATGCTCAGACACCCACAAACATCATCATGGCAAGATGGGCTCCTTTGTGTCGGCTGAGCAAAGGCAATGGCTGCAGCTCTCCTGAGCTCAGAGAGGGGCTACACCCCATCACCCAAACAGGCCAAGGACCTGCACGGTGTTAAATTCAACAAAGTGCTGTTAAACTGCAAGGGTTTGCTTGTGCGTCTGAGGAGCAACTCCAAAAAGGGTCTCCGCAGCTCCAGAATTTATGCTGCCTGCTGAGAGCTGGGGTGCTCTTCCCAAATAAACCAACAGAGGAGCAGCATGAAACTGCAAAGAAAATAAATTGTTACTCCAGAAGTTGGAAAAAGCCACCTACTTCCCACTGGGAGTGAATGGGCACAAAGACCTGAGCGATGGAAAAGCAACACCTTTCTTTCAATAGCTCAGTAGCATTGACAGTGCCTCAGTCTACTCCATACTGCTACTGGGAAAAGCTCATGCCTGTGTCAGACCATCCCCTGCATGAACATCTGTGGTGTTTGAAGGCTGCAATGAGGGAGAGCTGACAGAATAAAGATTCTTTGCGGGGGAAATGTATTTTCAGATTGTCAGCTGCACTCGCTCAGAATCGGTTCTAACCCCGCTCCACATGTGGTGGTGTTTTAATGAATTCCCCCTTCCCCCCGGGACCACTCTCTAACCTAATTCACACCAGCAAAGGGTGTTTCCAGCTTGGCCCCAGCAGCTCCCCGGGCGCTCCCTCCCGATGTCAGCAGAGTGAGGTCCCAGCATCATCCTGGGCCTGATCCTGCATTCCCAAAATTGGACCAAGATGTTTCTCCTGCTGACATCCACCACTGTTGGGCTCGGGCTCTTGAGGAGTCAGGTTTTACTGGGGTATAAAAATGGGGATAACCTTAAGCAGAAAGCAGCACACAGGGTCTTTCCTTCGCCACTTTCTTCCCCACCTTGAAAATGTCAAATAGTGAATAGTCACAAACAGCCCTGTCTCCACAATGTGCTGCCCTTTGGTGTTTTTCTATTCCACTTCGGGAGAAATGGCTATTTTGCAAACTGTGTCACCAGCCCATGGCCAAGGATGTTGTGTTACCTCTTAAAAATGCCTTCTGGCTCCACGGCCACGTCTCCAGGCACCATAAAACAGCATCATGAGCTCTGCAGGCTGTGGAAACCTCCATGAGTCACATCAGCAACCAAAGGCATTCAAGTCCTCCCCCCCAAAACTGCAGGACCCTTCGCTGGATCCCTTTCGCCCTGAATCCATCAGCTGGCTTCTCCAGTAACACACTCACTCGCGTGTCATCAGGAAGGAATTTGTGCTCCGTTTGATAATCAGAGATGAATCGGTAGAGCAGTGAAATCCTCAGACCACAAAGCATTTCAGCAGGTCTTTTAAGCCTCCTGCTCTCGTGTGTAGGCTTTCCAAGGACCTGCTCATTCCTGGGCATCCCTGGCCCCACTCGTAAATCAAAGCATTCCAGTCCTGGTTTCCTCTACGTGTCCATGAACACTCACAGAGGTTTCTTCTTTAGCAAACTTAATCTGGGCAATTGTTCAAAAATGCTAAAATTACCTGCTTCTTTTATGATATAATGACAGCCCGTGGAGGCATAATTTAGCCCAGACCTGAAGACGTCTGCTTTAAGGTTAAAAAGTCCTCCAAACTAAACTTAATCCAACAGCAGCAATGAAAAACCAACTTAGCCAGTGTTAATTTTGGTTCCTCTCATTAACGAAGCCAGGCAGGATCACAGCCGGGGGGGTCCAGCCTTGCTTTATCCCTGCTTCACACATTCAGTGCAAGGTTTAAGCTGTTTCATGGCACCAGATCCCAAAACAAGGATTTTAAATGATCTGCTTGCTGACCTAACTTGATTCCCATCGTTATCATCCTCCCTGGCCCTCATGGGGACCCTCTGCCTCAAGTCTTGTGTGCCAGGAGGTCCTTGTAGGCTGTCCTCAAGGTCATGGTTCAGCCCAGGGCTTGGACAATGCATTAATTCCATCAAAACCCATCTGCCTCTACCAGGCATCACCACATGGTCCTTTAAAACCTTAAGTGAAAAGATCTTTGGGAGGCCAAGTCAATGGATAAACGTGTCCGTTGGGAGAATGCAGAGCTGTGCTACTGAAAGGGAAAGAGCTTCTGCCATCACCCACCTACCCCAGAGATGCACCCAGGAGCCTCATCCCCAAGCAGGTCCTGCTGCCCCAAAGCACAAACCCTGCTTCAACCCTCAAAGCACTCAAAATCCCCAGTCAGGGCTGGAAATCTTGTCTGGGACTCCCATGGGGAGCCCCTCAAATCCCCCTGGCAGCAAAGAGTCCAAAGGGAAGCAGGAACCAGCTCCATGGGCTGGGACACACTGAGTACTGAGGGGGCTGGCAGAGGCTTTGGGGTTGTTTAACCTGCACTTCTCTGCTCAGGTGACTCCCAGCAGCCCCCAGGTCCTCGTGTGCCATCAATGCATGGCAACATCTGCCACTTCACAGCTCCATCCCATCGTGGTATTTCCAGGGAACTCCAGTGCATGGGGCTGTTGCAGGGAGAGGGTCTGAACCAGGACAGTGTTCTGGAACAATACAGGGGGAATAACACTTTCCTGCAGGGATAAAAAGGAAAGATCCTTTAATCCAGCCTGCAGGGAATACAAACAGGTTTTCCATAGGGGCAGCTGATGGGGTTTGCACTGACATCTCCCCTTTCTCAGCATGGGATCACTGCTGATCTCAGTGCCTGTCTCAGAGACCCGGAGGCAATGTGCCAAAGGGACACAATGACAGCCATGGGGAGCAAACATTTTCCCAATTATCTTACACCCCCCCCTCCCAAAACCTCATTCAGGCAACACATCCATCCCCAGGCTCATGGTGCCAGTGAGCAGCAAAGGAGGCTCCCAGTGACATGGGAGCCATAAGCCCTGCCAGTGCCCGGTGTCCAGACAGAAGGGAATCATTTGCCATCTCAGCAGGACCCTACAAACAGCCCCCTGATATCCCAAGACGTGGGATCCTGGAGCCCCGTCCACAGCCGGCAGCCTGCCCTGAGCAAAATGCCTCAGATCTGCATCCAGCAGAGCAGGAAAGCCCTCCGGGACGATATTTCACACCGTCCTACTGTTTTGGATTAGACCCCAGCTGCCTCCTGAGCTGTTTAAATTTACGGGGCTGAGAAGTGAACTTTCCACCCAGGCAGGGGCTCGTCTAGACAAGGGGCTGAGCAGAGAGCACTGGGCTCAACACCTCTCCAAAATTATCCCATTACGGAGCTGATTCCAGCCAGTGGCAATCAGAAAATGACCCTCTGGTTATCAGCCATCCTTTGGTTCACTCTGCACCTTGGATGCACAGAAACACTTGGAAAACGCATGGAAAACGGCTGTGTCATGGCAAACAATTCCAACCCAACATCCATGTACCAGCCTCCTGGGAAATGAGGTGGGATGCCCATTGCAATTAGCTCTGCCAGTGTTTCATTTAAGGCTTTTCTGCCTCCCTGCATGGAAATCCATCAGGAGTCAGTGTTACGGTGAGAAAACCTCACAAGCACACATGGGAACCCACAGCTCCTGCACACAAAACTGCTGTAGCATGGGGGGCGTCCAGCACTTCAATATTTAGTGTTAATGAAGTGGGAATGAACAAGTATCTTCTCTCCCAGTCTATTAATTTTGTTAAGGTTAGAGTTTTTTCCTTTTCCCTTACAGACCCTGACTGCTGGAGAAGTCAGGCTTGCAGAGAAGAGCTGCTGCCAGCACCACTTTGCAGCACCCTCTGGCTCTCAGCAGGGAGCTGGGAACACCCAGGGATGGGACATGCACAGGTCTTGATGCCATTTTTCCAACATCACGACAAACCATGGAGAACAACCTTTCTATCCAAACAACATCCACCTCTTTAACCTATTTCTCCATTTCTCCTGATTTCCCTGACGACCTAAGCCAGAGATGTAACCTCCACCATTTCACCCCTACCTGCAGGGCCAAGATCTACAGAAAGACCAGCACACACCATCACTGGGTGGCTGAGGGGCAGCACCCTGGGGAAGGCAGATTCACATCAAGGATCACCTCAGAAAGCCCCAGCACCCACCCTGCACCACCACAAGCTCCCACTGCAGCATTTCCTGCCCTGCAGGACCTCTCTGTAGGCTTTTGACAGCAACACGTGTTTCCAGCGCAGCCCAGTTGTCTGAAGGGAAAATTCCCAGGGAAAGGAGGATGTAGAGAGGCCAAGAATGTTGATAGCTCCAAAACAGGATTAGATATTTCTGTGGATGTCAGGAATGGCTCGAGCTAGCACAACTAATGATAACCATCTTGGCCCAGATAGAAATGAGTGCTGGAGGGCTCCCAGTAATATCCATCGGCTGGAGACCAAGACAAGAGCATCTCCCCCTGTCTCCACACATGATGTGTCTCTTCCACCATCCCTTTAGGGAAGGTCCTGGTGGGACTCTGGCCAAGAAGCTGCTGTGGGGAGCAGAGAACAGAGAGGGGAAGGGGCTGGCTGGGCAGGGGGAACTGGGATGGGACAAGGGAATGTCCACATCAGTGCCTTCTCCTTTGAATTCGTAGCCCGGGCAACACAAAAGTTCACAGCAAAGAGGCAAACGTGCCTCCACACATTTATTCTAGCAGACTCATTGGAAATCCCATGGTTTCTACCACAATCTCACAACTACTCAGTCATTACTCGCTCCCCACTTGTGATGCTTGAGCAGGGAAAGGGGGGGGCAGCATCCCCACCCCCCCACAGCTGCCATGCAGTCACCAACCTCGCGGGCTCTGGCTCTGAGGGAGCACAGCCAGAACCGCAGAGCTTCGCAGGCATCTCCCCAAATTGCTCCCATGTGGGTGCCATGGCTCCAGCACCCACACGGAGCCCTAACTGCTTCCAGGCTGGAAAAGCCCCGGCTGTTGTTTGGCGTCACTCACACCGGGGAATGGGAGCCAGCGTCTCCCTGCTGCCTGTGCAAGCACACCACAGATGTCCCAGAGGGAACATTACAGCCTTCAGTTACCCAATTAAAAACGTGTTGGAAGGGATTTGATTACTCAGTTTGACAGAGAGAAGAAAACCCTCCGGGGTCCTGGCAACAGTGAGGATTTACGAGCTGGGGCTTTGCTTCAGGTTGCTCTGCCTGGTCATGATATGTAGCAAAGGAAAAAAAAACCAAAACACCCAAAAACCAGTGAACGATGGTGTCTGCATTCCTGCTGCTTGAATCAGAGGTCTTTCCTGGCAGCTCCAGCTCCCTCTGGCTCCAGGGACCCAGGGAAGGTGCAGCGGTGGGCAGGGTGCACTGGGTGCACTGGAGCAGCTCATCTGCCACCCTGCACCAAGGACTGCCCATGGCATCCTGAGAGCCATATCCTAAACCAGCTCCACTCTCCCACCCCTATTCCTCAGGCAGGAGGTGATCAGAGGTGTGAATGCTTCTCCATCACTCCCAAACACCTCCTAGGGATGCGGTGAGTTTTTTCTTCTCAGTTTGCTGAAGGGCAGAACCTGCCTTCTTTCTAATCCAGGCCTGGCATGAACCCTGCTGGGATGCCTGTTCCGTGGGTACTCCCTGGCTCCCTCCCCTTCATCTCCCTGTAAAAACCTCACCCTCAGGCTGGGAAATGAGGGAAGACAAATCTCACAGCCGTCTGCCTTATTGCAGCGTGTGAACAGCATCCAGAAACGCCTCCAGACAAGATGATTACTAACAAGGGCTTCGGGATCACGTAGTTATTGCCACAGCAGTGAATGGGAGACATGTGGCCACCAAACCCCAGGGCTGAGCATCTCCCTTGGAGCTCCAGGAGCATCCTCCTGCTCACCCTCCTCACCTGCTTCAGGCCACGGTCAAGGACACGATGCCAAGTCAACCACGCTCCCACCTTGGTCCTCGCTTGCCTTCATGCGTAGCACCAAAATGTCTGATGTTTCTCTTTAAGGCAATATTAATAGGAAAGGAGAAAAGTTCTAAGTTATTTCAAAGGTCTTTGCTTCAAAAACATTCTAACCAAATTTACGCACCAGAGCCATAAATGTTCCTTTTATTGCACACACAAAACAACCCTCTGCAATATGATCCCTCAAATTTATGGTTCTTCTAGAGCTATGAATTCAGTCCAGGTCTTTTCTTATTTATTCTTTTTTTTTTCCCCCCACCTTAAGTCAAATAATTCATAAACTCTTCACGCTGGAGTGTATTTTATGGACGTTATTATGATCACTTGAATGTGGAAATGCCTCTGAAGTTATTACAACAGTTTTAATACACCACAGACTCCCCGGCCATACGGATTGCGAGGTATTAAACAACTTCATCACACACTGGAGGGAAGAGCTCTCTTGAGAGGCTGTTTATTTGGCCAGATAATAAGGATCCTGTAGCCCATATATGCGTCTGAATCAAGTCAATGACAATGTCTGGGGCAAGTTTTGATTTGCCACACTCCAGCTCGGGAGGGTTATGTGTATTGCTGGCCAGAGTGAGATGTGGCTTAGGTCCTCAAGTCCCCATAGAATTTTCAGACCCAAACCCAGAAAAAAAGACACAAAACATGACTGGAGGTGCAACAGCGGGGTCTTCTTTAACACATTTAGAAGAGTAGGTAACTCACATTTAGAAGAGTAGGTAACTTACTTGGAGTCCCCAGGGACACAGGGAGGCATGGAGAGGCTGAATTGTCCTTGTCAGGAGAAGGCAGACACTTTTCTCTGTTATCCTTGAACACATCTCAAGGTCACATGCTGTTGAAAGGCAGAAATGAAGAGTCATGGAGCTATGTCACCCTAAAGATATAGCTGAAAGCCATTGGTTTCTTTAATGGAAAGAGGCAGAGCACTACAGCTATTAAACTACACCTAGACGGAAATAGGAACTCCCCAGAATTAACCGTGTTTTCCGGGATCACTGAGCCATACAGGGCCTTTCCTTGGGGTATCTCAAGAAAGGGGCTTTGCACACACTTCTGGATGCTGCATTTCTCCTCCTCATTCTCCCATGTAAAACAGATCACTGGGGGTAACCAGAGCCCAGAAGCTGCAAAGCCAAAAGGCAGTGGGAGTGTGTTTGAATTCCCTGAGAGATGCTGGAGGACGCCAATGCGTCAGCACCCAAACCAGCTGCCCCGTGACCTTCCCCAAGACCACCCAGAAAGAGCTGCCAAGAGAGCCCACGAGTCCTGCCTGCCCCTGAACCACCACTGCTCCCCAGGAAATCAGTCTCTTTCTCTTGTAAAGAACTCCTCCAGTAATTGCCTTCATATCTCAAAGGTGTCTTACAGCCACAGAGGTGCAAATATTTATCCATACTTGGAATTGCAGAGTGAAGCCTAACTAAGTGTTCCCAGACACTTCAGCAATTGTTGTTTTAAGACCTGAACCACAGACACCTGGCTGGAATTAATCAGCAGATGTGAACATGGAGGCAGAGCAAAGCCCTTATTAACCCTTCACACATCAATGTCAAGGTCACTGGGGCAGTCTGTACCTAGATGTCAGCTGTCAACAGCCTGGGGATCCCAAAGCAAGAAGTCTCCTCAACTGATCAGGGCATGAACTAGTAGCAAAATCTATCATGCTCCTGTCACCACTTGAAGACTCTCTGTGCTGAGGAGCTCACTTGAGAGTAGCAGCAATAATAAATGTTTATTACTGGATAATAAAACACAAGAGCAAAGCATCTTCTGGATGGGGTCTGTCTAAAATCAATAGGGGTTGAAGCATCTCTTTAAGGGAAAGCATTCACTTTGCACCAGGTGGTTTCAAGTAAGCCACAACATCAACAGCTCCCCATCAAGATCAAAAGCCCAAACCCTTCAGAAGTGATCAAGCACAGACCTGGGAAAGACCGGCAGCTTCTCCCATTCCAACTCCTCTCCCACACACTGGCTGATCCCTCTCCCATGGTAGGCAATCAAGCCACACCATTCAAGGCTCAAACCTCCAAAACACACACAGCATCAATGACTTCTCCAAAAGCACTGTCCTGGGAGGGTCAGGACAAGGCCATGTCCCCAAAACACACACAGCATCAATGACTTCTCCAAAAGCACTGTCCTGGGAGGGTCAGGACAAGGCCATGTCCCCATGACTCCAGGCAGGGTGAATTCCCTGGTACTCCCTATCAAATGCCTTCACTCTCATCAGTTCCTTTCCAGGAAAGGACAAAAGTCAATGAAGCTAAGGACAAACATTGACACAATGTTCCTTCTCCCCTGCACAGAGGAAGGAACTGGCCCAGAACAAAATGCAACCTGAAATTAGAAGGCAGCTTCTCGATGGCTGTGGCATTGGGTAGCAGGACAAGCCCAGCTAAGCCTGGCTTAAGACAGAGCTAGAGCAGAGCAAGGTCACAAGGTAGGACCCACAAACCATAACTGAAGATACCTCCTTCATGGTGGAACAAGCTGTGCTTTTATGTCCAGCTAAGCCTCCCAGTGAAACACCCAAGACAAGATGCTGTGGAGTTCATCTTAATGCCAACACACACAAACGCCAGGTGGGGACATGGTTGGTGGTGATGAACTACATGAAGATGAAAAGAAGACACCTCTGTCTGCCCTGTTCTGACAGCTGTTTTTATTGTGAGACATCTGGTGATGGAGAACACCCCTGCTTTGAGGTGGAGGTGGGTCCAAGAGCCAGGTGGGTATAAAGGCTCCCTCAGCAGACAACATGCCATGGAGCTCACCCTGCTGATCTATCATTTGCAGCTTCTTTGGGGTGGGGGACATTTCTAAGCAGATAATTCCCCTCTGCATGAATCCCACCAGTCAATCCATTTGAATCATCCTCCATCCTCCCCAAGAGGCAGGAGAGAGGTCTGTTTTCTCTGCTGCTGATCCATGACATCCCTCTGCTGCTGAGCACTTCTGATGGTGGAACTTGATGTAGAGAAAGAAAAAAAACTAAAACAAAGAAAAAACAAACCCAAAACCCAACGAAACCCCCCCAAACTACTTTATATTTTAAAGCAGAGGAGGAAACCTTCCCAGATCTGTCACTGCAGATATTAGCCCATTGCCAGCTGCAGAAAGCTGCATTCTTGACTGACATTGGTTTTCATGGCCCATTTGCTCATTTGCTTCAATTTCCCCTCCTTGACAGCTCCAGGAATTGGCAAACGTCAGAGTCTGGTTTCTGCAGGCTCGCTGGGAGGCTGGGAGCTGTTTCACACTGAGGATGAGAACGGGGCAGGAGGAGGATGCAGAGGACCAAAGGAAGGGGAGAAGCAGAAGAGCGAGGGCATTGTAGAGAGGGAAGGTCAGAGTCTGAGTGCAAACCAAGAGTTGGAGAGAAATTAATGACAACAAGGGCTGAGTTGGGAAGAGAAAGTGTGAGATGGAGGAAGTGTTGGTCTTGGCCATCCATCTCTCTTTCCACCCCTGCACCTGAGTAGGATCAGGCTTTTCTTCTCATTCAGTGCTCAGATGGAAACAGCTTGGGCTTCCAGTTTATCTGCAGAGCAGGGCTAAAAACCAGCCCCACTTGTTCACAGCTCAGCCAGCAGCAGAATCCAACAGCAGCTCCCTGGAGATGCAGCTGATGCCAAAGCAGCAGAAAACGACCCCGTAAACAAGAGTCAAGGGGCAAGGTCCTCGTACTGACCACCCCACCAGGTCAGGCCAAGGGCTCAGTTTCCCTCATAGCTTCTCTTTAACAGTGACCCTAAGAGGATGCCCAGAGACACAGAAGAACAAGATGAACGTAAACGAAACTACTCCAGGTCCCCTCCCAGTCTTCAGCCGTTTCCAACTCCGAGGAACTTTTAAGCCAGATGTACTCAGTAACTTCTCAGCAATTTCTCCTACATGCAACTGCCCAGTCTCCTCTTAAATCCATTTAAACTTTCAGCATCCACAGGCTCCTTTGACAGCAAGGTCCTGGGGTGAGACCCAGCGCTGTCTGTTGACCTCGCTCGCTCCAGATGACTCCCCTGCCTGTTGGCGAGGTCAGGCAGCATCACATCTCTGTTCTTCAGACTACACAACCTCTGAGCAGCCACCTAGGCCATCAGACACTGCCTCCCTCTCCAGCCAGGAACTGGGAAATGACCAAAGACCACAGGAGCTGGACTCATCCTGGAAAAGCTGAAAAAAACCAAGGAGGAACTTCCAAAATCTGCATCCTGCTGCACTTGAACAAAGAAAGTCCTACTGGGCCAAGCAGGTGTGAGCCCAGCCAAGGACCAGGATGCTTTTCACCAGGGCTACCTCGACACTAAACAATCCACTCCATGAGCCAGGGCCAGCCCCAGTTCAGCAGGAAGCAAGCAGAGAGCAGGTCACTGGACAGCCCTGTTTACGCCTTTCTGTGGATTTTTGTGCCCAGAGAAGTCAAGGAGGCAATCAGGGGAGGGAGGGTTTGCTGCTGCTCACCAGGGAGGAGGCTGTGGGGGAAATTTTCCTGTTTATGAGATGTAAACAAGCCCTGCAGAGTGGGTCAGGTCACCGATGCCCTCTTACCACGAGCCATTTCACTTGGCATAAACACCAGTCCCCAGGTCAGGGCCATAATCTCTTCCAGATGCTTTGGTCCATGGGCCTGATCTAAGGCTTCAAATCTGACGGGGGGGGGCTGAAATAACCTCCACCCACTCCCTCCTTTCTCTAGCACCTCTTTTCTACCCCAAAAACCTATTTCCCTGGTGCAGGAGGTTGGAGAATGGTTCCTGCAGGAGGTGGCCATGGATCTCCATCACACGCCACTGGGACCATCACAGCCCAGTCCAGAGCTCCCATACGGAGCTGTGGGCCATGAGGTTTGACCCTGGGAAGGGAAGGCTGGGCCAGGGGCTGTGACTCTGAAGAACTTCCTGGGAGGTAGCCACAAGCCCTCAGCCTGTCAGGGAGTTTAACCTGTCCTGTCAGTCAAGGTCTCCATTTCTCAGGCTCCATCTCCATCACAAACGAACTTGTCCCACCAAGCCCAGTCCAACGTGACAAGTGTTTACACAGGACTAATGAGTGTCCCTATCCCCAAGGACATCACGAATCAATCAGGTGCTGAAGTCCAGGCACACATGCCCTTTACCTCGGGGCATGCAGGCTTGGGAAGACCTGCAGCCCTAACTCCTCCTGGCTGCAGGGAGCAGCCGTGCTTTGCTGATGCTTCTTTCCACAGGGAACCTGCATGCAGCAGGAACTGCAGGTGCCTCCCCAAAGGGGATGGCTGGGCCAGCAGCAAAGCTCTTAGCTCCTACACAAGGACCACAGCATCCTCCCAGCCCAGCTTTCTGCAGGACTGGCTACCAGAGCAGAGAGCACCCACAGGATGCTTGCCTTCATGGTTTAGCCATGCAAACCATCTCCTGAGAAAGAAAAGCACCATTTCCTCATTTAAGTGCCTTAAGTATGCCAGGATTGGAGTAGGAAAATGGCAGCCTCTCCTTCAGGAGAATGCTACACCACAAACATCTAGTGCAACTCTCTCCATGGAGCCCTGGCAGAGCTGGACACCCTTCCATGGTGTCCAAGCTCTGTCAAGAACAATATGAGCTCGATAGCGTCAAGCGCAGGGTACAGCCATGCCCATGTTGAGATGGAGCTGCCCTACACACAACCAAGCCCTTCCCATGCCCAAGCAAAAGAGAATTCACGGAATCATGGAATCATTGAGGTTGGAAGAGACCTTCAAGATCATCCAGTCCAACCCCTACCTACATCACCAATTCTACAGCTGCTGCCATTCAACAGGAATGAGTCCAACCCCACATTTCAAAGCCTTACCAGGTCCCAACATGATCCCTCATTCCCCAGCTCCTCTTCCTGGATTCCTAGAGGAGAAGCCCAGACCAAATAGGTGGTTTATCCTTCAAAGATCCAATTAAAAAATTAGGAAGTGGAAAATATTTCCTCTTTAGGTCAATCCAGCATGAAACCTTCCTATTTGTCACAGCAAAACATTTCTTTTTCCCTTAATTGGAGACAAGGAAAACATCTTGTTCTCCCCAAAATAAAACGTTTCTCAGTTTTCAAATGTATGTTTGAAGGCACTTGCGGTCCCCTGCTTTTTTTTTTTAATTAAAGGCAGGCAAATTTGAAATGGAGAATGTCACAGTGTAATAAAAAATGAAAGCATTTAATTTCAAGCGTATCTTAAACAAAGCCTGCAGTTTTTCATCCTTAAAATACTCTCTTTTTTTTTTTTCACTTCAAACTTTGGTTCAAGTTGTAAATAATTTCAAAAGAACCAAAATAACTTTTATTTTCCCTACAAACAAATGTTTCATCTTAATTTCAGCCAGGCTAGCCCGAAGTGATTGGAGCCAGACTCTTCCCAGTGGTGCCCAGAAAATGGACAAGAGGAAGGGCCACGAGTTGAAATATGGGAAAAACCCTTTAAATAGAAGATAAATTTTATTTTATTTTATTTTATTTTATTTTATTTTATTTTATTTTATTTATGTAAGGCTGATCAAATGCTGGAACAGGTTGTGCAGGGTGGTTGTGGAGTCTCCATCCTTGGAGATAATCAAAACCTAACTGGACACACCCCTGAGCAACCTCCTCCAGCTGCTCCTGCTTTGGATTAGATGATCTCCAGAGGTGACTTCCAGCCTTAACCATCCTCACCATGTGTGATTTTATCACCAACTCAAAAAGGAAGCATCCAGGCCCTGGGGTCTCCTCCCTGGGGATGTGCAGGGATACACAGACCCCAGTAAATCACCATGAGCTGTGGCACCACCAGCATGGCCAAGCCTGAGAATCACATATTGCTTCCTGGGATTTTCAAGCCCCAGTTCCTGGGATTTTCATAATAGAGTGCTTAAAATAAACCCATTTCTCCCCCCCATCAATGAAGAGAAAAACCTGTAACCTCTGCCCAGCCTGTAAGGGGGGAAACAGGAGGCAAAGACAAACCTGCAGGTATTTAAGAAGCCCCATGCTGTGAGCAGCCAGTCTCGACAAACCAGATTTCTGCAGACACCTCCTGCTTGGATCCTCCAGTGTCCAGCAAGGTGGAAACTCTGAGAAGCTTCTCCCAAGATTGAATATTCAAAGTGTCCTGTGCCTATGTGGATACTCTGGAGTTTAGTAAGAGGTTTAGCTCGTGCTGGAGCATTGCACTCATTAGGACACCCATTCCTTTCTTGGTCACCTCCTAAGACCTCAATAGTCCCACCACTGTCAGCACCCAGTGTTTGCTGGACACCCTCAGCTGCACCACTGCCATGCAAGAGGCTTAATAAAAATGCCAGTGATTTGGGGAAAATTTGGGAAGTGCCCAAGATTGTCAAAAAGGGGTGGAAAGAAGAGTAAATAGGCTATGGATATTTCTTATTTGGGCTTTTGGAGAGTGTTAGGGTCTGTGATCATCTCCATCTGAAGACCTCTATGGGGTCAAGAAACAAGAGTGTGAATGGAGAAAGAGCACATAGGAAGCCTGGAAATCTCAGACCCTGTTCATCACCCAGCCCTCCCTCTTTGGGATGCTCTGCCAGACACCAACATTCTAATGTCCTGGCCAATATGAAAGACATTTTAAATGCCCTAATTTTCAACAAGACTCCTAGAAACCACACAGCCCTGCATGCAAACCTTGAAACATTCACGCAGAGGAGCCAGCCCTGAGCTGCACACCCAGCAGCAAGCCCTGGGCTCCAGCCTGTCCCACACAGAGTTTGGGGAAGGTTTGAGTCCCCAGTCTGCCCAGTGAGCATCTCCTATCCCTTCCCTTTGCAAAGGTCCTGGGGCCAGCAGCAGGACCTTCTCAATATTGATCAGGAAGAANACTCCTAGAAACCACACAGCCCTGCATGCAAACCTTGAAACATTCACGCAGAGGAGCCAGCCCTGAGCTGCACACCCAGCAGCAAGCCCTGGGCTCCAGCCTGTCCCACACAGAGTTTGGGGAAGGTTTGAGTCCCCAGTCTGCCCAGTGAGCATCTCCTATCCCTTCCCTTTGCAAAGGTCCTGGGGCCAGCAGCAGGACCTTCTCAATACTGATTTTTGGAAAAAGCATCTCAGCCTGTTTTTAAGGAGCCATCAGGCTTAGGTTGGGGCTGAACTCCCCACTTCTGCTCTCGCCTTGGAGAAAGCCACCAGGACACTTTGCCAGCTCAGCCCCAGCCATCTAATTCAGATCAGACACCAGGAAAAATTTCTTCCCTGTAAGGGTGATTGGGGGTGGGAATGGGTTGCCCAGGGAGGTGGTGGAGTCCCCGTCCCTGGAGGTGTTCAAGATGCGGCGCTGGGTGATGTGGGTGAGTGGTGATGTAGGTAGGGGTTGGACTGGATGAGCTTGGAGGTCTCTTCCAACCTCGATGATGCTGTGATCCTGTGATCTCCTGGTGCAAAGGGACCTCTGCAGCTCGCTCCGGGCATCGCCCGTTGTAGCCAGAACCGAGCTTTCCCCCAGACTGGGAGGGATCCATCGCCCTCCCGTGGCAGACTCTAAAACAGCTTTGTGTCTGACCCACCGGGGGGCGAGAAACACCTGCGTTTGATGTAGGAACATCAGGGGGTTTGAGCAAGCCAATAATTTCTATCACAGGTTCCTACAGGTAGGAAAGGACCCTGGGCTGTTGGTGACCTGCAGGACTGCAGAAAGTGCCCATGAGCACAAGTTCTCCCTGCCTAGAAATGAGCAGCAAATTCAGGGAAATTAAGGGAAGGTGCTCACACAACAGTGTCTTTCCAAAGAGACACATCAACCTTCTCTCCTCATCATGCATTTGGCTCACAGACTGAGTCCAGTAACATAAAAATGCACTGTTCCAGGTGAGAGGAGCATGAGGAGATAGAGACAGGGACAGGGTGAAAAAAAAAGCTGTTTGGAAAGACACCCAGCACAAGGAAAGACCTGATCATGGAATCACAGAATGGTTTGAGTGTGAAGGGACCTCAAAGCTCACCCAGTGCCACCCCCTGCCATGGGCAGGGACACCTCCCACCACACCAGGTTGCTCCAAGCCCCATCCAACCTGGCCTTCAACACTGCCAGGGAGGGGCAGCCACAGCTTCTCTGGGCACCCTGGGCCAGGCTCTCACCACCCTCACACCAAACAATTTCTTCCCAAAATCCAGTCTAAAGCTCCTCTCTGGCAGTTGGAACCCATTCCCCTTGTTCTATCATCACATCTTCATCCTCACAAAATGATCCTAATCCTAAGAACCCATTCCCTTTCCTTTCTATTGCTTCTTCCAAATCCACAGGACCTGCAGGAGCTGGGCTCAGCATAGAATTCCCAGAGGAACTGCAGTGCTGGAGAATCAGCTTGGTGCAGTGTTCACTTTATAGAATCACAGAATCATCAAGGTTGGAAGACACCTTCAAGCTCATCCAGTCCAACCCCTACTTCCATCACCACTGACCCACATCACCCAGTGCCACATCCAGATGCATCTTGAATATCTCCAGGGACGATGACTCCACCACCTCCCTGGGCAACCCATTCCCACACCCAATCGCCCTGACAGTGATCTTGGCACCCTTTATGCAGACCTGAAGAAAACGGAGGCCCACCAAAACCAGTTGGCCTGGCAAGCAGAGATGTGCTAACTCAGCCCAGCAGTAACGTGCTCAATGAAACACCTCTGCGAGCAGACGGATGGGGTCTGGGAAAAGTGCACTTGCTCCAAGTCCCGGGACTGCAGCCAGTAGATGGCATTCATAACCCATCGTACGTGTCCATATGCTCGTGCTGTCAGGCTTAAACTGTCTTGGAAAACACAAGAACATTTTTCATATAAGAATGAAAATGAAAGGCAAATATTCACCTTAGCCAGAGATGACCCTGAGGACTTTGACAATTAACTTTGGAGCCATCGAGTGATGCAGACCTCCTGGCCTCTCTTTCTGTCCCCACGTCTGCTTCTAATATAGAAATACATATTATATAGAGAAATATAATGGGTCCCTAAAGCATCCATAAGTGTCTTGTGTATCCTGGACCACAAGGATGCCCAAACCATGAGATGTGAGTGAGGGGCACTCCACCAACCCTCTGAGGTCTGACCCAGCATCTGCCAGGCTGACCATGCACGTGGCTAGGAGCTGCTGGCATTTGGCTAGCACTGGCATGTGTCACTTTCTTTACAGTGGCATCCACTGGGTTGAGGAAATGCCATCCTCAGCACCTCATCCTGCAGAAGCCATTCACCCCAGGAGAACAACAACATCTCCATGGAGCTACACTGCTTGCTGAGGCTGCCCGAGACCCGGGGGGGACTCCTTATCACGATGGAAACCCACCACAGAGCTCTCCTCCATCTCCCCACCATGCCCTGATCTCCAGATCACCGCAGCCCCTCTATCCACAGAACAGAGATCTCCTCCTTCAGACCATTTCTGCTGAGACTCAGAAGACAAACCCTTGCACGTCCTTCACTGGGGGGGTAACTGCTAAAGCCAGGGTGACCCTCACCTTCACACAGCACCAAGCACGTTGGCTGCACATGCAAACGGGGGCGATTTTTGACACCAAACTGCTCTACCAGCAGCTGGGCTGAGGCTTCAGCCTGAGCTGGAGGGAAGGGTTTGTGTTGAAGCCCAGGAAGCAGAAGGCAGAGGTGTGAGGCCAAGCCTGGAGCAGGTGAAAATCACAGTTTCTTCATCCACTTTTAGATGTGCAAAGGAAGCAGCGGAGGTCTCAGGCTCTAACGCAGTTACAGACATCCTGGGAGGAAGGAGCAGGAGCTGCTCCCCAGCACAAACCCGAGTGTCTGTGGGTCTGTCTGTACAGCCCCTGGCACCAGAGGCAAGACCAGTGCTTGGTGTTTAGGTACAGATCAGTTCTGCCTGTGCAAAGGCAAGAGGGACCATCAAACCCTGCATCCTGCCACGCGCCCAGGCCACCTTTTCCTTTCCCAGTGAAAGATGCACTGTATGAAAAATCCCTCCCCTTCCCAGCTCCCACGCCTCCTCTGGGACCAGATCCTGCCGGATGATGGGCATCCCTCGCTCCCACTGAAAGCAGCAAGGAGATGGTGTGCTCAGCCCCTGGCAGCATCCTTCATCCGGAGGAAGAGTGCAGGGAGATGTTTGGTCCCTCGCAGCCGATTGGAGGAGAGGTGACACCGGCAGGGGGGTGCTGCCAGCTCCATTCTCCACCCATCCTCCATAACACCCCCCCTCCCTGTCACCACCACCACCACCACCGCCATCCTCCTCACACACAAAAGCAGTGCAATTAGCTGACTTAGGGGAGCTGAGGCTTAGCCAGCTGCGAGCGGAAAATAATAATAATAATAATAATAATAATAATAATAATAATAAAATACCTTGGAGGGGAGGGAGGCAGCAGAGGAAGCAGCAGCCATGGAAGAATACAAATGACTGCCCTCCATTCCCTCCCTCCCGACAAAATCCACGACGACTGATGCAGGAAAAGCCGACCTAGATGCATCCCCACACCCCCGTGCTGAGGAAGCTGCACACGTCTGCATCCAGAACCGGGCACTGGACCCCCTGAGCAGGCCAGCCCAGCCCTTCGGGAGGCAATGCCGAGCTGGGATACAGGCACAGCCCTCTTTGTTCCTCATTAGCCACCAGCATCGGTGAGTACAGCATCAGCTGGGTTTCCATAATGCTTGATATTAAGAAACATCAGGCTGGGATTTGCTTCTGCATCTTCCCTTTCCCTTCCTCCCTCCATGATGACTTCAGGGCGAGCAGAGAGCAGATGACAGCGGTGGGGAGGAGGAGGGGGGGAAGGTGGGGTCTCTGGGAGCCCCTTTGCCACCAAAAATGGAGACACAAAAATGTGTGACAGTGTCCTGGGCATTTCATACGGGGCTGGGGACAGAACAGAGAACGTGCGTGCTGGGAGGGCAGGCTGAGAGCCACCAGGCAGGGAGGGAGCTCTCTGCTCTGGTTCTTATCTCTGCCAGAGCCTGTAATCAAGACAGATGCTGGATTTACTCAGACCTCTACGTAGCTTCATTCCTTTAAATCAGACACACGCAGAGAGGTTTATCTCCCCACAGATCATCACCAGTGACACCCCCCATGAGCACAAGCCTCCAAAGGAAGCAGGAAAAGCTCTGGCTCTCTAAAATAACCTTACAGCCACGGGTCAAACTCTGCTAGATGCTGATTTCCCTGGCACCAGGGGACAGGCAGAGGAGCCCCATCTGCTTGGGAGATCACCCTAGGTCCCTTATCCTAAAAAAAATCTGTTACTCTCCAGCCAGCACCTGGGCACATTCAGAGTGTAAAGGCTGAGCTCAGGAGGAACATTCAGAACTGAGCTGCAGTGGATAGGTCAGTGCTCGTGCCCAACACACAGGCTGATTTCACTTGAACATGTTCTATAGAAGGCCCAACCTTGTCCCCTCCAGGCTCAGCTGCAGCAGCATCCAGCTGAGAGCAGCATTATCTGCTCTCCCTGACCAGAGCTGGTCCTGCAAGAGCTGGTCCTGAGCCCTCGGCTGGACTTTGCCAGGAGCTGCAGGTGCACTCCCTGGTGAAAAGGCACAAAGGTCTGATTTTCATAGGAAGTTTCTAGCGAAGGCAAACCAACATCTATGGTCTTAAGGGCCCCTGGCACTGCTGGGGTGTTGGGATGAGTGAGAACAAAGCTCACTGGATGGGAATTGCTCCTGTTCACACCAGTGCAGGAGAAAGCCCAGCCTGGGAACAGCACACCCACCTTGCCTCCAGTTGAGGTGCTCCACTTTTTTGGGATCTGCTTCAGTTTACCCAGGAGCAAGGCAGATATGTGAATCCTTTAGGGGTGTGGAAGGACATCCAACATCCCCACAAAGGCCTCCTCTGCTTCCCTCTGGGTGTGGGGATGGAGCACAGCCCAGCAGTAGGCAGGAATTCCTCTGCTAAACCAAAGCCACTTACTCCTGCCCAGGCCACAAAACCCCATGTCCTTGCCTTATTGCTTCTGCAAACCAAGCAGCTATCCCGGAGTGTGGTATCACCTACGTGCTCTGAATGGTCCTGATTAAATGCTTCCCAGTATCACTTTCCCAGTGATGCTCAACACCAACCTCTCCACCTCCTTCTTCCAGCCTGAGCCCTTCCTGGAGGGAACCACTGTGCACCCAACCCCTCTCCGAGCACGATGGGAACCACAGAAGCCACTTTGCGGATGGAGAACGTGGATGTGAAGGAAGAGTGGCAAGATGAGGACTTCCCCAGGTTTGTTCCCTGAAAAAAAAAAAAAAAAAAACAGGAAAAAAATTGATTTCTTCCTGTAAGAAGCCAGCAGGGCATGGAGCATGAGGGTCCCTCCCACCAGCACCAGAAGCAACAGGAGTCTGAACTCCAGCAAGGGCCATTCTGGCCAGAGAACAGAGCTTTTGTAGCAAGGCTGCCCTGAATGCTTAAGAAATGTTGGGAGGCTCCTGGCAACCTTCTGTGAGCATGGAAGGAGAGGGTGAGGAGCAGGGTGAGGAGAACAGGTAGATTAGCATGGGTGGGTGGAGGCATACAGGGATGGATGGATGGATGGATGGATGGATGGATGGATGGAGGTATACAGGGATGGATGGATGGATGGATGGATGGATGGATGGATCCCTTCCCATCTCTGAATGGAGCAGTGTCTCCCCAAACAGAGGGGGATTCCTGCTGTGCCAGGAATTTGTCCCAGGAAGTGGAATCACCGGGGTGCAATGGCCACATGCAGAATCCGAATGGTTGCAAACCTTGTAAGGAATGATGTGTGGGTGACAGGAGGTGCCAGGGTGGCAGCTTTCACCTTCACCATTTAACTGCACACGGTGCCAAAAAAAATCCCCATAAGCTCCCCGTGCACTGAACTCCCTGTGGCCACCCAAAGGGTGCCCCCACCCCAGCCCCACACATCCAGCATCACCACCCATGGGGTACACACAGCATGGCCAACACCCAGCCCTGCTGCAGCTGGGTCCTGAGCTGCCCAGGGGCTTTTCAGGGCTGTCCCAGCTGCAGCTGAGCTCCCCCAGCAGCCCACAGAGCCCCTGTATTCACAGACAGAAGCTCAGTGTGCTCTGCGGGTGGGCACACACAGCCCCTGCCCTGCCAGGAAGGAGCTCCTGTTGCCCTGGGCACCGATGGATGAGCTGAGCTCTGTTCACCCCTGGGTCCAGCTGCATCTCTCATGTGAGCACCTTCTGTCTGCCAGCCCAGCACCCTGCTCACAGGGCACGGCTCGTCCTTCCGCTGGCCCCCGGGGTGGGCTCAGCCAGCTCCAGGATGGAGCTTGCTTCCCTCTGGGAGCAGAGCTGGGCAGAGCTGGGGGCTGGTGGAGCTCTGCCAACCTAAGGCTGCCCCAGAGTGCTGGGCTGACAGGTTTTTAGTTGAGTAGCAAGGCAAGGGAGGTATAAGGAGGCAAGGGAGGTATAGGGAGGCAAGGAAGATATAGGGATGTGTAGGGGGGCAAGGGAGGTATAGGGGGGTATAGGGAGGTATAGGGAGCTATAGGGAGCTATAGGGGGGC
>VZRW01009394.1:55127-80567 GCA_013398125.1 Aegotheles bennettii | reverse complement strand
TGGAGGTATAGGGAGCTATAGGGATCTATAGGGAGGCTAGGGAGGTATAGGGAGGAATAGGGAGGCTAGGGAGGTATAGGGGGGCAAGGAAGACATAGGGAGGTATAGCAAGGCTAGGGAGGTATAGGGGGGGAAGCACTGACCCAAGGGTTCCTAGAAAATCTGTGGCCAAAACTGAACTCCTCCCCCAGACACCTAGGCACTAGCCCACACCATCACGTTGGAGCAGGAGCTGCAACAGCAGCAAACTTCCCCCAGCCCTTCAAGGGCTTTTCCTTCTGCAGAGCCCACAGCACCCCCTCACACGGGCATCATCATTCCTGCCCGGGAAAGGAAGCCCAGGGGGAGGCAAAGGGGGTGACAGTGGCTGGCGAGGCGGTGGCAGGGACAGAGCCCTACGGATGAGCTCCCCAGGCTGCTAGGAGGGATTAAATCGGGAATGATGCAGTGAAACAGAGCCTGAAGAGCCACTGGGCAGATGAGTGAGTGCCAGCTGCGTTTAGCTGGCATTGCAAATAAACAAACACTATTTTTCAAGACACTTCCCCTAGAAGTGTTAAAATCCCAGGGCAGATGCTGCTGCATGTGGGACAGCAGCTCCCTGGCAGACGATTTGCTGCAGAGCTATTTTTGCTCAGCTGCGATGAACCAATCTTGCCACAAAAAAAAACCCCAAAACCCAAATATCTGGGCTGGGGGAGCCGGATTCAGATTAAAGGACGTCGGGTGACATTCCCATCCCTCCCTGAGAAGCTGATCTGCAGAACGAGCTCCTGCAAAGGTGCAGAGCCAAGGCACTGAGCAAGCAAGGAGGAAAAGGTCCCCCCCTCCTGCTGCTCCCGGAAGGTTTATCCTCCTGTGACAGTCTCTCAGCTGTCTGGGCAAGTGCCACCCCGCGATGATGATGCCGTGGGAGCATGCTCACTCCATCACCCATCCATCACATCACGGGTGGGGAAGGCTCGGGCTGGTCAGGCCCCAGAGAAGGTGCTCATGGGGGCAAACTGGGCAGCGCGCTAGGAGCAGGCAGCAAAACGCTGGCACCTGACCCTTAGAAAAGCTGCTTCATCCAGAAAATTGGGCATCCGGGGCTAGCTGAGCTTGGGGAGGAAGATTTACATGGGAGATTTGGATTGGAGGATCCTTTGGGAAGGTAAGGAAGCCTTTTTCTTCACCTCTGGCTTTTGAATTTGCTTAAATGAATCCCAGCATCAGCGAGCAGAGCGCTGCCCGCAGCACGTCCTCGGGTACAGCTGGGCACCCCCCTCCTCCTGAATCACTGAGTTGTGCCAGGCACCAGCTCACAGATAAACAACCAGACAAAAGCAAAGCGAGGAGGAGAAGCTGGCAGGGGGCAGAGGGATCCTTCTGGCTGCTCGGGAATATCGTGGCAGCCCGCAGGGTCCAGGTGCAGCACCAGCAAGCGAGGAGCAAGAGCCTTTGATCAGGTCTGCAACCCTCATAAATATACAACAACCAGCTAGGAGAGGATTATCCCTTAAGCTAAATATTTATAGGGTTTAATTTGGCTGGTGGCTCTCTGGTGCCACAGCAGCACGAAGAGGAGCCTTTGGAGGGCAGAGCCAGGCTGCATCCTCCTGCAGACTCAGGGGTACCAGTCCCCATCACCTCTCTCCCTGCCATCACTGGGCTGCTGGACACCAGTCCCATCCCCATCCCCACAGCATGGCCTTAAAAGCCATGGGTTTTGACCCACATTTCACCCCAGGGCTGTGCCAGCACCCAGGTTTTTATATTTTAGAAGATCCCTTTGAAATGGACCTTCACTAACGTGAACTTGGCATGGGGCTGGTGGGGTTTGGTCACGCTGCCCAAATAGTTTCAAACCCAGCTAATGCACAGGTCCCAGCTCAAGTTAGGTGGAGAAGTGTCCAGAAAGGGTCCTGCTCAGGATGGGCAGTGTGCTCCTCAGCCATCACCCATGCTTTCTCACCACGGTGGACTTCACTTACCCCAGTGTGGGTCAGGAGCAACTCCAGCAGCTTCCAACAGGCGACAGTCACGTAATGAGATTTGACATTAGTAGGAAAGCCAACTTTTCAATGAATTGATGCTTCCAGCCTCTGGCTGGAGACATGGTGATTTATACCAAGAGCCAAGCATGAGAAGCTGCAAGCCCTGACAAGTCAAGTCATGTCCGTGGAGCAAGTCCATGGAGCAAGTCCATGGAGCCCCAGGAAGGGAGCGTGGGTCAACCTTTGGCTCCAAAGCAGGGGTCTGGGTGCTGATGCTCAGCATGAACCTGCTCCCAAACCTCAGCAGGGCTTGGGGATCACTGCCAGCTTTTGCCAAACGGGGGCTGAGGTGAGGCTGGGGTGACAATTCTGGGATCACACCTAGGGTTTGATCTTTGCTTTGGTTGTGGCAGGCACTTTGGGCAAGGTTTTGCTCTGCTGTGGCAGAAAACTGGATGCACTTCACAAAACCATTGGCAGAAAGTGCTCTGTGCTAAGCATCCCCTGCTAGCTCAGCTGCTGCTGGGATCAAAGCAGCCCTGCTGGGCTTAGGAACAGCCAAATTCGGGCTGTCTGGACAGCCCACAGCACTGCCTGCACTGTGCAGGGACCAGGAGCACAGACAACAAGGTACCAACTGCAGGAGATGTTCCCTGGAACCCTCCATGAGGAGCCCTGAGCTTGGCACCACCTCTCAGACTTCTGACAGAGATAAAAACGGGGATAATCATAGAATCATAGAATCATTATGGTTGGAAGGGACCTCCAGGGTCATCAAGTCCAACCTTTATCCCATCATATTCCTGACCATCAGACCATCAGACCATGGCCTCAAGTGCCTCATCAACCCGTTTGTTGAACACCCCCAGGGACGGTGACTCCACCACCTCCCTGGGCAGCCCATTCCAGTGCCCAACCACCCTCCCAGTAAAGAACTTCTTCCTAATCTCCAACCTAAACTTCACCTGATGGAACTTGAGGCCATTTCCTCTCATCCTGTCATTAACAATTCGGGAGGAGACCAGAACCATATGGAGAGAGTGAGGATGTCACCAGGCTCTTCTGGGGACAGGGTTTGTTCCCATGTCCCTGGCTGGATTTTCCAGCCTCTTGGCTGGATGGCAGCATGAGGGATGTGCTGCAGGTAAATGCAGGGGTAGTTTGGAGGTTACTCGTGATCACACAGTGCTCCAGTGAGGAAGCACAGCTGCTGGGTTGCCTTTGGGCAAATCACCCCAGGGTATCCCTCAGGCTGAGCTCACAGGCTAAAGGGAAGGGTCAGAGCACACAGAGGGCTGCACGTTTATCCCTGATGTCCCCAGTTCTCTCCACTGCCTACCACAGAGTGACTTTCTCCTAAACATCACTGTTTTCTCCTGTCTTTTTACCTCCACATCTCCCCTGCAGACCTCTCCCAGAAGAGACGGGGATGGAGTCACTGGGCAGCCCTACAGAAGATGAGAACACCTCGTGTAAGTACCAGCCTGCCTTGTCAGGGCTCAGGGGCCAACCAAGCTGTGGGAACAGCATCTTGGAGTTAGGGCAAGAGCCAGGTCCTTTGGGGCACCCGCAAAAATTCCCACGTGGGAGGGGGAAACCAACAGAGATTGAAGTTGGTTCCAACAGAGATTGCTCCAACAGAGATTTGGAATTTGTTCCAACAGAGATTTGGGATTTGTTGATTTTTCACCATCAGCTGGGGGAGGAACGGGTGTCTCAGCTTTAATCCAGCCACACCTGCAAGCGCCCAGTGCCTCCCAGTTATGATCCCTCAGCTCCCCAGGCCATAGCCCAAAACACACCTAACAAAAGCACCATGTTTGCACTAAGGATACGGGATGAGGACAACCTGTCAGCTGTTTTCCTTTCAACTCCAGCTCCCCCAAACACTTTAAACTTTAACGGGGCGCATCGTAAGAGGAAGACACTGGTTGCACCTGAAATCAACATCTCCCTGGACCAGAGTGAAGGCTCCATTCTCTCTGATGACTTCTTGGACACACCAGATGACCTGGACATTAATGTGGATGATATTGAGACTCCTGATGAGACCGATTCCCTCGAGTTCCTGGGGAATGGGAATGAACTGGAGTGGGAAGGTAAAAGACTGGTTTGGGGTGAATGTCTGCAGGGGTTGGGGCTTTTTTGAGCCTCATTTTAACCATTTTTGACACCACTCACTATCAGCAGTCGAGGACTGACCTCCTCAGCAGTGAAGCACAGCACACACAACCAAGCCTCATGTTCCACACAGCATCTGCCCCACCAGAGCATCTGCCCCACCAGCTGCAGCTGGGCCACCAGCCCAGGCTGGAAGGTGTCTCCTGCTCAGCTCTGCCAGCAGAGCTGTCACGTGAATGTTCAAACATCTTGAATAACATGGTCTTGGCTAACCTGATTTTGACTGAATCAGGCTAAGAAGGATTCATGCAAGCAGCTCTGCTAGCAGATCAGAAGGCACCCCCCCCCCCAGCACAGGCAGTGCCAGTACAGGTGGATCTGAAGGAGGATCCAGCAAGAAGCCCAGTGCCTGAGCCATGACTGCAGATCCTATTGGCAGCATGAGATGTTCAGCTCCTTTCTGTCACAATTTGGCAATGGAGCAAGATTACTGAGAAGCACAAGATCAAAGTTGCAGATGAAACTGGTCATCCTCAGCCCATGGCTGGTTTTGTGTCTTGCCACACACCACAGCCTTGCAGAACCTCTTTGTACATTAAAGGCAGAAATGTTTTCCCCTTTTCCAGATGACACCCCAGTAGCCACAGCCAAGAACATGCCTGGGGACAGCGCAGACCTCTTTGGGGACGGGGGGACAGAGGAGGGGAGTGCTGCTAACGGGAGGCTCTGGAGGACCGTCATCATTGGAGAGCAGGAGCACCGCATCGACCTCCAGATGATCAAACCCTACATGAGAGTGGTGACACATGGAGGTGAGGGAGGCCTAATCCTGTCTTCATGGATTTCTTTCAGTCCATCATTACAGAGGGTCTCTACAACTCACTGAAAGGGGGTTGGAACAAGGGGGTGGCCGGTCTCTTCTCCCAAGTGATGAGCAATAGGACAAGAGGGAATGGGCTCAAGTTGCACCAGGGAGGGGAAGTTTAGGGTGGATATTAGGAAAAATTTTTTTATGGAAAGGGTGGTCAGGCATTGGAACAGGCTGCCCAGAGAAGTGGTGGAGTCACCATCCCTGGAGGTATTCAAAGAATGTTCGGATGTGGCCCTTGGGGGCATGGTTATTGATGGACTTGGTAGTCTTGGGTTGATGATTGGGCTCAATGATCTTGAAGGTCTTTTCCAACCAGAGTGATTCTATGATCTTTGTCAAGCTGCAGGGGTGCCATGGCTGGTTGGTTTGACTGTCTTTAGGGGAAAATTGCTATTTGTTTTGTACCTTTATGGGGCAGATAAGAACAAAAGCACCCAGCCCATGCTAAAAAACAAGCAAAAATTCCTCCCCCGAGCACCACACGCATGTTCTATCCAAAACCAGGATCAGAGGCAAAGCAAACCATGTCCCCCCTGACAGGGACAAACACTTACTGAGGGCTGGACAGAGGCACAAAAACCAGCCCAGGCCCAGACCTGGCAGTTCATCTTCACTGCTGTTCTTCCTTCAGCTCTTGTGTCTCCCCCTGGAAAGAGTCACTGATGCTGCCTGTGTCTTTCTTTCCCAGGATACTATGGAGAAGGTCTCAATGCCATCATTGTCTTCGCTGCCTGCTATCTCCCAGACAGTAACCTGGCTGATTACCACTACATCATGGAGAACCTCTTCCTGTAAGTGGCTGGTCCAGGTCTATGAGGGAGAGGAGGGCAAGGAAGGTAACCTGGGCTCGGGGGAAAGAATTCCCACCTATTCATGGCATCAGGAACCTCTGCTGGAAATAGCTTGAATCCAAGCCAAATGTACCCAGTGTGCAGCTGCAGACTGGAGCAAACATCACTGGCTGAGATGCTCTCCATAGCATTTGCATCCAAGCCCAGTAAGTCAAAGCATTCAAACATTCAGTGTTAATTAGGCCAGTGATGGACTCACAACCAGGCTGGAACATATGTATGCAATGCTGAGCAGCTGGTAGATGCCACTGCTAAGCAGAAGAATGGTGCAGGGATGTCCATCAGTGGAGGCACTATGCTAACAAGTACCACTGATCCCTGAGAAATACCTCTAGGTGCCCTGCAGAGGTGCCAGGAGAATCTGAAACCTATTCCAAGGTCTACAAAGAAAGGGTCTGGAGTCCTTTTGGGATGACACACAGGCATCTGAGGAAGCTTCAAGGGACCTTTTTTGAGTCTCACATCCTTGTTGCTTTTGATCATCACCCAACAGATACGTGATCAGTAGCCTGGAGCTGCTGGTGGCTGAGGACTACATGATCGTGTACCTAAATGGAGCAACGCCCCGGAGGAGGATGCCTGGCCTTGGCTGGCTGAAGAAATGCTATCAGATGATAGACAGAAGGTGAGAATCCTGCTGGTGTTGCCTCTTCATTCTTCCTGGTCCTCTTCCCACATCTCTTCCACTGCTTCTTTGCAGCTTTCCCCAGCCACTACTCTTTCCTTACTCCCCAGATTCTGTAATTCCTTTACCTGTCCCTTAATCCAGGACCTCTTCACCTCCTCTTCTCCCTCCTTCCCTCACAAGCAGCTCCACAGAGATCAGGCTGATGGAGCACCCAAGCAAATGATGCTCCTGCAGCCTGCTGGGTCTGAGCTTAAATAGGGCTCCCAAGGCCATGGGCAGGGCTTTGGTCTGGAGACACCCACACGAGGTGGGTGCCTCTAATGGTGGGTGCCACTAATGATTCTCATTAGTGCCCTGACGTGGGACAGGTGATTTTCAGGAGAGGTGCTTGGGATGTGACTTTCTGTCCTGTGGCTTCTCCACAGGCTGCGCAAAAACCTCAAAGCGTTGATAATTGTGCACCCTTCGTGGTTCATCCGGACAGTGCTGGCTATATCCAGACCCTTCATCAGGTAAATACAACACATTCCCAAACCTGGCTGCTTTCAGAGTGGAAGTTTAATCTCTTGGATCAGATATTAAGCTCACCTTTAATTAGTAGTGACCAAGGTGACACTGTTCATCATTTGCCCTACATGTCTCTGGTACGTCCAAGGACAACTCTAGAGGTTAGGAGACACTGTGGTAGTCTGGATCCAGATGGATCCACCATTGTGGTGGTCTGGATCCAGTTGAATCCACCACTGTGGTGGTCTGGATCCAGATGGATCCACAACTGTGGTGTTCTGGATCCAGTTGAATCCACCACTGTGGTGGTCTGGATCCAGATGGACCCACAACCGTGGTGGTCTGGATCCAGATGGATCCATCACCGTTGTGGTCTGGATCCAGTTGAATCCATCACCATGGTGGCCTGAATCCAGATGGATCCACCACCGTTGTGGTCTGGATCCAGTTGAATCCACCACCATGGTGGTCTGGATCCAGTTGAATCCCCCAGTGGGTGGTGCACAAAGGGCAGTGCAGGAATGGTGGTCCTTTTTCTCTCCTACAAGATATTGAGAGGTGGGGGTCAAAGCAAAGTGAGCTACAGTGATGTGGCACCTCACCAAAATGTTTAGTCGTCAGCATCTTAGCACTGGGAGGAGATGGGAAGACACAGACTACAGAGGATACAGAGATGCAGAACTCCCCATCTACATCAGGAAAATTCTGACTTCCTACGGAGAGAACACCAAAACAAGAGCTCAAACACCCCCCCTTTCTCTCTCCCTGCCAGTGTGAAGTTCATCAGTAAGATCCAGTATGTCCACAGCCTGGAGGAACTGGAGCAACTCATCCCAATGGAGCACGTGCAGATTCCAGACTGTGTCTTACAGTGAGTAGCAGAGGGAGCCTGGGGCACGTGTAGCTCTGAGGGGGCACAGGACAAAAACCCTGTGTAGCAGGACATTGTGTTGAGTCAAAACCCATGTACTGGAAACACAGAGCCTGGGGCAAACCTTCTCCTACTCATCCATGGGTGCCCAGAGCCTGCACACTCTGATGGCTTGCAGTTTCTGTCACCTTCAGAGCAAACATTGCATTTTACTAAAAGTGAACAATTCTGACTCGATAGCATTCAACGGATGTTTCTTGTGTGTTGCAGATATGAAGAAGAGAGGATCAAGGCCAGAAAAGAAAGGTAAAATTAATTTATGGGAGGGCGGTGGAGGGTGGGTTCATTTTCTTGGGACGTTGTTGCTTCCTCTCATCATTATTTGTGTTACAACCAGGCAACTCTGTGTTCCTCTTACCCTGAGAGCCCACACAGCCTACAATTATTTTCTACTGATCTTCTCAAAATAAGCAAAAAGCTGCAGGAGGGAGGAGAAGTTGATTAAAAGGTTATTTATCCATAGAACTGTTCCTCTTAACCCTAGGAGTGCATCTGCTAGTGAAGGTCATCAGAAATCACTCTGGGTATAAAAATGGCTCATTTTCCCCTTATGACCACGCAAACTGACCTTAAAGTGAGAGCCAGGGCTTGTTTTAAAAGCTGCTTCATTCTGCTGGAGTGGCATAAAGAGGGCCATTAATTTACAGCTCATTTTATTTCATTTTCTAGACCAGTTCCATCACTGGTGTTTGGGTTAGAAGTGCTGGCCATAAACAGGGACAACAGTCAATCAAAGGCAATCAGGGACAGAGGAAAGACCTGGGTCAGCAGGAGAGGGATGTGCTGCATTAACACCTCCTCCTCGTGCTGGTGAACTGAATGGGAGATGCCAGTTTGGGAGGATTCAGTTCAGCATTAGCTGTTGAAAAGCCAGTGGCCCAGCCCGAATTAGTCACCGCCTCCCTCCAGGGCCAACAAAGCGTTGGGATTATCGAGGTTGCGTATCACAGGGACTGAGTCATCTCTGTCTGAGGTCCAGCTCTCTCTCTAGAAAAGCCCTGGAGACTCGACCCTTTCACACTGCACACCCCTTGATGAGAGATTTCAAATGTGATTTGTGTTCACAGGGCAGAGGAAAAACAAGACCTGGCTGAGAGGGAAAGGTAACTACTCCTCTTTATTTATCCAAACAGTCTTTGGGGTGAGGAATGGCCCTATTGCTTGGTAGCACACCCTGGGACCAGGCTCTGCACTCCCAGGAGGTGTTTGGACCCAAAAGGACATTTCCCAAGTGCCTGGGAACTGATAAAGCCCCTCACAGCCCCCCACACCATTGCTTCTGTGCAGTTATTGACCTTCACCCACGCCAATGGATTCCTGACGCTGCTGTGAAGCCAGGGAACCCATTTGGTCATGGATCAGAGCCAGGGAACGTTCTCCTGACGTTCATCTGTAGCCCTTGCACGCTGGTGCCATGCAGAGGGCCAAGTTCTGCTGCCAGGCACATCTCGGGGTGTGGAGAGGCAGGGTATGAGGTTGTAACATTAGATGGGAAGGAAAATTCTAGGGAGGTCTGGAAGCCATTGTCAAAATCCTATGCCAGGCCTGAGTTTGGCTCTGCTTCAGAGAGACAGAGCCTCTCTTTTCTTATTCTATCTAACTAGCTCCTGAGGGGAAGAGTCTGTGTTTCTGCTGTTGTCTTCCCAGAGGAAAAGGAGCTTTGGGCAAAATTCCCAAGGTGCATTGGACAAGTCTGAATTGTTCCATGGAACAAATGGAACCCAAAAGAGAGGATGATTGGTTTGTGGTGGAGATTCACTCATTGTTTTGTTGGTTCTCTTCCAAGCAGGCCTGTGCCCCCAGCAGAGGATCAAGAAACCAGGTTTGATTTGTACCTGACTCTTCCCTTTGTCATCTCTCTGCTATGTGATGGAGTTCACTGTGTTTGTAATCCACCAACAGGGAAGGAGAGGCTGGGTTAGACCCAGGACCTCTTTAGCCTGGTGCCACTCACCTGGCACAGAAGAGGCATTGGCCACTTTGCAGCAGGGGGTACCAAGTTGGTGACACCTCCACCCAGCTGCCACCACAGCCACTGCAGCTTGTCCCAAAGCACAGCCTGGTCACAAGTGCAGCTGCCATGGGGGCACTTGAGAAAAGCTGCCCCTCCATAAATTACCTGGCATTTGCTACATGGGAAAGGTGCACACATGGGCATTTACTGCAGAGCCACCTTCCTTAACCCTACAGGAACATTTTCATGGTCCTGTACACTCAGGGGAAGTCCTTAGAGAAGAAGAAGTCCCATTAAAGCCATGAATCCCATTATCTTTGGCCCTGGTGCTCTTTTGCAAAGGATTATACCCAAACACACTCATATTTTTTAACATTGTGGGAATAATAAAATTTATACTACAATTTGCTTGCTAAAAAATAACTCCATCTTTCTGTTCCTTCCCAGTATGTCATGAATGGAAGTGGAGTGGAATGAATGGAGTAGAAGAACGACGCAGCCTGGCAGTCACCCACGTAAATGACCTTTTGGTATAAGACCTTGCCACCATCTTATTCCGAGTTCTGCAAGATCCCAGAGCCTGCCTCCCCTGTCTCCAAGATGCAAAGTCCTTTAAATTTTTTGGAAACATTTTACTTTTAAAAAAAAATAATAATCCACAAAACCAACCAAGCCAAGAATAGCACTTTTCAGGACAGGTTCCAGTGTGTTTCAATAATGGTCTGTGGAGAGCTATTAAGTAGTGCAAATAGATACCATATTTCCTCTTAGTAAGTTAAGAGCATCCTGTAGTCCATTAGTCACCAGCCCAGAAAGAGATATATTTTTTGTTTAAATTATAGACCCTTCCCCTAACTTGCTGCTGGCCAGCACTGAGACATTTTGCTTTAACTGCACACCCACTTTCCTCCACACAGCCACTACAACAGCCGTTGCCCCAGGGGATAATGAACACAGAGTGCATTTTCATCCTTTCTATACCCAATATATGTTCCTTCCTGAAAATACCAAGTGCCCACGGGTCCAGGCACCTCTTCCAGCCTCGACCGCCTCGGTTGGTTCATTGCCAGTTCCTCTTATTAACTCACTCTCTATTAACTCACACCAATTCCTATGAGTAAATGCCATGGGGTTTTTTTCCTGATTTGTTTGCAAGGCACTCTGATAACTTAGAAAGAGGGTCCCACATGGCATGGCAGCCTCCACAGAACCTCCTTAGAAGCATCTTCTCCTGTCAACGCGCACACACACCCCCAAAAGGTCTGGTTTGAAGAAGGAGCCTTACAGACAAGAAAGCTTTTCACACCTTGTCTTTGTATTGATTTCATGACACTGGACAATCATTCACTATGAATACCTCCTATTGCAGAGACAAGCTGCTAAGTGTTTGAAATTTCCTGGGTAATGAGGGCCTCATCTATAAACATCCCTGCCTGGGAAAAGCCCAGGTGGTGAATGCTGCAGGTGTGGAGGCAGGACACGAGTCGGGGTTCAGCTTCTCTGTCAGCCAAGAGATGCAGACGTGATATTGAGACTCTTGACATTTGCATTTTGGACTCATGAGGATTCTGTGAGCAAAAGAGGGAAGAAAATTTAACACCTTTCTGGCCAAACCCCCTGATTTCACCAGATCCAGCTTACACAAACACTCAAACGTATCAGGTGAAGGCCCTTGCAGATGACTGCAGATGAAGAATTACCTGCATATTTCACCACTTCAGGAATATTTTGAGCCTGGTTTCCCCAACCCATGGCTGTTTGAGATTTCCACCACTTCACTCGGCTCTGAAATCCCCTGGAGGACAATTTGGGCAAAGCAAGATTTTACTCAAGATAGGGATTTCTCCTCTGTGCACGCCAAGCTTCTCTTTTTTTTCCTTCCAGTGAATAATAGTGCTACAGATGAGATCTTTATTTTCCTGAATGCTACAAAGGAGCACGAAAAATGCCCTTTCTAACCTTACTTCTCATTTTATAGATGTTTTTCTCACGCACTGCAGTCACGGATGTATTTACCCAACAGACCTTTGCATGAAAAACAGAGCACTGGCTCCACAGCATCAACCCCCGAAGCTGAAGATGGTGAAAGCTCCATGTTCTGTCTCACCGGCACGTTAATAATGAGCACCCAGCAAGCAGCGACCTCCACGGCTTTCTAGAAATTTCATTATGAGCCAGTGGTTGGCAAAGTGAATTAATTCTATGCTACAAGGGTAAAACAGCACTTGGGGTTTTTTAGAGTTTGGGTTTTATGCCAACAACACCTCCCCGCAACAGGCGTTCCCGGCCGGAGGTTTCCAAGCAGCAGACATCTGTTTCAAGACAGAAGCAGCAGTCAGAAATATTCAAACATTAATGTGTTCACCCCATCTGCAAAGCTGGGGATCCTTTCTCACACATGGTCCGTCAGACGGACTGAAGGAACCCACTGAAATTAAGAAAGGACTCTTCTGCTCGAATTAATTTTAGCTCCGACTATAAACAACCACAAATCTTGTAGTACAAGAGTACAGGAATTCACTGTCTCCCACTGATAATACCTAAACCCAGAATTTCCTTTCTCCTTTTGAGACTGTTTTTATGCATTTAGATAAAAAAAAAAAATAACCTGCTGTGCTTTGCACAAAAGAATGCAATGCATTTGGACACTGGAAGGGAAGTTTACAATTATATCATGAGCAAAATTGATAGAACCTTTAATAATGTTTAATAGTGCAACTCTAGAAACATTTTATGCATCTGTAGTTACTAAACACTTCAGAGAAAAATGTTCACAACGTCGTGGAAAATATTGCTGTTATGGAACACATGGAGGTGGAAGATAAGAGACCTCGATTACATTTAGCCTTGGGACCTGAAGAAATAAACTGCTTCTGGATCCTCAGCGGTACCCATGCCAGAAGAATGTGGTTTTTAGTTGTTTTGGGGGTTTTTTTCCAAAGAAAAGACACTGTTTCTACATTTTCAGAAAAAATACACAGACCTGAAGATGAAACATCCCCTTTTTTTTTTTTTTTCAAGTAAATCCTTCAGGGTGAAGTTAAGAGTTCAGCTGGGAAAAGGGCAGATTACCAGCTTCATATCAAGAGAGGAAAGAAGTTGTTTGACAAAAGTCAATTTATAACTTCTTTGAAACCATTTTTCAAAAAGTGCACTTTCTGATAGAGCACTCCAAGTAGTATGCACTAAATTTTCATTTTTAACAGAATTTTATGAGTGTATAAATTTTATGTTCCTGGATGGATGGATTTCTATATGTCTTTTCAACATAGAAAAGAACCTGTAACCTGTAATGGATTAACTATAGCTAAATGTAAAAAGTGCATTTTTATAGCAAAAAAAAAGTATCATTAAGTTCTTTCAGGCAGCAACTTTAGATGCTACTTCAAACCAAAGTAGCTGCAAATTCTTCATCAGAAACACAGAAACAATCAAGTTGGCAGTGTCCCTTTGCCAGATACAGAGCAACACACCTAAGTCTGATGTCGATAGACCTGCGCAGGCTTCAGACAAAACCAGATCTAAACACAACATCAAATAAGCTGTGTTCATCTTCAGAAGATCATTGCTAATTTGGATCCACCCAGCAGTAGAGATGAGAGATTGGCGGTGGCTCTCCAGGACAGCTGATGACATTTCAGAGGCTGTAGACACAGCATTGGTAGGGAGTTGCTGACCCATGGCTCAAACCCAAGGACTTACCTTGCACAAAAGTCAAGCAGTGACAATAGACCCAACAGGAATTCAAGGTTTAAGCCATTTGATAGATTTCTTTGCCAGTTTGTTGAGGAGCTGCTCTTGAAGCCTATTTGTGGTAGGGTTTGCCAGCTGAGCTCCACATTTCCTCTGGGGATGCAGTATCTAAGAGAGAGATGCTAAACCAGCAGAGATGTTGCTAGTAAAAGTGCATTTACATTGGGACTTTTGCCACTATCTATACATATAATTTAAAAAATAAAATGAAATTACTAACTCTTTTTAGCGATACTGCTATACTGCTCAGTGTTCCAAATGTACACCAGGCCTTGTTTCTGCCTCACAAAAACATCTCCAAAGGATAAATATTTCGATTGTCAATGCACTGTGTGGTATCAAACAGCAGGTATTATCAACAACACTTTGCTGGTCTTGGATTTTACCTTTTATTAGATGTTTTTTTAATGGTGAATCCACAGATAGCCACATTTTAGCTGCAGAAAAAAGTGTTTTACACCCATGATAGTCTAATTATGGCTGAATTTTGACATTCACCCAGCAACCAAAAAATCAGATCCCCTCCTGCCCAGTTGATGACACGCTAGGGAATACCTTCCCACCTCTTTACGGCAGTCAAGGGGCTGGGTCAACAGCCTTTGGAAACGAAGCCACTCGCCACTGCTTCATGCAGCAACCATCAGATCCAGTCAAAACACTTCATTTTGGCACAGAGGGATCACCCAGATTTGGGACTGTCCAGTAATTTCCATTTTGTTTCATGACGAAGATGCAGGAAATCAAATTGAGCTGCCGCCGTATATTCAAGTTGGATAATGAACACAATTCCTTCTGTACAGTACTGTGTAAATGTGAGTGCATATTTAGAGCATACCTCATTGCAATTTTTCCATCTATTTTTTCCAAAGATGATTCGCTTACCGATGGGCATACAACGTATGAGAAAACCTAAGCAGTAAAGGGTTTAAAAGCAACACATCTTCTATTTTACACATCTAGGGATGAAAAAAAAAAACAACAAAAGAGTTCATGAGATGCTGGTGGCAATAAGCTCAGCCTGGCCTGACAGCAGGTGAAATGTGCAGGCAAAATTGCTATAAATACAAAAGCACATGTTTTCTCTTTTGTATTTCCGTATTTCCTGGCAGTCAAAAACACAGCATGCTATTGATAAAGTGAATTTTAAAAAGTCACCATGACAATAGAACATCATCTATCTCAGTTTTCTTTTTTTTTTTCTTTGTAGTGGGCTCTTTTAACCCAACCCTACCTGTAAAAATGTGTGAACTGTCATTTTTCTAAAGTGTTTGTAATTAGGTGGTTTATGCTAGAAGACATAGATTGCTGTTAAGTATGTATTATTATTTTTGCTTTGTATTATTCCATAAGAATCTGTGGATATTCAATTAAAATGAGACTAATCCTTAAGCAAAAATGCAAACCTTTCTTTTTGTCAGTATCTTTTATTTAGACTTTGGCTCCATACGGAAAATACGCTGAAAATTTTTGTCTGGATGCTGTTCCCTTGGATAAATCAAGTCAAAGTCTTTCCTGACAATTATGATACAGCAAAACGAACCTCTCGGAATGTTTTTATTAAAATAACTTCTATTCTACCAATACAGGGTATGATGTTTCCAAGTTTCCCTCGGTTTCATGCTTCAGCAAAGAGTCATGGAAAAATTGCTTCCCTTTGGTTTCTACCAACCTGAACAGAGCCATAATTGTCTATAGTTTTTTGGTCCCACATTATTTACACATCTTTTTCTACTCAAATTAATCAAATGATCGGGAATTAGATTGTAAAAACAAACACAGACAAACAAAAACAAACTCCAAAGCTGCTTAAACAGAAAAAACAAACCCTTATAAGCAAGTATTTACAGGAAAATGCCTGAGATGCCTAATTGGCATGGGGTTGAGATAGGTTATTAACATATTTCAATTAATGAGTTGGAAGTATGAATACATACAAGTATAATCCTATAACAAGCGTTACTGTATTCCTGCTGTGAAATAGCTCACTTGGGATATGCACATTAATTTAAATGAGTATGTATTCATCAGGGTGCACTTTTGCTGAGTGTATGCACAAAAGCAGATTTTTTTTTTTGCTACGATTTTATTCCCACCAAAAAACTTCTACCCCAATCATATCAATATCAACAATTTTTTCCACCCATCCTCTGTGATTTTTGTATTTGATTTATATAGAAAAGTTTGTAGAAGGAATTATAGAATCATAGAATCACAGAACCATTATGGTTGGAAGGGACCTCCAGGGTCACCAAGTCCAACCTTTATCCCATCATATTCCTAACCATCAAACCACCAGACCATGGCCTCAAGTGCCCCACCAACCCCTTTTTTGAACACCCCCAGGGACGGTGACTCCTGTGCTATATCTCGAATATTAAATTTGTGTGGACAATAAGAGTGTAGGAACCTTTGGTTCCAGTGGTGTAGGAGTAGTATGATGCCAACCCAGGGCACTGTCCTACACAACCCTGTTACCTGCTTTTGCAGCTCCTCTGGTGTAGGCACACGTTTTTAGGTCATGAATGAAACACCTCTAATACATTTCAAGTAGCCTTGCACCAAAAGACCTCCAGCATGGATGGTGTGTCATGAAGGAATCTGGTCAGTGCTGACAGAAAAAGGAGCCAGGGAGTCTTGGTTGAGGTGTGCCAAAACCCAGCTCTCAGCGCAGAGAATGCAACCAGTCCAGCAGACAGAGTTCAAAGGCTCATCGTGTTATGACTACACCATGCCACAAGAAATAGGATTAGCTGCTACCCTACCAAAGCAACAAAGTTTCCCAAACAGAAGACAAGATGTCCTTCCTCAAAAGAAAACATACCCTTCCATCAGCCTTCGCTGTACTTTTCCATTAGCCACATTACACTCCTCATTTGACCGCTTGCAATTTCATATTATTATTTTCATTTCGCAGCCTTTAAAAGCCAAGATCATCCCCTAGGAAGAGACACTTTACAAGACCTCTGCCACAAAGCACCTGCAGTTGAAAAGATAAAGAAGCACTCCAAAAAAAATCATAATCTTGTAAATATGTTAAGATCACATTGTTAGTTTGAGGGGTTTTGGCAGAAGGGGAGAGAAAAGCTAAAGATTAATTGTTTGCTGCTCTTGTCACCACTTCATTTACCTGTTCTACATCTGTCTTAGTTGCTAACTTCTGCTGCAGGGCTCTGGGTTGGATGCAAGAGATCTGCTCTGAAGACACCAGGTAAGGTCTTCCAGTGGATGGAGGAGCTGAGACACCCACTCCAATTGTCTCAGTTGGACCTGCGGGGTGTTTTTGTATTCCTTTGAACCAAGATGATGACCACTGTGATTGAGATCAATAGCAGAACGTCAGGTAAATTTTCTGGAAATATTTCTAATGAAAATGTAGACACTATAAACACTCCATCAACTGCACAGTTCGTTTTCGGGGCTCATTTTCTTTGAAATAGGTGCCTAAAACCCACCTAAATTGCATGCTGCCTCTCACATCTACTAAACAATCAGCTCTAATACTAAGGCAGAAAAAAACATTAACATCACGATATTGCATGATTTAGAAATGATTTTTAAAAGCTTATCTTTCCTCCCAAGCATAAAATCACTTTCCACCTTCTGCAGTTTGAATGAAAAGTCAGTGTTTTCTCATTCCTCCCCAACACCGAAGCCCCCTCTGTCGCAAGACTTGTGAACTAAACTGTCACCCGAGCAGAAATCTCTTCTCCCACATGTGTGATGTGTGACTGTGCTTCCCTTTAGACTGGCTGAGGTTCCTGATGAAGCAATATTCAGGCAGATGCTAATTACGGTGCAGTCCGAGGCGTTCGCTGTCATCTCTGATCATGATGAGCCACAGACAGAAACCAAGATTCCCAATTTAAAACAATTGGAAACTTCTCCTCAACACCAGGGATGAGATTCATCTCGCCTAATTTTATCAACCTAAAAATTAGATACAGAGCCTAAATTGGTTTACAGCTGATGAACGGGGCTGATTTCCCCTGTCTGAGGGTGGGATGAATCACTCTGTGGTGAGGTCTCTCCCTCTCTCCACTGATAAAAGGTGGAGCTTCACACTACATCTCTTAGGCTGCCAGTTAAATGAATCACAGTGATAATGCTGTGAAAAAAGAGAGAAAGTGATAGAACATTCCTTCCTTTTCTAGCACAGGGCAGAGCAGTACTTTGATCATTCAACTTGTCACCTTGGGTTAACTTCTCAGGATATCTGAGACTTTTTGTGTACTTGACCTTTTGTTGAACAATCCAACACGATCAAAAGCAGTCAGGTTCCCTGAGTAACATAAGACTGGAGATTAACGAGGGAATGCCAGCTGAAGAGCTGAGTTTTGAGAAGAGATTTGAAGCAGGAGAGAAAGCCAATGCATTCCAGTCAAAATTCATTTGGGATCGGTTGTATTTTTTTTAGTCCATCAGAGAACAGCCACAATGGAAAACTCAGCTTCTAGATACAAGCTCATAATGTCCAAATGTGAGCTGTAATAATCTTGTACCTGGAATAGTAAGAAAAGTTTTCCAAACGATCTTCAAGCCTTGCTTACTTCCTCTCCTCTCATCCATCAGTACTACCTACATCGGCCAAAAGAGTCCACCGAGTGGAGAAGATGAGACAACATCTCCTCTAGAATATAAACCAGTTAAAAACTGGGATTTTACTACTTTTTAAAAATTCTTCTAATTCCTTGCTACTGACCACACAATTTATAGCAACACACACAGATCAGGACTCATTTAACAATGTCCCACGTCTACAAACATACGCCAGCTGTCAAATGACACAAAATGTGTGGCATGTTCCAAAATTCACCCCTGGAGTCGCTGCTGTTGTTACCTTGCACCACGCAGGTACAAACCAGCAGCATTTCTTGCACATCTTACTCATTTTTGCCTCTATATCCACCAATCCCATGAAACTAATTCCTCATGTAGGCCACTGAAATCTAGGTGAACCTTTCCTGAAGCATCACGGTCAACAGCTCCAGAAGGTCCTTTTTTGAACAGGTTTGGGAAGTGCAGCATGGGGAGAAAAACTGCAGAACCTGCTACTTCAGGAACGGAGAATTTAGAAGAATTTCTCCATCTCTGACTGGACTCCTTCAGTAACCAGCTGGCTGTCTTCAGGCTCCAATTTTCCCTTCCTTCATAGTCTCCAGATGACCTCTCAAATCTGTTCCCTTTACACTCACCCTCACTGCTTCTCCTCCTCTCTAGAATACTTTCCCCAGGTTCATCCCACACCCCCAAAGTAAGGATACACTGAAATATTTCCATCTTGCTTGCACAGCTGCTTCTCCCCAACCCCATCTTGTCCAAGTCCTCAGAGTGTGACCTGTTTGCCACCCAGCCCCTGCCTCCTCCACGGGACTGCGGAGCCTCTGCCACCAATGGCAGCCGTGGCAGAAAATGTCACCACTGACGGTGGCAGCTCCTGGCTGGGAGCCACTCCGGGTGTCACTGGGACAAGTTGCCAGCTAGTTAAGCATTAGAGTATTTAAGCTCGTTGTTCTACCAGTCTAATATTCCTTACTCTTAGCTGTCCTGGCTGGGAGCAGTTCACAGTGAAGCACCATTCCATTGATGTTCTCTCCCTTATTTTTGTTTCAAATAAAAGCCTCCCTTCCTCCAGAAGGGGTAGGACAGTTTTTGCTTTGTCAAGACATGAGCAGCCTCCAAAGCCTTGAAGAAGTTCTGGAAAGGACAAATCAACCCATGATTTAAAAATTCCCAAGTGAAAATGACTCTCATTCCTCTGCCTCTTCTTCCACCAGCTGGTATGCACCTCATCCAGCCCCCCCCTCCCAGCCCCCAGCAGAAGGAACCTTGGCATAACCTTGCTCCTACCACAACCAATGTCTTATGATTAGGATTTTAATTCTGAATTAAAGCTGTAGAATTAAATGAGTCATATTGTGCAACAGAAAGGTCAGGGGACACAGAGACTCTAAACTATCCCAGGGAAATGATATCATGATGGCTCCACGAATATTAAACTGGCTTCTGCCAAACTTATCTTAAGTTTTAACAAAAGATTAATATTCAACTGTAAGTAAATATTAATATTCTAAAAATAACACAAGGAGAGGGAACACTTTCTATCCTTGATTGAAGCTCACTGTTGAGTGGTATTTGCATGAGTGTCAAGCAGATAACGTATCCACAGCATAAACAGGCACAAAAAAAGGAAGTTTCAGATGACCAACATAGCTCACCAAGAAACACAGCTAACACAACCTGCTAAAAAAAGCATTTCTGAACACTTGGCATTTGCATAGATGTGTTTTTACGGGCTGGGGAAGGTTTGTTGGAGCTGGTAAGTGTAACTGTCACTGCTCCTTTCAGACAGTTTTTTGTAAGAGGGCTTTTTTTGTTCTGGGAGGAGCAGGCAGCTGGAATGCCAGAGATCTCCAAATACAGGCAGGCACACGCCACCAGCCAAAGGGACAGCAGGGTCAAGGCCATCCAGGAATCTGAGAATTTGAGCTATGCGGGTGAATGTGATTTCACTGGATGTCTGGGGCATGAGTATGGATATGGGTGATAGAAAACCACGACAAGGAGCTTAAGCACAAACCCAGGAAAAGCCAGACACATCCACTGGAGAACTGAGAGAGCACGAAGGAGAGGTTTAAAAAATGAGGGCTTGGGAGATTATTGGCTTGGGAGATTCTAGTCCGCCCTAACTGCAGAAAACCAAGACAGGGCTACAGGAATGAGATTTGCAACTGTGAGCTTAAAAAAAAAACAACACAAAAACACACAAAAACCCAACTAAATAAAAAACCAAATGTGTCTTCTGTCCTTCATTCCTCCAGCTTTCAGAAAACAGTTCTGATATTCTTTATGGAGATAGTGGGACTTCACTGTTCTGGAATTCACTGCTCACAAACAACCCAGTGAGCCAAACACTAAGAACTGCTGCTGCTACAATGATTGTTTGTTTGCTGTCTCTATTAGAAATGTTTATTTTGCTGCATCTGAGGCCAAAGACTCCTTTTTTTCAAGGCAAAACCCCCAACCTGTACTTCTGAAGCACATTCATTCAGGTAAATCCAACAGGGCAGGATACAATTTTCACTCACCTTGAGGATGGCATGTTTCAAAAATATTTGGATTAGTGTGGTTGATATAAAGAGGACTGGATCAGAGGCAGCTGGTCCCAGTGTCCCTCCTTAACATTCGTACAACTTCCAAGCCTGGCAGTTTTTGCCCAGCACATGAAGTGTAAAAGAAACACTCTTTGTACCACACTCCTTGCTTTCTTGACCAAGACACCTTCCTTGCTCAGGGACAGAAGAGAAACACAGCAAAGAGCATGAAAAGGTTGAGCAGAGAGCTAATCTTAGGTCAAATTTTCAGTTGGTGTAAATTAACTTTGCCCCACTTCAGTGCCCAGGGATGATTTACACCAGCTGGGAGCCTGACTGGGTGACTCCCCACTACAAATGCTGTGCTTAAAGTGATGGGCAGCTGAATCCCAGAATCCCAGAATCCTAGGGGTTGGAAGGGACCTCGAAAGCTCATCCAGTCCAACCCCCCTGCCAGAGCAGGGTCACCTAGAGTCCATCACACAGGAACGCATCCAGGCGGGGTTTGAATGTCTCCAGCCAAGGAGACTCCACAGCCTCTCTGGGCAGCCTGGTCCAGTGCTCTGGCACTCTCACAGGAAAGAAGTTCTTCCTGAGATTCACATGGAACCTCCTGGGCTCCAGTTTGCATCCATTGCCCCTTGTCCTATCATTGGTCAGCACTGTAAAAAGCTTGGCTCCATCGTCCTGCCCCTCACCCTTTACAGATTTGTAACCATGGGTGAGGTCCCCCCTCAGTCTCCTTTTCTCCAAGCTAAAGAGCCCCAGCTCCCTCAGCCTCTCCTCACAAGGGAGATGTTCCACTCCCTTCATCATCTCTGTGGCTCTGTGCTGGACTCTCCCAAGCAGTTCCCTGTCCTTCTGGAACTGAGGGGCCCAGAACTGGACACAGGACTCCAGATGTGGCCTCACTAGGGCAGAATAGAGGGGGAGGAGAACCTCTCTCGACCTACTGACCACCCCCTTTCTAATGCACCCCAGGATGCCATTGGCCTTCTTGGCCACAGCTGCTGGAGATCTCGCTTCCCAGAGAAGTTCATAGTTCACACATCTCATTCACAGCCAAGAATTCAAGCTCTAAATGTTACTGAAAATTCTCATTTGACGTAGTTACCTTGGAAATGATGATGAAAAGATAATTTGCAAGCGATATCTCCAGGAACAATCCAACAGTGTAGTCATGTTGGCCATAAATAATAATTACAGGGTCAACAGTTCATTAAACACACAGAAAATAGACTGGAAAAGACCATTTGCTATAATCCCACCCCTAACTTTACCAGGCTTTATCTTAAAACCGATTTCTTTCCTTGACTTCAAGATCTTCCCTGCAAGACTTCCAGAATCCTACACCTTTGCTGGTCAATAATCTTCCAATTTGCAGGCCATGTTTATTCATGATCAACTCGTTTTATCGAAGCATTGGGCCTTGACCTAATAGTTAATGAGCATCAAACAGCTTTGTAGGAAAAAGTAACATCTTTTATTAGATCAACGGACAGAGCTGGGGTGAGACAAAGAAGATTTTAGGCTACAAAACCCTTCTTCAGGCCTGAAATAGAAGCAGAAAATAATCAAGTTAAATCCAGCTCGGGAATTTCTGGGTAAAATTTAAGGATGGCAAAAAATTACTCAATTTAACTGAAAGGTGTTCACAAAATCCTGGGGGTATTAATAAGGTGTGAGGTGATTAAGCCATACAATACCACGTGGGCCAAGAGATGTCAGTAACTGCTGAAACTAAAATAGTCTGTAGGCTCCTATAGATGTCACATTGCTCGTGGGACATCCAGCTCCAAAAGCCCTGTGAATGGGAGAGCAGCACAAAACGTGCCCCTGCACCCACCCTGTCCTCGGGAGGTGTTTTAGGAACACCCTTTCAAAAATACCCCTTAAAAAAACCACTCTCCTCAGCTTCCCGATGGTTGATCCCTGGATATGTGGGTTTCACACTCTAAGAGCTGAAAAGCTCAAGAGCTACAATGCTTTGTAGCCAGGGAGACAATGATGGAGGAGCTACAAAAGGTCTGCTCCTCTGAGTATAGTGGAAATCACCCCACTGCAACAACATCTTGTGTATTCACCCTCAGCCAGGGGCAAGCAGCAGCTCCCGTGTGCTGCACACACGTCCCTCAGAACAAGATCACGGTGCCAGAATCAGCTCTGCAGACTCCAAAGTCATAAAGAAAACCAACAGGACCCTGCACACCTCCATATCTGTGTCAGCCAGGTTTTTTACTATTACTTTACAAGCTGCTGCCAGGACAAGGACTCATTAAGGGTGCCCTTTAATGCTTCTGTACGCTGATTTTATAAAGAGGACGAACAAAAGGACACAATGGTTTCGATGATTTAAGCTCTATTAGACAATATATTCATTTTAAATGCATCCTATATACTTCACATTTGCTTGAGGAAGCAGTCCAGCTGGAATTAACTTACCTTAAAAAGAGCTGTTTTACACGAGCAAACTGGAAGCTCATGGCATTGTAGGACTGTGTCTGTGCGTGAGGAACAAGCCCAAGGTTCAAAAAGTTCCTCCTAAATGTTCAAAAGGGTCCAAATGGGTTCAGTGATCGGCTTGTGCAGAGTCTTTTGTCTGAGAAGATAAGGAAAGGGAAGAAAAGGAAGGAAAGAAAAGGAAGGGAAGAAAAGGAAGGGAAGAAAAGGAAGGGAAGAAAAGGAAGGGAAGAAAAGGAAGGGAAGAAAAGGAAGGGAAGAAAAGGAAGGGAAGAAAAGGAAGGGAAGAAAAGGAAGGGAAGAAAAGGAAGGGAAGAAAAGGAAGGGAAGAAAAGGAAGGGAAGAAAAGGAAGGGAAGAAAAGGAAGGGAAGAAAAGGAAGGGAAGAAAAGGAAGGGAAGAAAAGGAAGGGAAGAAAAGGAAGGGAAGAAAAGGAAGGGAAGAAAAGGAAGGGAAGAAAAGGAAGGNAGGAAGGAAGGAAGGAAGGAAGGAAGGAAGGAAGGAAGGAAGGAAGGAAGGAAGGAAGGAAGGAAGGAAGGAAAGAAAAGGAAGGAAGGAAAGAAAAGGAAAGGGAGAAAGAAAGAAAAGGAAAGGGAAAAAGAAAGAAAAGGAAAGGGAAAAAGAAAGAAAAGGAAAGGGAGAAAGTAAAGATAAGAAAGAAAGGAAAGAAAAAAAAGAAAATAAATTAATTTAGCTGCTTTGCCCTCCCTATCAGAAATTCAGAGAAACAAAAGAATTCCTCCTCCTGGGTTCAGTCCTCAGCTTCTGCAGTCTTTTCTCTGACCAGCTTCACTAAAAGGAGTTAAAAAGAAATAAACACAGAAATAAATTTAGCTGCTTTGCCCTCCCTATCGGAAGTTCAGAGAAACAAAAAAGAATTCCTTCTCCTGGCATTCCTGGATGCGTTTCAAATAACCAGATAGGAACTGGGAAAAATGAAGAGGAAGGCAAAGAGACAGCCCGGCTGCTTCAAGGGGAAAAAAACCAGACAATTCTACCCTCGCCCAGCTCTGTGCCTGCCCCAGAGCTCCCGAAGGGACCGCAGGAAGGGGTGACATTTCCACCTACTCCATTACTAATTTAGGCAAAGGGAGCACTTGCCAAGGAGCTATTTCCAGCAGAGCCAGGGGCGCGGGGGGCCGGGAGGGGAGCGGGGACAGGTGCAGTGGCAGCACCCATGACCCCCTCGGCCCAGGGGAGGGTTGGCTCATCCCACCTCGAAAATATGACATCTGGGGCTCATGATAGTCACAGGGCTCCTCCATCAGCAGCCGGGGCGGGGACACAGCACGGAGGAAGGGGAGGGCACGGTGGCGGGGGCTATAAATTAGAGGCAAACCCGCCTTTTCCTTCAATGAAATAGTTAAGGCGAGGCAGAGCCCGGCGGGTTTCTTTTTGTTCTGCTCAAAGCGGTGCCAGCATTGCTAAATTATCGTAGTTCTTTTTTTTTTCCTCCGCATTCCTGCTGAAGCAGCAACCCCGAGAAGATGAAATACATCATAGGCATCGGGGGGTGAGTGCCTGGGAATATCGCCTGCAGATATCCTGCTTCTTCCCTGGTCGGCATAAGGCTCGGGAATGAGATATTTAATTATAAAATAGTATTGTGGGGTTCTGGAAATGCTGCGGCTCGCTGGGTCTTCAATACGGAGCTCTGCGGGGTGGCACGGACCAAAGTTTCCTGCTGAAATGGGATAGGAAACGTAGGGAAATGGGATAGGAGATTTGGGGAAATGGGATAGGAGAGTTGGGGAGATGGGATAGGAGATTTGGGGAAATGGGATAGGAGAGTTGGGGAGATGGGATAGGAGATTTGGGGAAATGGGATAGGAGAGTTGGGGAGATGGGATAGGAGATTTGGAGAAATAGAATAGAAAAGATTTCAAGTAAATCTGAGTAGGATGGAGGGAGCCTCGGCGAGGGAAAAAGAGGTTTTCAGCACCAAATTAGGGTTTTAAAAGCATCTCTGGAAGACAGGCGGGAGGAATCCTGGCTCAAGGGAGGCAGGGGGTGTACAGAAAGGGCTTTTTCTCCGTTCAGTTGGATTGAGAAGGGACCTGGGCGTGCTCAGAGCAGGGCGGCACAGCCCGGCTGGGTGCGATCGGTACCGGGCGCACGGCGGGGGTTCAGCACCGCGGGGTTTTCCCAGCCTGCGAACGAAAAGGCACGGAAATAAAGCACATTCGGGGCCGGGAGCTCGCTCCTCGGGGCAGGGGGAGGATTCGGGCAGGCGCTGCGGTACAAGGCTGGGTATTGCCTGGGAGCAGCCAGAGCCGCCCCTCGGTTCGCGGGGAGGGG
>VZRW01009394.1:3124-23216 GCA_013398125.1 Aegotheles bennettii | reverse complement strand
GTCTCCCCGCGGCCCTCCCTGGGCGGCGTGGCCGGCTCAGCGGCGCGGAGCGGAGCTGTCCAGCCGGGCCCGGGGGGCGGAGGGCTCGGGAGGACCCGACCGGGGCCGCTGCGATGGCTCCGGAGCCCTCCGTGCCCCGGGTCCGTGGCTGGGGAGGCGGCGGTGGGGTGGGCAGTGCCCGGTGGTGGGGCTGAGGCCCCATCTCCCCACGGCGGCGAGGCCTGGGATGGCCCTTGAGGTCCCTCCACGGTGGGGCGAGGTGAAATGTGTCCCCAGCAGCCGTGCCTGGAGTTGGGTTGCGCTTCCAAGGGATCTTGTGGTGGGGTCTCCTTGCCCTCTGGGTTCCCCTGGGACCTCTCCAGGTCCCTCTGTCCGTGCGTGGCAGCGCAGGGGGGGCACCTGAGCAGGTTTCACCCAGCAGCATTGTGGGAGAGCTGGTGCTGAGGGTGGCCCTGAGCAGATGTCCAGCACCTTGCGTTGGTTTGGGTTCATTTTCTCCCCAGTGGCTGCTGTGGGGCCGTGTTTTGGATCTGTGCTGAAAACAGCATTGATAACAGAGATGTTTTGGTTGCTGCTGAGCGGTGCTCACGTGGCCTCGCCTGCTTCTCACCCCACCACGAGTGGGCTGGGGGTGCACAGCCCCGGGAGGGGACACAGCTGGGACAAGAGGGGTATTCCAGGCAAATGATGTCATGCTCAGCAGTAAAACTGGGGGAAGATGAAGGAAAAAGGGGGGGGAATGTTTGGAGTGATGGCGTTTGTCTTCCCAAGCAACCATTCCATGTGGTGGAGCCCTGCTTTCCTGGAGATGGCTGAACACCTGCCCGTGATGGGAAGGAGCAAACAAATTCCTTGTTATGCTTTGCTTATTTAAACTGTCTTCAACCTGCAAGTTTTCTCTCTTTTACCTTCCCAGTTCTCTTCCCCATCCCACTGGGTCAGAGCAGGCTGTGTGGGGCTTAGCTGCTGGCTGGGGTTAAACCACCATGTGCCTGGGATCAGCCCATCCATGAGGATGTGGCTACATGGTTGCAAAATGAAGATTTGGGAGAGGCTTCTTTTAGGAAGCACTGCCCTATCCCTGCTGTTGGGCTCCTCTGGGTGGTGGGAGCTGAGCTCGGAACCCCTCTAGAGATGTGGTTGCCCCCATAGCTGGTGTTTGATGGACTCCTTGCTGTTGAGATGTGAGGCTTCCTCAAGGGGACAGACAGACTTCAGCATTAACGATCTAGGTGGTTAATGAGATCGCTCCAGTGCTCATACTGTGGTGCAGGCCAAGCCTGTGACAGGTTTCCTTTGTCTGAAGCTTGCTCTTCTGTTACTGCTCAAATCTGGTCGTCCTTCTGGATCTGAAATCCTTCGAAATGTAAACTGCAGGAGCTTGTCAGCTCCAACTCTGCTTTACACACCGATAATCCCAGGAGAGCAGTGGTGTAGGAGCTGGGAGTGCAGGTATAGCTGTCTGCTGGGCTCCTGTGGCCTCCCTGGTACCTCGCTCTTGAAGTATTCAGACTGCCTTGCCATCTTTATCATCACAAATATGTGGTTTATCCTCAGAGAGGACAACACTCTCTCCATTCGGAGAAAACTGAGGCACAGAAACTAGATTTCTCCAAGGTCTCACAGGTGGTATCTAGCAAAGCAGTGACGTGAATCCAGATCTCTTGAATCCTGATCCTAGCAATTAAATTCTCCCCTCTTTAAAGTCCTCTGCCTTTTTTTTTTTCCCCTGTCATCAAAGGTATTTTGGGACACATCACGACTGCCAAAAATTTTAACTGCAGCCAGTGACATTTGTGTAACATCTTTTGGGCTTCCAGATTAAATGACAGATTTCATGGAAAAAAAAAAAAGAGAGAGAATAAGATGGCATTTTCTTTCTAGTCTGATTCCCACACATGCAAAAGAGGCTGCTGAATGTTTCTGGAGTAGCTTTCTTAGTTTAAAATAAATAAATAAATAAATCCATAGCTGTTTTATTCCAGGGAATTGCAAGACTGTGATTGACTTTCACAGAAAACTGACTTGTACACCCTTTTTTTGTTTGGTTTTTTTATTTATTTAATCTACAAAGAGGAGTGGCTGTAGGTTGAGGAACAGAGACCTGCTGGGTCTCTGCTTCTGGTGGTTTAACTGGGAGAGCTGGAGTTTCTTCTTGAACACAAACCAGGCAGGATATGGAGTGAATGTGCCTGAGTACCAATCAAGGATATTTTCAGGGCAGCTTGAGTTTTCAAAACCGTGTACTCGATAAGCTTGTTTTGTACATTTTTAATGCTGCTTTGTCATGAGAGAGAACTGAACCATCGACCTCGCCGGTAGTTTTAACAGAAATAAGTCCTAGTTCTTCATCTGGTGGAAAGTGGCTGTATGGAGTCGTGTGGTCTTTGAATCTCCTGACAATCACAGACCTCCTGAGTCTCCAGGGCAGCGAGAGGACGGTTTTGAAGACAGAAATAGTTTTTTTTACTGCTTATCAAAACACCGAAATCGATAATACCGGTGCAATGGCAAAGGCAGCTACTGGTGGTGATCATGGGGGAGTGCTTGGCAAAGCACCCAGATCGGGCTTGGAGGCATTGTTCTCATGGGAACATAATGCTCTCCTTAATAGTCTTTTAATATCTTTCTGTAAGCTAAAATACGTGGTATTTTTTTAAAGGTCCTGTGCATGTAGGAAGGATTTGGGGGGGATTTTTTTGCCCGTACAGGTAATACACAGTACACTGAAAGGCAGTATGAAGGGATTGGTGGCTCCAGTTTACTTAAATGTCATCTGCCTTCCAGGTCCTGTTTATTTTCTTCTTTCCTTTGCCTTACACTAAAACCGCTTCAGATTTTCCCCGTAGCTCTCTCACCCCGAGGTGCCTGGGCAGTTTGGATGCTTTGAGCCCCTGTGCTAAGGGACTTGATGTCCTCTTTCACATCTGGGGCCTACTGTTGGAGATGTTTTCCTTTGTGGGACTCTTGCTTCCAGTCTTGAGGATGCTCAGTGTTCATCACAGATGGGGTTTGGGTCGTTTGGTGGCCGTTGTTGCGTTTCTCTGATTTTGGGGATATTTCTGTCTCCTCTGTGCTTGCTTTGCTCAAACAAGCACCTAAGAAGCGGGATGCTAATCAGGTGAAGAGCAGCTGACTGGAACAGAAGGCTTGGTGTCTGCCTTCTGGGGGTTTTTTTTAGTGTTTTGGGTTCCAGTTATAGAGTATAGTGCGAACTGACGCTTTGCCTCTTTATAACTGTAAGAACGTTCTTAATTTTTTATCCCCTAGAACATGGTGATGAGTTTCCGAGTCTCAGATCTTCAGATGTTGCTGGGTTTTGTTGGCAGGAGTAAAAGCGGACTTAAACATGAACTAGTCACCCGAGCATTGCAATTGGTCCAATTTGACTGCAGCCCTGAAGTGTTCAAGAAAATCAAGGAGCTCTACGAGACTCGCTACGCCAAGAAGAGCTCCGAAGTCGCGCAGCCTCAGCCGCAGCAGCACCGCTCGCCCGAGGCGCTCTCCATACATTCGTCCTACGACCGCGGGAGCACCGTTGCTCGGACTTCTATCTCCACCACTAACATTGACTATCCCGCGCTCTACGGGAAGTACCTTAACGGACTGGGGAGGTTGCCACCCAAAGTCACCAAGCCTGAAGTCCGGCTGGTGAAACTTCCCTTCTACACGACCCTGGACGAGCTGTTGAAACCAACAGAGTTAGGTGAGTTTTCCGTGGATTGGTGGACTTGGGGAGAAAAGCCAAATGGGTTTAAGCATCAAAAAAGGTCACGGTGTTCTCACAGAGCTGCAAAGTCGTGAGACAGAGGAGATGCTGATGAACACAGTGGTGTGTTCCTTCCTCTCCCCCTCTCTCCCCTCATACTTAGAGTTCAGAGAAGGTGATCTGTTGTTTTTTTCCCTTTCCTCAGAACAGGAATTTTGGTCACTTTGAGTTGTAATTCGAAAGCCTGTCGTGTTTGGCTCTGGCTTTCCCTACCCTTCATCAGAAATGCTGCTGTGTTGCACATTGCAGTCATTTGCTGTGAATCCTAATCTGTCTCTGTCATTTGGCAGTATACAGATGAGAATCTTTCCACATTGGTGTTCCACCTGTGCTAAGCAAGTAATTTGGCGTATTCTACATTAATGCTGTCTTTCAGTGCTTAAAAAATACCTGACCTAAAGCTTCCAGTGGATGGAAGAGGGTGGTACACGCAGCAAACTGTATTTATAACTTTTTCTTTTGTGCTGGTCGCAGCTGTTTGTGTGTTTTGCTCTGTTTGGAGAGGCAACTAGGAAAACCAGAAGTGCTGCTTCCCACCCTGGGGCTAGACTGATTTTTTTTCCTTACTTTAATTCTGAGAATCAAAGAGTGTTGTTAAATATAATGTCCCTGTAGTGAACACAGTGTATAGAGAGGAGAAGTATCACTGTAGTCTGCTGAGCTGCAGAGTCTCATCGAGTCACTGTGATAATATCAGGCGTCACTACTAAACGAACCTAGAACTTGGGAAGCTGGGCTGTGTTTGCTAAAAAAAAAATGTTTGATGTGGATTGGAAGAGGGAAAAAAAAAGACAGATGAAGATATGATAGTGCAGGTGCAAAAAAAAAAAGGACTAATTCATCAGACTTTATTTGGAGGCATTAAATATGTTCATGCTGTGGCCATTTGAACAGTTGAGGGGTGTATATTTTAAACACTGTTTGAGGGAAGGGTCTTAAATGTAGGGTGGCATTTGCTAGTCAGGAGTACAAAGGTAGTGTTTGAAGGAAAGCAAATTTTCAAGAGGTGGAACCATACAGAGAGAGTAGAAGAGGCTGAATGTACTTACTGTGATTAACAGATTTTGTTAAAAGTTGACATTAAATCTTCTGCATCAGATCAGAACCGAGGTCTCATTAAATTTAGTGTCTCACCTCTGTTAGCTGACACCTCCCTTGGGTCAGCTTGTTCCCCACAGCTTATTTGACTAACTTTTCCTTTTGATGAGAGTGTTTTCTGCTTAACCGTGGGGGATTGGTGGTGAGTAGCTGGGGATGAACAGATGTTCAGTCTTCATTGTCCCGGTCACAACCCAATGACATCTTCTAGTGACTTCTTTAATTTTCCCAACCTGGTGACCTGCAACTGTAATTCCTTCTGCCTGTGCTGATGTGAGTGAAGGAGCATCTGTTTCTCTGCAAACTGGGGTTTTACGATAGCCATGTGGCTATTGACTGCTCCCCGTTGCTGCCTGGAAGAGCCAGGTGCTGGAAGAACTTCTGATGTTAGAAGTTAAGCTTCTACAGGGCTCTACTTGGTGTGGAAGGATGATAAAACAAAGTGCTCTGAGGACAGCAGAGTGTTTCTCCATGTGGAAGTCACACGAGTTCATGCTTTGTTGCCCAGATTTCACATTCTGGGTTTGGACCAAGCGTGAAGCCCCTCATCAACCTCCGAAACTCGTAACGTGGGAGTAGCTGAAAGAGATTTAATGTCTCGTCTCCATTTAGAAACACCTAGCTGCTGTTGTGGGTCACTATTTCCCGAGGCTGCAAGAGAGGAATTTTAAGCATACGACCATGGTGGGAGTAGGGGAAGCTTAATTTATGTTCCAGCCTTTGGTTGGAAGCATCTTTCTTAATGAAAAGGCTCTCTTGCTTCTTTGAGATGATTGCCTTGAGATCAAAGGTGAGGTGGGCGCTGTGTAATTTGGGCTTTAGGCAAGCGGATTCCCTGAAGGGCTATCAAATTACTGTTAGAATTGTAGACAAAGGTGACTTCAGCTGAAAGCAGATAGATCAGGTCCGCTGCGAATCAGCTGATATCTCATATTTGGTAACTGCACAATTTCAGTCAATTTAAGTGTTGAATTTAGCACCTGAGTTATCTACGTGAAAACAGCTTCTGCCGCAGCTTTCTGGTATGGTCTAGGGATGTCAACATGAAAGAATTCTTCTAATTTACTGAATTTACTGCAATTCTCTTGGGTAGATAAGGCTTAAAATTAAGATTGATCAGATACCTTTTCCAAGGGAATGAATACTAATACCTTCCCTGCATTGTGTTTTAAGTAGCTAACAAGCAGGGTGTGTGTGTGTGAGCTCTGTGGTATCTGAGCACCTCTAAGGACTTCTCCTCTGGCACCTCTTTGGGTAAAAGCAGCGTGAATATAGTTTTTGACACCAGCAGTGTGCTGTAAGGAATTCTGAAGGATTTTTTTATTCTGAATGTAAGCTGTGACAGCCCATCCTGGCTGTGGATACTGGGGCTTCTGGTCTTCTCCTGGAGGCACACCAAGGAGGTGTTGGGGTGCAGCTGTGGGAGCAGAAGGCCATGTAAGCTTGGAGGTCCCACCACCCTCAATGTAAACAGGGGTTTTATGGTTTTGTCCCTTTGATAGTACCTGCCTCACAGCCGTGGCGTTGCTTTTCTCTCCTAAGTAGCAAAACCACTGCTCCAGCCCCCTCCTCTGAAGCCAGACTGCAATCACTGAGCAGGGCCAGCGATTCTGTGGCAAAGGCAGCTGCTTTTCCCCTGACTGCAGAGCAAACGCCGCTGTGTTGGGTGATCTCCAAGGAATCCCAGCAAGAGCACGCGCTGGCACCGTTGCTATGTCCACCTAAACAAACTGTGGTGCGTGCACGAAAATGAGCACTTCCACTGCTTACAACAATAAAAGATGCCAGGCAGTCGGCTTATCATAGAATCATAGAATCATTATGGTTGGGAGGGACCTCCAGGGTCATCAAGTCCAACCTTTATCCCATCATATTCCTGACCATCAGACCATCAGACCATGGCCTCAAGTGCCTCATCAACCCCTTTTTTGAACACCCCCAGGGACGGTGACTCCACCACCTCCCTGGGCAGCCCATTCCAGTGCCCAACCACCCTCTCAGTAAAGAACTTCTTCCCAATATCCAACCTAAACTTCCCCTGATGGAACTTGAGGCCATTTCTTTTTTTTTGTCCCGTCTGCCCAGGCCACCATGTGAGCACAAAGGATCTTCAGTTGAGTCAGAGCAGTTCTAATAGCCAAGGAGGTAAAAAGCCCACCTAGACAGTGTGTTGTGCCCGAAGGTGGGCTGTTCTGGGGGCGTGGGGATGTGAATGAGGACTTGCAACGAGCTCCTCAGCCCTCTGTTTTTATTTCTGGCTGCTCAGCAGGGAAGTGACTGGCTGATGAGGTCCCCTGCAGGTGTTACCTCCTGGAGTTCGGGCTCCTTTTCCAACATTAAGATTTTGAAGGAGAATTGGGTCTTTACATAGGTCTGTCCTGGAGGGGTTTTCCTTCCAGTCTGTCAGGGCTTGTTCTCTTGCACTTTTATCTGAAGCAGCCAGTTCTGATTGACATCCCAAGTCCATACCTTCCTGATTTTTGTTTTCCCTTCAGCTCTTTTTTGTCCAGGTAGCAGCAGAGTGCTTTGTGTGACTGTCCAGCATCTTTCTGTGAGCACAGTTGAAAAGTACCCCCTGAGTCTCTCCTGCAGAAGGGTCTTTCAGTGAGAAATAAAGAAAATGAGGAGTGTGTGCTGCTGCTGCTCATTTCTCTTGCTTCACACAGAGAGGGGAGTTGTTAACCCAGTAGCTGTAGAGAAGTGGGGACACTTGGCTGGTTTTTGTTCTCCTCTACTGGTGGTTGCAAGGTCCAGCTGCGTAGCGTGTTGGTAGCTGGTGCTTCACAGCCAGGACTGCTGTGCAGACTCACCATTGGATCCCGTACCTGTTTTGAAATTCAGTAGTGTGCTGGTTTTGATGCTGGATTATTTTGCTGGAGAGGTGTTGACAAATTTGTTGGATACTGCCCAGGGTTTGACTTGTGTCAGTGGTGGCATCCTCTGCTGGTGCCGATCAGTGCTGCGGGCAGCCTGTGCTCAGCAGCTGGGCACTTTTTTTCCTTGTAAAGGAAGAGTGAGCTGATATAAATGCAAAATAAAACATAAACAGTTGGCCCAATCAGGTTTGCTTTGTCTTTCTGTAGCTCAACAATCAGGAGAACAGTGTGTCTATAGACAGTTAGTTAAGCGATAATATTAAAATGATTTTTTGTTGTTCTTACCAGTCCTTAGGAAATGCTTCTTGCTGGTTGTTTTGGTCAAGAGACATCTGAATGGAAGGGGGAATTAAATTAAAAGTCCATAAAAATACCCTATTTCTTTATTTCTGAATATATTATTTCAGTGAATCAAATGGGCACCGTGACTTCCAAGATCTCAGAGTTGTTGAGGTTTTATCCTTCCTTCATCTCATCTGATTCACGGACAGTAAAGCCCACTTTCCTGCTCCTCAAATTGTGCTATACTAGCTTTGAATAAACTAGCAATTGAAAGGATGTGAAGAAAAACACCCAATTCTTGCTAAAAAGACAAAAAAAAGAGCTGTTTTATCACATCCTGTTCTTTGTGATTATCCTGTGACTTTCACCAGCTCCGTCTCCACTTCAGCTAGAAACATGGACTGATAATAAAACTTCACAGGTTTGGATTTAATAAAAGGTCCTAAGTGGAAGTCATAATAAAGTTTTCCACATCTCAAGCTTCATTTTAACCATGTTAAATGCATTTGATCTTAAAATTGTCAGTGGATAAAGGCTAATTAATGCTCGGCTCTCACTTAAGCGCTCTAGAAAGCGAAGTGCTGCACGCCCTACCTATAAACACACCCTCAAGGTCATGTAAGTTGTGTTTTATCTTTTACAGTTGGTTTTTGTGATGCTTTTTTATTATCTAAGCTGATCTTCTGTTGTTGTTGCTGTTCCCTTTCTTTTCCAGAATCAGTCTGGTGGTTTCATGCTTTCATGTTGTGCACAGATCTTTTCTTGCCCTTCTTTGAGTTGTAGCCTCCACGCCGTGGTGCTGCTTATGGTTTGTTCTTACACGAACACACAATTGTTGGCTCATTGATTGTTGGAGGGGAAGAAAAAGAAGAAGCCAGCCCAAACCCACTGTGTACTATTAGTGTGCTAACTAGAAAACAGGCAAGCAATAAATGAGCAAAGCTGTAATCAAGGGTTTGTGTACCACAGTGCGTAGTGGTCGGAGTCTTGTGCAGCTGTATGGGAGAGAACAAGACTTAGAAGTAAATGTACCTTAGAACATCAAAAATCACCTCATGCTTAGTGATGTAAGAATAGCTCGATATTATCAGTTTGATGTCTTTTTTCTTTCCCCTCTTCAGTTCCACAGAATAATGAGAAGCTTCAGGAAAGTCCATGCATTTTTGCATTAACACCGAGACAAGTGGAGTTGATCAGAAATTCCAGGTACTTCTCATTGGGTATTAACAGTTCAAGAAACTGCAGCTGTAGAATTCCTCTGTGTTCCCTCTCTATGGAAGCTTTTGTTCTCTGCAAGGAAACACAGTTTGTTTGAGGACATCAGCAGGCAGGCTATTCCTCATGTGAAGCAAATAGCTCTGGGGGAGGTGGGAGGTACAATTTTACCCATCGAAGTCCCTAAGTTTCACTTCTGCTCCTCTAATCTTGCTTTTGAATCGTACCTTTGGGCAGGAAAAGCAGTATGAAATTGTTGATGACCTAAATTCTCCATTGAGCTTGTTTTGTGAATACTTGCAGATTTTTCTTTGCATCAAGAGTTCAAAAGCTGTACATGTAGTGCTGTTTGCATCTGAAAGAAAGCTTCCTTGTTGTAAAGGATGCTATAGTAACTGCAACAGAAAACATCTTGCACTGATTAGGGTTTACCCTGACCTCTGTCGTGATGCAACTTTTGATTCAAACAATGAAATGCCTTCGAGATGTCAGAGCAGGCAGTAAGGCTTCCACTTCTGCTGACCTGTTCCCTTGGTCCTTGATGCTGTGAAAGGGCAATGACGCAGAAGAGGTCATCCAAAACTAAGCATAAAACCTTTAAATAGTTGTCATATTGTTAATGTAGAGTTAGAGAAAGATGATGTTTCTTGACTCTCCAGCACTTGATTGCTGTTGTGGTCCCAGTAGGTCAACAGAAGCAGTGCAGAAGCTGTTTTAAGACTTAACTGAAAGGAAATTATGTACCATGAAATAAGGGTGATAAAAGACTGCATGTGTGTAGCTGATTCTTGATGCTCTTTTCTCCATATATGCGGATTATGAGAAAACTTTCAGTGTCAGAAACACAAATATTTCATAGCCAGGGTCTCAGTGAGAGCCCAGAATGATCACACAGCACAGGTCCATCATCTTCCATGGCCTGTGGGTGGGATCCAGCTGGGTTTGCCCCAGATCTAAAACTGCCACATCAGCTCCTGTCTGTCAGCTGAACTGAGGTTCCATCCCTTCCACTCCCAAAAAAACATTTATACAATAACAGAGGCAAATCAAGATGAATTTTGGGTCCTGTGCAGAAACTAAGAGTATATTTTACACCTGTGTGTAAAGACTCCTAATAAAATACCCTTGTTGTGTGATATGGTGCTTTCCTGATACCAGTTGAAATCCTGTTGAGAACAGTACTCCTGAAGTTAGCAGTACTAACAGTTGTTAGGTGCCATAATCCTTGGTTTGCACGAACAGCTTTAGCTGAATAATTGAACAAAGGGAGTCTTCAAAGGCTGTCAGGTAGACCTGACCTTAAAACCTAGTTTTTGTAAATGCTTGCAAATCAGCCAGGCAGATTGATGTCTTTCACCCACCACTTTTACAGGTTTAGAAACCCAGAGAAAGGCTGTAGGACCACTGATGTTTGCAGGAAGAATTGTGCAATTTAAATAAAATTCTGTAAAGTGATTCTTTAAAGGTTTATTAAAAAAAAAAAGAACTAAACTTCTTGACTCTGGCACAAGTGACAGCTGATTTTGGTTGTTTGGAGATTTTTTTTGTGTGGTTTTGTTGTGAGTTTGTTGTTGGTTTTCTTACATAATTAATTGGAAGTGTCTGTTTCTTCTTTAATTTACTAGGGAGTTGCAACCCGGTGTGAAATCAGTCCAGGTTGTGCTAAGGTATGTCTGAGCTTGGGGTTGATTTAACATCAGATGCAGAACAGGGGAGGAGGGAATACATTGCCAAATATATTAAAATATATCAACTTTCAATGTGGTTTTCATAGCTAGGAAGGTAACCCAGTAAATTGTTTGTTCACATGCCTAACGTGAGCATCTTGAACTCTACTTTTTTAACCTCTTCTGATAGGATTGGCTTTGCTTTGGCCAGATGAGGGAGCACGGGTTGGTGTGGTGATGGTTGGGAGCTGTTGATGCACAGGGAGCTTTGCACGTGCGAACAGTATGGGAATATTGAGAGATGTGTTGTTTCTTTGCAGAATCTGCTACACAGACACTAGTTCTCCTCAGGAGGATCAGTACCCTCCAAACATTGCTGTGAAAGTGAACCATAGTTACTGCTCAGTGCCGGTAAGTCAGCTCAGCCAGGAGCTGTGACATTGCTCTTTGGAAGGACTTGTGTGATTTAGAAGGAAATTGGTTTGCTGATGAATGCAGAGGATAAAAGTGCACTGCTTAGTTTAAAGCTAAATTTCTAATGGTTTATCTACATTGTCAATAAACCATTCTTGCAAAAAGATGATCCTTTGTGCTTGATCTGACTGTTCAGGCTCCCTTCTACCCCCCTTCCTGAAAACTCTGGGTGAGTAGTGAAGCTGATGAATGGATGTACCCAAGTAGAAGCATACTGAGTAAAAATAAATATCTATTTCATCTTTCTGCCTTAGGGCTACTATCCATCAAACAAACCTGGAGTGGAACCTAAAAGGCCCTGTCGTCCCATCAACCTCACCCATCTCATGTACTTGTCTGCAGCAACCAATCGCATCACCGTTACCTGGGGGAACTACGGGAAGGTACGTGCCAGAAATCACACGGGACTGCACGGATGGGGGTGAAAGAGCAGCCCCACTCACTCCTTCCCTTCCCTCTCTCACCAGAGCTATTCCGTGGGGCTATACTTAGTGCGGCAGATGACCTCGGCAGAGCTGCTGCAGAGGTTGAAAACCATTGGGATCAAACACCCAGAACTCTGCAAAGCACTCGGTGAGTACGGCTGCTCGGGGAGGTCCAGTGTGTGCTTGTCAGAGTACAGCCTTCCTGTAACAGCCAGGCTGCTCGAAACGTGCTTGGGAGCAGCAGCCAGATTTTACACTATTTCTTTCCTCCAGTTGTATAAAAACACTTTTTATTTGAACAGACTTGCTGAGCTGTATGTCAGTGGTGTGAAATGGCCCCAGATCTGTGTGCGAGGGCAGCGGTTCTGCAGCGCGTGGTTTCTTGTGGCTCTGCAGAAGCTCTGCATCACTTTAGTTGGATTTAGAATTTGTTCCCAGGTCGTGTCAGGTACTTCACCTGAGTAATTATGAGCTGATGAACATTACTGCAGCACCTCGGCCTTGACCCGCACTATTTCCAAAGGAGATTTCTGGAGCAAGGGATCCTGGTGAAAATGTCCTGCTGCCGNNNNTGTGAATCCTAGGGGCTGGTAGTGGGATTTCACCACCAGCACTTTGATATGCGTTGAGAGCTTCAGAGAAGAGATGATCCCGAGAGATGCTTATCCTAGACTGCTCAGGTAAATCATCATGGTATGAGGCAAATGCAAAACATTATTGAAAATGAGGGGAAATTGCCTTTCTGAGGCAGTCTGACTTGCAGCTCAGGGGAGCCCGGAGGATTTCCAGTTACTTAATGTTACCGAAGAGAGCATTCCTACTATTTAATTCTGCATGGGAGAACTAGCACCGCGGCTCGTGATGGTCTTTAAAATATCCTGTTCAGATCATGGACAACTCTTGCTGAGTATACGAAACATAATCTTGGAGAGAGATTGTAGTTCACAGAGGAGGTGATGATTTCAGGCACGTCCGCCCTTCAGATGCCTGGTGCACATTGTGGGACATGCTGCTGCTTCAGCCAGACCTTTGATCTTCCTGTTAAGTGCAGCGTTTCTGCAGCAGATGCTGAGCACTTCCATGTCTGTGTGTGCCACACCAAATAGTGTCCATGGCAGTCTTGATTCTATTAGACCGCTCTGGCAGCCGGCACTTATCTGTTGCCATAAGAAATGAAAGTTTCCATTTGTGAATTATCCCCCGTTCTCTGATGCCTGAGGCACTGCCTGTGCTCCCTTCTTGCTGTTCACCAGAACCTTAACTGAGTTGAGCAGAGGCTGGCTTTGGAGTTGTCCTAAACTGCAGAGGATCCTCTCATTGGTCTCTGACCCTTCACGCTCCTTGAAACCAGGCTCAGCAGGATGTGCTGTTCCCTTTAAAACAAGCACTTGCAGGACGGCCTCTCCATCAGCAGAGCTTCTGACAGCAGCTTTAGTGTCTTTTCCACTCAGTGCCTCCCTCCAGTCGTACTGAGTTTGACACAAACAGCTTTGGGTGGACTTCAGGGCAGGGATGAATTGCATTTGGTGACTTTAAATTTTAACCAAGTAGGAACATTGTCTCGTTTCACTTCCTTTGGCCTGTTGCTGCTTGGAAATTGTTTGGACACCTGAAACCAGCAAGCACAAGTAGCTCGTAAACTTTGCCTTTATAGCTCTGGCCTGTGCTGCAAACGATTCCATTTCACACTCGGCGCAATGTCCCTCCGTGCTCACTAAAGCTTTGACTTCAGTTGCATCTCAGGGCTGACTCATCTTCTTTGCATATGCTTCTGTTGACTTCAGTACAGGGGTATTGTCTGAAAACAGAGATGCTTGCATACTTGCTGTGGATCCAAGAGTGATCTTAAACTAACTCGATTCTAATCGGGAGGTCCTAGAAAATGCCTGTTTCTCCTTCCCATGAATCAAAGTAATTGATGCATAGAGAATGCTCTTACAAAGGACTTTACGAAAAATTAAGCTTGGATGAAAAGTCTCCTAATGTGAAGAAAACGCCACCAAATCTTGAAATCTCGTGGGGATTTCACATCTGAGAAGTGTAGCCTCGTTGTCTGGAGACGTCTTGTTATGATCTGAAAAGGTCAAAACAAATGGTTGACTCGCTCCAAAGAAAAATGATGATGGAAGTGTCAAAGGCCTTTTCAGACAGCAGCGTTAGCAGTGGCTGCTCCTTAGGAGTTGTGTAGTTTAAAGCTCATTTTCTGTGTGGATTCCCCACCTTGACGTGGGACCTGCACGTGTGGGACCTGCACATCTGCTGCTCTTTTTGATCTGCCTCCAGCTCCTCTGGGTTTTCCTTTCAGGATGCAGCAGCGGGGGCAGGACTCTCTCCCTCCTTTCCTAAGATCTGATTCTTTCCAAGTATACACTGGATTGCTGCTCCAGACTGGTTTTGCATGGCTGCTGTGCTCTTTGAGCTGTCTGCCCTGGTACCTCTGGGTCTGGTTGGGGTTCCTGGGAGACAGCCTGCTGGCAGAAATGAGCTGGCCAGGGTATAAGATGAAAAGTTACGGCCCAGGAGTGCTAAGAGGAGGCTTGGCTATTTGATGGGGAAATGATGGGATGTAGTTTCCTGTCGATTTGACTGGATCCTACGTTTGCTTGCCTCTGGTGGGACTTCCTCTGAATTTTGAGGGGCAGTTAACCCTGTCCTATTGCCACTGATCTCGGAAGGGAATAAAATCTATTATGCTTAGCTAATGACCAGATGAGCCTAAACTGACTTGGTTCCGAAAGTCTTGCCATGTGCCTAGAGCTCTATCCATCCACTCTTTCCTTCCTTGCAGGAAGTCCAGGTAGGTGGGTGTCTCAATCCCTTCCAAAGAGGGACAGAGTTAACTCCAGTTGGCTGCTGTGGTAGAATATTAACACGAAAAAGCTGGTCAGTGGTGGAATTTCCTCTGTGTAGCCCAGCCACCTGGGCTGCAGTTTGCAAATAAGAGGTGGAAGGGTTGCAGCATTAAGAGTGTAGCCAGCAGGTAGCACGCAGCTGGCTGCCCTCATCCCAGCACCTAAGTCCATCCTGGCTCCTTCATTTGGTCTGCCTGGATGAGAGGCAGCATGTGCTGGGCTGCTGGGACGAGGGAGCTGTAAGAAAACATGGTCCTGCCTGACCAAAAAGTGCTCCAGCTGGCCTGTAGACCATGAACTGCTGCATCATGCACAAGGTTTTTGGCTACCCAAGCCGTGTCTCTACTGAGCTCTGCAAGCCTGGTCCAATCCAACAGCTTTCTGCCTCCTGTGTCCTCTGTCCCTGTCTGGCAGAGGCTCTCATCTGTGGGCAGAATGACTCGGATGCAGCCAAGAGCTGTCAGTGAGCTGCTCGGCACGTGCTACACATTGCTTCCAAGGGTTAAGTTTGCACCTGTTAAATTTTGTGCTCTCTACTTTTACTGCAGTAAAAGAGAAGCTACGCTTGGATCCAGACAGTGAAATTGCCACTACAGGTGTTCGTGTGTCACTTATCTGTCCAGTAAGTCTTCACAATATATTTTGGTCTGTTTTTGTCAAAAACCCCTATTCTGCTGCCAGACCAGCTAATGCCCTTTTTCTCTTAAGAGGGGAACCATCTGGTGGTGGCTTTTGGGTGGGTTTCATCACTGATCTTCTGCTCTTTGCTTCAACAGCTGGTGAAGATGCGGCTGTCGGTCCCATGCCGGGCAGAGACCTGTGCACATCTGCAGTGCTTTGATGCAGTCTTCTACCTACAGATGAATGAGAAAAAGCCCACATGGATGTGTCCCGTGTGTGACAAACCAGCGCCCTACGACCAGCTCATCATTGATGGGTGAGTACACCCACTTCTCCAGCCTCAACTTCTTTTTTCCCTCTGGGTGCAGCATCTTTGTCTTTTGACCTGTGCATCTGATCGAAGTTCACCTCCAAATGGAGTTGGAAGCTCATTCAGCTGGTGCATAATATTCTGGCTGCATTGTCTTGGTGTGTTAGATCAAGGCTTGACTGCCATTCTTAATGGCCATTAAGCTTGGCTTGACTGCCATTCTTAATGGTCATCTGCCATTCTTAATTCTGAGCTTACACTAAAGCGTGTTGAGAGTCGAGCATTTACTGCCTCCTTCTTTTCATTAAGCTGATGGACCCAGGCAAGTAGCTGCTGCGGTTGGCCGATACCGTGCTGTATGGAATAAACCACTTTATAAGCACCCAACAAGGTGATTTTTGATAGGGAACATCTTGTTTTCCTGGTGTGAGGTGCACATCAGCTCACGAGCAGTTCTTACCACACTGTAAGTTTGATTGGGGGATCTTCTCTGCCAGCAATTAAACAGAACATCCTGCAACATACAGCCCCCGAGCTAAAAGTACAAATGCAGAATTTGGAAAGATTTTTGTAGTCTGCTGACTGTTCCAGTGCAATTTCTGTGGCCATCATGAATCTCTTTGTGTCAGAGATGGGAAGGGTGCCTCAGTGGGGACTATCGCTGTGTTCTGCGTGCCTGCAGGGGCCAAAAGCAGCAGGTTCAGACACACTGGAGGGACAGAATTAAAATGCTTTAGATATATTGTCCAAGCTTGTCCAGGTTTTGTGGGCCTACCTGGTTCTCTTTCTTTCTACCACCTCATTTTGAATGTGGCATCGTTGGAGTAGCACTGTAAAAGCACGGGAGGGAATTAAAGTAAATTCCAAACAGCAGTTGGAAAAGGGTGAGGCAAGAAACGCATGCCCCGAGCCCTGCCAAGAGTTCTCCAGCCATAAACTGGGGAAACATTGCTTTAGACTTGGCATTTAACTCGTCATCTGGTTCCCAGTCCATGTGGGATGGTGTTTCCCGTATCTCTGCACAAGAGTTGGCTTGCTCCAGGTTTTTTTACCAAAGAGCAGAGCAGAGGGCTCGCCATAAGGAGAGCTAGAGTGCTGCAGTGCAAGAACACTGTGGAGGTGATGCTCGTGTGTCTGAGTGAGGTTTGATACTGGAAAGCTTAAAAATGCAGCTGTGTGCCAAGAGGATTACTCTGAAAACCAGGAGATCTCCCTCTCCTTGCAGCAGACCTGGCAGGCAGGCTCCTAAGAGCAAACTGCATCACAAGCTGGGTGACAACAGGGGCCACCTGAGGCAAGCGAGAGAGCTGGCCACGATGGTTCTCAGCTCCAGAAATATGGGTTCCAGAGGCCATCTCCAGAGAAGGGCACCATAAATCCACCTGGCTTTTGTCGAGGAGTAAGGATGGAACAAGGAGGGCATTAATGCAAACAGTGATCTCCACCCACCTCCCAGATGAAGCTTTGTCACCTCCAAACGCAGCGAGCCTGTTTGATGGGACCACTGACACCCAGCTGAGAGTAACCCCGAGGACTGGTGGAGCAAGATGAATGGTTTGTGGCTTCTGGAAAGTGATCTCCACCCTCACGGCTTGGATTCCCTCAAAAGTAGGGAGAGTAGAGAGAAATCATTCAGGCTCATCCAGCTCCCTTGGCACATGAGGCGGTGAGGTGGGCAGACAAGTCTTTGCTGGGTGCTGTATTCCCATGCCAGGCCGATAATATCCTGAGCACTGCCATGTTCGTGGGTACGGATTTGATCCAGGAGCTGTGGGGTTTTAGTCTGGAGCAGCCTCGGCACAGATAACCTGTTTGCTTTGTCCTCCGGCCAACACCAGCAGGAAAATCCAGTTCCTTTGAGATCTCTAACAAGGCTGCTGAAGCTGAAGGGGAAGGTACGAGGGGTTGGATTGTGGAACCTCCACAGGTGAGGGATGAACGTGTCCCTCCTGGACGAGGAGGAAGAGGAGATGGTCACTGGTGAAGGCTCAGCAGATTTTGTCCTGAACTGCAGTGCTCAAGACTGGGTTTCAGCGCCGGTTCTGTTGGATGAAGGTGTCATCTTCAGACCCCCCTGAGAGTCAGCTGGGGGGAACCTGGCAGTCCTGGCTGGATGTTGCTAATCAAAAACAGGGCGTAGGCTCCTGAGGAGAAAGGTGGTTGGTTGATGGAGTCCAAGATCCTCTGGGCCTTGTCAGCTTTTTCGGAATCGCAGCCTTGGTGGTTGCTCTGCTGGGTGTCAGGGTTTCCTACTGAAGAAACTTTCTCCCACTGGTGTGCCACAAATAGTTTTCTTGAGCGTGTAAGATTTTTGCTGTTAGTTCTCCTCCACACTGAAAGGAAATGCTCAGCTCCAGAAGTCCATGAGGCGCTGAAGAACAGCCCTGGTGAATGGTGGGACTGGCCAGAGCAAAGCAAGCGCCCAGTTTCCAAGGCACAATGAGCTGGAGCAAGGGCTGCCTTCAGGTTCATGTCTCTGCAACAGGAGGTGCCTGGCATGGAGATGTCTACACTGGTGTATTTTCAGTGGTGAACATGTTTTTTCTCCTGTTGCAGGAGGCTGCACATATTGTTTTGGAGCCTTTGGGAAATAAAAAATAGGAGGGAAGTGAAGTGCTGCTTGTTGGGTTGCTTATTTCCCAACATCACGGGATGTTTTGTCCTTTGCTAAGGCCTTAGAGTGAGTGTGCCTGCACCAGCCCTGTCACGGCTCTAGGTGGGGCATCAGGTGTCTGTGTGGAAGAGGTGCCACAGACCTGGGAAACTGGGTGAAGAGGCAAGACTGTCTTCTAATTGCACATAATTAAAACGTCAGCTCATGGTTTAGGTACTTGTCAGAGAGGACGGGGATGGTTTGCACTGTCAGAACCTGTATTTGTTCTACAGGACATAAACCAAGCTCTGGACTGCTGGGACCTTCTGCTAACACCTCATTTCTTTTAAATTCAGGGCTGTTTAAGGTGAAGATCCAGGTTGATGGCCCATCACTAAGTGTGTCCTGCTGATTGCCTCGAGCTTAATAGATGGCCTCTTTTCTCCTGTCCAGGCTCCTGTCAAAGATCCTGACAGAATGTGAAGATGCAGATGAAATAGAGTACCTGGTGGATGGCTCCTGGTGTCCCATCAGAGCTGAGAAAGAGCGGAGCTGCAGCCCTCAGTGTCCAATATTAGTTCTAGGTGAGCATCTCTGGGGCTAAAGGCTTGAACTTGCCGTAGGAAATGGGCACAAATTGCAAAACTAGAGTTTCCCAACTGGTTTTGGGAAGAGTTTTGTGGTACCTTAACGTGAGCCTGGCTCTCTGAGAGCTTCCTCTGGAGAACTCCTTCATTTTCAGCCTCTCCAGAAGCGAAGAGCATCCTCGGGGAGCATCACATCCCTGCGGAGGAGGGCCCGGCCCACGTGGGGTTGTTCTGCAGAGCCGGGTTCTTTCCAGAATGGCACTGAGCAGGCTTGTCAGTAGATGCATCTCTGCAACCACCCCCAAAATGTCATTGGCACGACCAGCCCAGAACAGCACTGTGCTATTTTTGTGGGAAAAGAGGATTTTGACTGGCAGGGCTCCCCTCTGGCAGGGGAGGTGTCTGCTGCAGGGGTCTGCAGTGAGCTCTGCAGCTTCTTGCTTCGTCCAAGCCTGTTCCTGGTTCTCAGGCAGGTGCTGGTGGGCACGGTGACAAGTCCTGACCCCCATGAGACCATCGGATTTGTGGCTTCAGCTCTTCTTTTAGGCAGCTGCTTGAAGGGAGTTGGTTTCATGCACCCCTTTGCCTTTCAGACTTGACACCAGGAAGCGTTTCTTTACCCGAGAGGGTGGTCAGACCCTGGGATGGGCTCCCTGGAGAGGTGGGCGATGCCCCAAGGCTGTTGGTGTTGATGAAGCATTTGCACAATGCCCTTACTGACAAGCTGTAGCTTTTGGTCAGCCCTGCAGAGGTCAGGCGGGTGGGCTGGGTGGTTGTTGTCAGTCCCTTCCAACTGAAATTACAAGTACCATGAGGGACCGAGAGTATCGGAGCGTCCCCTCAGCTGGGCCTGGAGGATCTTAATGAGTCCTCTCTCTCCCCCAACCTCTTCCAGGTTCTTCAGATGTGAACGGGCTGTTGCCCACTCCTAATGGGAATGGGGAGAACGGCAAAGCCACCGCCGACGTGGTGGATTTAACACTGGACAGCTCATCATCGGAGGAAGAGGAGGAAGAAGATGAGGAAGAAGATGACGATGATGAGGGACCCCAACCAAAACGACGCTGCTCCTACGAGAAAGGTTTAGTTTCTGCCTGCTGACTGCGGAAGCAGCTCTGGTCTCAGAACGGACAGACTTGAATACTCTGGTGCTTATTAAACTGGAGGAGGGGGAGAATGTCCTCTCCCACCTCACCTCCCTTCCTCCCTGATTTCCTCTGACTTTCCTGTTCCAAATTAATCATTAAAACGAGAGAAAAAGAAAAAAAAAATGAAAAAAAAAATGAAAAAAGAAAAAAACCCAACAAACACGACAAAAGAAAA
>VZRW01009393.1:0-15731 GCA_013398125.1 Aegotheles bennettii | reverse complement strand
GTTATGAAAAAAGGGCAAAAGTAATGTGAAAAGTAGAGAAGATTACTAAAGATTATAAATCATATGTGCCATGATGTGCAGAAGAGTGGGCTTGGGGTTTTTTGGGATAGTGAAGGATTAGAGAGACTTTGAATTAGACAGCCTCTGAAGCAGAGAAGAAGAAATACTCGTAATACAACTTTGAATTCCAGCAAACAAGCATCAAATACACTTACAGATAGTTAGGGCCAGGGAGAAAGTGGGAGAAGGGAAAGAACTTAAATAATGAATGTGGTACAGTGTTCTAATGCATGAGGATGAGCTGATGTGAAATATAAGTTAAAAGACTAAATATATTAGTACATTTGCATAAATGCAAGAAAAAACTGATATAAAATGTCAGAGATCATTCCCTAGTGATTCTGGTAGAATTCTTAAAATCTGCTCTTGCACAAAGTAAAAATCTTAGCAGACTTCCAGTATGATAAAGTCTGATGCCTATGGTGCTAGCATTTACAGCATTATCACATTACTTTTTGATTCGATGGGAAGAAAATAGTTGTAAACAAGAGCACAAGACATTAAAAATTGGCTGTGGGACTGTTGTAGTCTCCCCATGTTAGGAGAAGAATTGAAACAAATATTTCCAAGACCATCCCATAATGTAATCTAAATCAGAGAATATTGCACTTAGTTCTCCAAGTGTTTTCTGTGGAAAAATTAAGTCTAAAATAACTTATGAAGGATCTTTTGAAGTTTTAATTTTAAGATAAACACTGGAAACTAGGAGTTACTTGAAATGTTTCTGTCTTGTAATGTCATCTCTTCTCCATTTCTTTTGATAAACTGAGTGTTCATGTAATGATGGCTGTGATGCAGCTTCCATGCATCCACACTTTCTGCCTGTTCAAAGGTCCAGCCAGTACCTTCCTCCATCCCATTCACATCACAGCTAACTGAACAGTTGCAATAGCTAAGTGAAAACTTCCTCTGCAAGTGAAAACTTTCCCTTGTAAGAAGAGTCTCATTTGCAAGCATTTGAAAGAACATTTTGGATATCCACTCATACGTGCCTCTATGCATTGACAATGAACATCAAGAAAACTGTGAACATATCAGCTCTTCTCAAAGCACATGACAGACCCACACTCCAAGGGTTGAATAGAGCCTGAGGATCAGATTACAGAGGAGCAAATATACACAACTAAAAATACATTTATAATACCATTTTTGCACAATGAACATTGAAGTTCTAATAGTCATTAGGATGGTTATATATTTTCTTCAATGACAGCACTATGCCAAAGATAAGAAAGGTTTGCCTCTAAGCAATAGATACAAAAATGAACCTGCTTTGGGAAACACTGAGCAAAATTTATTTGAAAGTGCAGAAGTTCTTTATCTTTTACTGTAACAACTAATTACAGGAATCAACAGCAAACTTACAATTTTTCCTTTAAAACAGATGAACTCATTCACTATTCTCTTCTGACTCCTTTTATTATGGCTTACTTTTTTTTTTTTTTTTTGGTGAATAGCAGCTCTTTTATTTGTTCACATCTTGCATATTATGGTTCTTTCTCCGGATGAATCTGGGAAGTAAGAAGGCTTCAGTTTGTCATGTCCCGGTTGCTGCATGCTTTGTGAAACAACACTTTATAGAAGGGGCAACAGTTTGACCCCTTTGTGGCATCAGATGGAAAAATTCAGGGGCAACATTTCAGACTGCAAACTGAGGTAGGCAGAAGTACCTCTACAGAACATCCAAGCTTGAGAGACTGCTGAGCAGAGAGTAAATCCAAAGTTATCCCTCAAGGGTGACAGAGAGACTGTGTAGGGTTAGTTTTTTAGACTGAGAAAACAGTCAAGGTTGTTAAAATAATGCAACCCTAAATAAAAGGTCCTGCTCCTCAAGGATATGGGTGGCAAAGGGAGCAAGATTTATTTCCGTGTTCCTCTCCTTTCCCTATTCACAATTCACATTCTATTTTTTCTTTTTTTTTCTTTTTTTTTTTTTTTTTTAGAGAGAGGGTTTCTCATCCCAGTTAAAGTTCTAATTAAAAAAGGTCTCTAATAGCTGCTTGGTCTTGTTGGAAAGCTCATATAAAAGAAAATGCATAAGCAGGGTTGCCTTAAAACTCTGAAACTCTGGCCGATTTGAGGCGTTTGGGGTATAATCTCACTGGTTATTCACTTGCTCATTAACATCATTAAACAGAGAAGTTATCATTATTCATTAAATACATTCATGTGTTGAACTTCTTATCTCTAGATCTCACTTTGAACTGTATTATTCACTTGGAGCAGAACCATACTGGGAGAAGACCAGATAAAATTTCCAACATGTCAATAGCTGGAGGCACCATAACCATATAATGCAAGAGAGTTCTCTCCCTCCACTTTCCTTGACATATCCCTTAGATGCAATTATTCCACTGGATACCTCAGTTTGTGCAAATGGGTAGAGCTAGTTATGAGCCAGTCAAATTCTAAGATGTACAAAGATAAAAATGTTTCTGGACAAGTTATAGTGCTGTTAATGTGTGCATGATTCTCTCTTTTTTCCCCTTAGGTATTGCAGACTGTGCAGGATGGAAGTCAGATGATGTGCAACAAAAGAGCTTAAGCCAAAGCTTGCTGGAGATGGTGAGGGATGGTGGTCTCCCACAAGCACCCTCCAAGGGTACTTCCATTTGTTCCTTTCCCATCTGTTATAGTTTCAGCGGACAGGCAAAATCTTACAGCTTTGCTGCAAGGACCCAAAGAGGGAGGGGTGGAGTTTAGGACCCTTTGTGAAAAGGGGTCTGCGGTGTCGGTATTCCCTCCCATTTCCTGCCAAGCTCTATAAAGCCAGGAGGACAGGAAGTTCCTCCCTCTCTTCCCTTTCTGCTCCTTCCNGCTTTTGCAGTGGAGGACTTTTCAGGAGCTTGTATCGGCGGTCGTCTGAGTTGGGTTGTATATATTTGTATATATATTCTTCCCTTTTTTCCCCACCTGTTACTCCCCTTCCCTGTTCCATTAAATCTGTTATTGTTTTAGTTTCCAACCGTACTCCTTATTCCCCTTCCATTTCCTGAGGGGGGTGGAGGGAAGTGGCAGAAGCAAACTCTGTCTCTGAGTTGTGGTTTGCCCTGGCGGTTCTACACTAAGACACCATCCCACCCCTACTGTGTTTAAAGCAATAGCCTTAGATTCAATCATTTGCTGTGATGAGCATTGCAAGTGCTGCTGTCTGGTCTACAACACTTCTCCCTTACTGTGACTGATGAATTAGAAAACAGTGTGTATTTGGAATACAGCTCAACATTTAAGTAACCTAATATTGTCCCTGAATTCAACTAGATATAGTTGAATTTTCTATGTTGCAGTGTCTGAAAAAACTTTTATTTATTAAATTTATCTTGGATTTAGTTTCATACTCTTTGCAAAAATATGTCCAGTATATCTTGTGCTATAGTTAGTGTACATGGGCAAGTATTACTTTTTGTTTACACTTTACAGTAAATTTTGGCAACAAGTAAACAATGTAATTTATCAGATTAATGGAGAGGAAATACTTATTATTCTAAATTCTCTCTGTAGAAGTTTAGCTCCACTTATTAAGTGGTCTGAGAATTACGACTAACAAACAATTCACACTAATTCAAAAATTAAAAAGAAATAAGGAAAGTAATACAGGCTGACAACAACAGCAAAGTTTAAAAACATTTGAGGAATGTTCCTATTCTTCACTACCTAACACTATTATTTTTCAACCGAAAGGGACTTACAGACAGTAATCCTGTAAAAATTAACTATTTAAATAACTAAGTTTCCCAGGATTATGTGTATCTAAGCTTAAAAAGACTACTTTTCTGATTGATAAGTTCTAATTTTTTGCTTGGTTTTTTTTCATTAAATACTTGATTTTCTTAATATGAATTCATCTTTAATCTGCTTGAGTTGAAACACCAATGTTTTCCTTAGTATGGTCTGAAAATGTGAAGGTAAGAATATTGAACTTTCCCCATGAGAATTAAATGCATTCAAGCAAAAGGGAGCTTGAAAAGTTTTGTCTAGGTGTTTAGAAGTTTGGGATAGTCTCTCTGTGAAGCAAGAAAAGCTGGGATGTCTGCTGTAGCCTGATGAGGTGTTTGATGAAGCAAAAAGGCAGACTAAGTCCCAGATGGAGTATTACTGCTTTATATATGCAAAAAAATATAGTTTTAGTGTATCCTCTCCATCTGTTACATCTCTAACTTGTATGCTGTAGTCAGCAGTCACATCCTCTGATCAGATGAAATAAAATATATTGTCAAAAATTTAACTGGCAAAGGTTTTGCAGCAAGAAGGAACTAGACTTGTTTGACTGTAAGTTTCTGCCTCCAACCATGGAAATTATAAGCACTTTCTTTAAGAGTTTTGAAGCTTTATTTGTTGTACTCACTACACCCACAGACATACAGTTTATGAGTGAGGTCACAGCTACAACAACTTACCCTTCCCTGCCCTATACAAACCCTTCTTCCATTTTACCTCTCTTCCTCAAAAACAAAAGAGAGCAAGTAGGCTGTAGCTGGGTGCAAATTATTCACAAAGCAAATACACATTATTTAGTGTCTTCATTCATTTGCAGAGAGTTCATTAAGAATAAATAGGAAACTCTCCACTAAGTGAAGAGACTTAGTGAGCCAAGTCTATGGATTTCAAACTCCTGAAGACCCTTCAGCCTCCATTTACTCAATGTAGCAACACCCTCCAAAATGAAAAATAATTCTCCTCCCACTGTGTTCTAAAATATATTACAGCCAGGAAAGTGGAAAGCATACACATGCATGGACGTCTGAAATATCATCAAATGAAGTTACCTACCCTGCCAGACTCAGGCTATTTTAGAAAAATCATTTAGAAGTGATACCCCTCCTCATCTGCCCACTCTCCTTCGTTTTAAAGGGACTGAAATTTAAAAAACTGAAAATGCATTATGTTCAAGAATAATGGGTGAATGGATTCCACTTTGTTATAGTGACAAACACTGTAGTCAGTTACTATGCTTGCATCAATACAACTGGATCAATAAATAGTTGTTTTGGCATATCATCTCTGCTTCAGAACTGTGAAGCTGAAGCTCATCACAGTGTATAACAGTGCAGATTTAAAAAGCATGAATACTACAGCTAATATTCATAGACTGACAGACCTGAGGGGCTCAAGGGCCAATCTGATTATGCACTTGGATCACTTCCCATAGGTCATTATATTTCACCCAGTTGCCCCCGAACCGAGTTTAGTAACTTGAATTTCAGCTAAAGCGTATCTTCCAGAGTAGAATCCAATTTTTATCTGAAAAGAAGGAAAATTTAATAATTCCTTTAAAAAAATAATGAGAACTTGGTAGATGAATCATAACAATTTGAAGTTTTTCGATCAGTAATGTATTACTAGCCAACAGTGGGTCAGTGACTTGTATGAAATGCAATAATGATCTCAAGACACATCACAAAATCTGTCTTAACTCCAACTAACTGGCATCCCTGTTGGCACTTTCAGATGAAAGAACTGAAAATGAGTCACTCTTTCGTTCCTACAAGGGAGTTTTCAGCTTAAAGTTGGAGGTGTTTTAGAAGACGTATATAAAATGTGCAGTACTAATGACTGCAGTATCTGTTCTCTTGGGAAATACAGAACTTCTTCTTCCAGAAATTTTGGTGAACAATTCTGTGAGTGTCCCAGTTATTTCTATTAATAAGTGGAAAAATATAGAAAGCATGGAATAAACCAATTCATTACACAAGCATATAGGCACAACTTTGTTGTACTTCCTTGGCTAGACATTAGAGATGGTAGAAAAGTTTTTCCTTCTTCGTAGAGAAAATGTGGGCCCAATGCTGAATGAGATGGGTGCCCTGGTGATGGAGGATATAGAGAAGGTGGAGTTACTGAATGCCCTCTTTGCTTCAGTCTTTACAACTCAGGCTGAGCCTAAGGAGACCCAGACCCTGGAGGTAGGAGAGAAGATCTGGAGAAAGGAAGACATCCATAAATCCATGGGCCCTGATCAGATGCACCCATGGGTTATGAGTGAGCTGGCAGACGTCATTGCTAAACCACTCTCCATTATCTTTGAAAGGTCATGGAGAACAAGAGAGATGCCTGAGGACTGGAAGAAAGCCAATATCCCTCCAGCAGGACACAGGAAACTACAGACCAGCCAGCCTCATCTCCTTCCCTGGTAAGGTGACAGAACAACTCATTCTGGACATCATCTCTAAGCATGTAGAGGAAAAAAAAGAGCATCAGGAGTAGTCAACATGAATTCACCAGGGAGAAATGCTTGACCAATCTGATAACCTTCTATGATGGCATGACCAGCTGGGTAGATGAGAGGAGACCAGTGGATGTTGTCTACCGTGACTTCAGCAAGGTTTTTCACATGGTCTCCTATAGCATCCTCATAGAGAAGCCTAGGAAGTGTGGATTAGATGAGTGGACAGTGAGGTGGATTGAGAACTGGCTGAATGGCAGAGTTCAGAGGGTTGTGATCAGTGGAGTGGAGTCCAGTTGGAGGCCTGTAGCTAGTGGTGTCCCCCAAGGGTCAGTAATGGATCCTATCCTGTTCAACATATTCATCAATGACCTGGATGAAGGGACAAAGTGTACCCTCAGCAGGTTTGTTTATGACATCAACCTGAGAGGAGTGACTGATACAGCAGAAGGCGGTGCTGCCATTCAGCAGGACCTGGACAGACTGGAGTGCTGGGTGGAGAGAAACCTCATGAAGTTGCACCAGGGCAAGTGTAGAGTCCTGCATCAGGAGAGGAATAACCCCAAGCACCTGTACAGATTAGGGGTTGACCTGCTGGAAAACAGCTCTGGGGAGAAGGACCTGGGAGTCCTGGTGGACAACAGATTGGCATGAGCCAGCAATATGCCCTGTGGCCAAGAAGGCCTATGGTATCCTGGGGTGCATTAGGAAGAGTGTGTCCTGCAGGTTAAGGGAATTATCCTCCCCCTCTACTCTGTCCTGGTGAGGCCACATCTAGAGTACAGTATTCAGTTCTGGGCTCCTCAGTTCAAGAAAGACAAGGAACTACTGGAGAAAGTATAGTGGAAGACTACAAAGATGATGAGGGGACTGGAGTATGTCTCATGAGGAAAGGCTGAGACCTGGGTCTGTTTAGCCTGGAGAAGAGAAGACTGAGAGGGGATCTCATCAATGCTTACAAATATCTACAGGGCGGGTGTCAAGAGGATGGGTCCAGACTTTTCCCAGTGGTGCCCAGTGACAGGACAATGGGCAATGGGCATAAACTGGAACACAGGAAGTTCCATCTAAACATGAAGAAAAATTTTACTTTGAGGGTTACAAAGCACTGGAACAGGCTGCCCAGAAAGGTTGTGGCGTCTCCTTCTCCGCGGACATTGAAAACACACCTGGATGCAATATTGTGCCACTTGCTCTAAGTGAACCTGGTTTTGCAGGGGAGTTGGACTAGATGATCTTCAGAGGTCCCTTCCAACCCCTGCCATTTTCTGATTCTGTGATATCTTCACTTAAACACAGTGTGTTTAAAACAAGTTCTTCACCTACTGTTCTCATTGCTTTTCGGGAATACTAAACAGGCGTGCCAGTCTTTTTACCAGTTGTTGTCAACTCCACTTAGTACTTTGTTATATTAGTATACATTAATTTGTGTTTTTATTATTGCTCCAGGGCATGTACACATCATTATGTTTCAAGGCAGTGGCTCATCATTATGGTGATTATTCAAGAATGATGTGTTGATGGCTTTAATGGGCCAGTAATCCAGTAATGAAGGCTCTGTAATGGAATTCAGTACTGTTGTGAAATTATTCAGTACTCCATAGTGATATGAATTGCAGAGCTGAAAAGATGTGCCAGTAGAATAATCTGCTAATACATCTTTTTGCAGATTTTCAGGGTTATCTATGTGTTTGTTTAGATATGCTGGCTTTCACACATGATACTTGCTTGAGCTATTTGGGACACTTTTGATCATAAGGTAATTTATGTATTATTTTACTTGTTATCTGCAACCTGATTTTTAGAAAACTTCATTGTTTTAGGTAATAGTAACGAAGCTAAAAAAATGATAGGAAGAAAATATGATTTTCTGTAATGAAAATAATTCATTATAGTTATGAAATGGGCATTCCTTGTATCTTTATGAAAGTGAGAACAAATATAATGGAAGGATAAAAAATTAATATACCTTTTATTACTTTAAATGTTTGGTAAATGGTAAGAAATCAGGTGAGTGTGAAACTTGTAACACTAAGCTATTTGAGTCATATTTTCCTCACTTGTAAAGATATGTGTTTTTAAGTATATAAAATAAATATTTCATTAGATCTGAAAATTTTCTCACAGTAAAGAATATAATTGTACACGATTATTATGTATGTGTACATATATATACACGTGTACATTTATGTAGCTTACATGCATGTATATATTTTGATACTACTCTCTGATGATCTAAAAACATAAAGGTTTGATTTCTCTATTCAATTGTAATGTGCTTTTCTGTGTGCCATGCAAATATAAACCTCCTCTTCTCTGTATCTCACTTTCAAAAAAATCATTAGAGTAGGAAATTGTATTGTCGTTTGCAACTGTGTGATCCCGAGAATCTTCTGAGGTAGGAGCAAATAAGTCTCTAAAATGGTTGATTTTTGTTAAGAAATCATTGGCATCACAAACTCGAAATAAAACAAAGTAAATCTACTTGAGATCACAAAGTCTAATAAAAATACAACTATTTTAGAGATAATCTATGGTGCCACACAAGGATGAATGCAGCAGGAATAGAAGATAACAGCTTGGACTAGTTAAGTACATACAGAATGTTTTTCCAATGAGGTGTCTAAAGAATTGCTGCTGACAAAGAAATGGAAAGACAGTTATCACAATGTCTTTACTGCCTTTACACACTGCTCTCAATACTTTCTTTACACTCAGCTGCACAAGATTGTAAGTAATCACAGGCTGATCTCACTGTGTAATATTTCTCATACTCATGTCCCTTCTCTGATTTAGAAAATATTTTCTCGATGCTAACCTTGATCTGTGAGTAGAAATACAAACCAATATTTTCTTTTTAAATCAGCATGGGCTAGATTTAGTGTAAGTCAGGATAACCAACTAGTCTCTTTATTAAAGTTCATATACAACAATAATACCCAGTTTCTTTACTCCCTGGCAATACTATGCAGGGTTTTTGCTCTAATTTTTGCATATGCAAACCTGAGACAACCTGACATAATCTAATGTCCAAATACAAGATTTAACTTTTTTTAAGATTCGGTCACTGTTTTGTAATGTATTTCAGCAAAGAAATTTATTGTTATTATTTAGAGGTTACAAGTTTGATGCATCATCTGTAACCTTATTTAACCAAGAATTTAGTAGCTCTTTTTAAATCATATATGATTCAGGTGGTACTGACTTCAGTAGTTACTAAATTTCGAAACCTTGATTTGGCATTTTGGGAAACAGATAAACTCTGAATACAAGATGATAACAAGTGATGGTTATGATATTATCTTAGTGTCATAAATTAAAGTAATTCTAGAATCAACCTGATAAAATGGGAAACAATTTCAGATCACAAACTTGGCAGCACTGGAAATACTTTGTGTGAGGTAACCTGAAACAACAGTACAAAAATAATCACAGAATTATTAGTTTGAATAAAAGCTGCGCGATTGATATTATTCATGACCATTTTTGATTTTCGGTGCTAAGGTAGTGCAACAAAATAATTTAAAGTCCGTCAGTCCCCAAAACAGCAGGACACTAGTCTGCAGTTATTTGGTGATTTCATGGCTATGTCTTCATAGTTTTTTTTCATGTGCTTCAAAACCAAAATTACATCAATGGAGTAAAACCTGCCACATTAAATCTTGAATCGTCAATGATGGAACCTAGACTGTTTCATAACAAACTGAAAAGAAATGTATTTAGAAATGAGATAGATAATGTAAATTGTGACAAGCTGCTAATAGAAGATGGTATAGATCGAATTATTGTGTATCACATTTTTTACATACTGTAGCTGGAAGGTATGTGAAGGGATTTTTATTTTTTTTTTCTAACTACTTCTGTTTCTTCCTTTAGCTCAGGATATGCTATGCAATATGCACATCATATCAAACTAAATACTGACTGCAACTGACTACAAGGCTGGAGGAAACACATCTGCAAAGCTTTGGTGTATTGGGGTTTTTTTTTAGACAGAACTGAAGTAAGATTGAAAAAGAGAAAAGCTGTACACCGAGGTCTCATAGTACTTTTTGCTTCATGGAGGTAGATGACTATCTATAACCAAAGAGAAGGGAATAAGTAATTAAAAAAGATTGATTGAAGATATGATCAGGTCACTGTTGTCAACATTTAGGACAAATAATGTAAAAATTATATGCACTCTGAAAAAGAATGTTGATTGTGACTGTGAGTATGCAATCTAGCATTGATTTTTTTAAAAAAAGAATATAAATAGAAAAACATTCAAAATATTCCAGAAACTGGGGCATATAGGACAAAGAAAGTCAAAAAACGTACTCCTGTGTGAAAGAACACTGTAGAAGCAGAAGAGGAAGAGTCTTCAGATCTTCCGCAATATGGGTTTTCTTATTGTTTTTTCTTCGTGTGCACCAAGTAGAAATGTCTCTGATGGAGCAGAGCCTGCACCTCTTACTCACACACATCAGGCATATTTGTACAAGGCAACCTTGGCCAATCTGTTTAGATTCTAGTAGAAGGCATGTGTCCTGAAATTAATCCAAAAGACAACCTGCTTGGGAGATTTAGAAAACTCTGTGGTTGGCACACTGTATGGTGTCTTCACATTCACCTTTACATATAGTCATGGAACTTTGATTAAACAAGATTTTAACTCCAAATACTACTATATTCTAAATTATTTTGTACGGCACTATTGATTTAAAAAGATTTATCTGTAAAAGAGATTCCTTTCCTTCTTTTTTTCTTTCTGTTTTCAGCAAACTTGTGGTTGACTTCTGTTTTTATTGATTAAAACTTGTACAAAACAAACTATGTTTACAAGACATGGAGAGCAATCAATGGGCAGAAGACAAGATTTTTCTATAATAAAAGGCCAGGAAAAAAAAATAAATCCTGAGTTACTATTTGCTTAATCTATAATTCCTTTTGATGAAGTATCATACCAGAATATGACTTGATCACTTGGAACCTGTAAGGATATTTCTCTATATAGGTGATTCAACCACTAATCTCTGCTGTTCAGTCTATCAGAACAGAAAGACACCCTAAATATATTCAATATGTAGCATTTATATGACACTGAAGGAAAAGAAATTGATGCTTGTACTTTGTGTTCACAGAATAATTTTCTGTACCTCTCTGTATATTTTTAAATTCAATTTAAATTTTTATTTCTGCCAATCTAATTTCTCCAGTTGCATGAACTTATAGAAAGGTGATGCAGAATGGATACTGAACAAGGAATGGGACAAAGTTCTTTTGTTTTCAGGTGCTGTGCCACATGTGTACTAAATTTACAAGCTGCGACAAAAATATTTAAACCCAAAAACCTCTCAGTGAGTAAATATCCAGTCAGCTAAACAAGGTCCTTTTGAAATCTGCTTCAAATTGGTTACTGGCAGGCTTATGTGTCCACAGATTTTTTTTAGTGACAGAAAAAATGTCTTGGATAGCCTGAGAATCTTCTCAGCAAGTAGCGCTGTTGAAGAGTTGCAGCCATGGATTACATCAAATCCTCAACATCCTACAGTTTTCATTAGGATGTTATATCAACATCCCAAAACTGTTATTTGGTTGCTGTATCAGGTGGTTAGCTAATTTTTATTCTCACCCCACCATCAGGATTGAATTCTATGGCAAGATTGCAATCCCCTAGCAGACCTTAGCTGCATATTCAACATTTTCTTCCAGAGTATCCCTCATTTCAGCTATCTTCAGAAGTATTTCAACATCATGCTTCATATTATTCCTGGGTTTGGTGCCATATGAGGTTTTTCTCCCCCTTCTGACTGATGGTGTATTTTCTTCTATTTTCACCTTCACAGAAAGAACGTCATAGTTCTGGGTGTCAAGTGCGTTTTCTCTTCATAACTCAGTCAGATCCTTCCTAAGAGACATAGCAAAACTTTAATCTGCTTCATCGGCTGTTTGGGCATTGGAGAAAAGCAATCTTGCCAAAGCATTTCTTAATGTATTCTCTAAAACAATGAAAAAAACCCTGCATTAAAATAGGTAGAAAATGCTCCCAACCTTGAAATAATCATAAATAGTTCTGGTGTGCAACTTAGTCTGGCTCTGCATGGTGCAAAAGCCTCAGATAGTTTGCCACAGATGTAAGCACTAGTACAGTGTAGTATAGGAGGAGGTTGTTGGAAAGGACAGTCTCATTTACATGCAGCTCACGCTGTATTGTGTAAGAATGCATCAGTCTTTATGACTTCCTGGGGTAGTAAATTTTCATCCTGCTGACAACAGGAGCAATTGCTGTGTGCAGAATAAAATCATCTGTTTAAAATTTTAAGTTCTATTTTTTACTAGCTATACTTCCTTATTTCTTAGTTTAGCTTATCAAAGATCATCATTAGTGTTATTGCTACTCATGGTAGTCACATTTGTGGAGAAAGCATAGAAAATTTTGCAAATTAAAATGTTACTATGGAGGACAGAGAAGTAGTATTATTTCTTTGATATTAAAAGTCATATATTCCACATTACCCTTTGTATTGACTGCTGATGATTTAAAACTCTTGGCATTTTGGAGGTGTTTGCATTGAAATTTATGAAAAGGGGTCCAGAGTTCTTTTGTTAAAAGATGTTATACTAACTCTCCACTTCAGTAAAAGCTATACAAATGAAATTAATGTCTTCTGTAATAAACACAGCTTCTATAGATACATGACTAAGCTTATCTTGTCACAGCTGCTCCTGCTTCTGCTAAAATTGTCATTGAAAAATAATCCCATACACAAATTGAGTGAGAAAAAAATTTAAAAATGAGAAAAAGTTAATATACTCTAGGTGCTGTTCCACACACACACACAAATAATGTGGAGTTGTGTTCTATAAGCAGTGGCTCAAACAGAGCTGACAAAAGCCTTTTTTTCCCTTTAGAACCAATGTAAATTATGTATACTTGCTCAATTTTGGTTTTGTTTTATTTTGTGGTTTTTTTTTTTTCATATCAGAGCTTAAATCAAACCCTCTGTATCAGCTCCGACTTTCCTTGGATTTTTATAACCCACTTTAAGTCTTCATTTTTCCCTTGTCCAAGAAAAGAATCATTGGTTGTGGTAGGTCTTGTGACACCTAAAGGTGTTTAATATGCTACTCAACATCTCCTATATTCCCATAAACAGATAAAAAATAAAAAGGCTAACAGGTTAAATACTATTCTAGAAACTAATATTTCATCTAGCTAATAGATTCCTGTTATTAGTAGGAAAGATACATGCTTGCTATTTACATAAGGAATATGTAAGAAGCGCCATCCATCACAATGATATTAAGAATACCAATGGAATTGTTAACATCTCTCAAGTTGTAAAAATACCAATGATGTGTTGCTGTGCCTGTTTCACACAGAGTATCAAATACTTGCAGTGAGCTGTTTCAAATCTGTGTCACAAAATCACTTGAAATTCAAATTTGTTGGTATTGAAGTAGAGTTGAGTATATTGGGATTTACACATTTTATTGCCCTCACACATAGTTTCATGAAAAGTTACAGCTCTCAAATAAATATTCTGGAAAACATTTCTTTTCAACAAATCACGTGTTTTCTTAGAAGAATCCAGCTGAAGATAATGGTACTTCTTTATTTACTTAGAAAATTCTCAAATTTATTTGGAGTATATAAGTGTATCCTTTTGAACTTTCAAAGCTCAGAAACGCCTAATCTGATTTATTTCTGTCTTGTATATGTGCTCTTCCCTTCCTTCACTTTTCCCAGTTTTCAGATAGGCTTATTTGTCTCCCACAATCCACATGATATTTCCTACTTTGAAAGAAACAGAACCACGGTCAGTTCTTTCACATATTGAAAGGGTTTATTCTGGTTTTAGCAAAGCCTTTAGCATCCTCTGTCCTGATAAAAATCTATTGTACCCAGTCTAAGGGAGGGTGTGTGACTTTGTCTCTTTCTCAGAGAGCTCATTCCAAAACTGAACAGTTTCTTCTGTCTACTGCTGCTTGAAATTTGTCAAATGTCCCTCTCCACCAGCAATTAATCTATATGGTTTGTAAATGAAAAAATCAAGCACAGTATTTATTTGAATGCTGTAAACATTTCATTTTTTTCTGATAAAATTAAAAGTGATTCTACTGACTCTGTTTTTATATTTCTTGTGTCTAGTTAGTAATAAGAAGAAACCTATAGTAATCCAATCCTGCTTTTTTGCATTATTCACATTTTTGTTTCTATGTAGATTAGGGTGCATATCTTATGTGAAGCACAGGTAATTTTCAAAAGTTCCTCCTTTTCTGTGTTTGGGTGTACACAAATTTCCATTTATAATCATGGTATTTGTAACCATAATCTCATATGAGTATTTCAAGTATTTACAAATAATAGAGTAATTTCACTGGGTCAAAATATAGCCCAAATTACCAAGGAAAAGAAAAAATCTTGAATCAGTAGAAAAATTACCTTTTCTTCCTTTCTTTCTTTTTTTTTTTCCCCTGGAAGCATTTTTTGCACCTCTTAGTTAACATCCAAGTAAACTTTTAATGAATGCAGAGAGGTATGGTTTAATTGGTAAAGTCAGGCAACAGAGTCAGAACTGAGTTTTTCTTTTGCTTTGGCTTCCTTTCTGATATTAGACAAATAAACCACCTGTTTCCGGGAAAAAATATCATGCACAATACTCTTTTCAGATGGAATACTGTGTTCAATCTGAGATTAGGAGTGGGAACAGTAAGATCCTTGACGAAAAATGAAAAATGTTCTTACCAGATTGTTTCCACAACTTTGCAGAAAACAATTTTTAAAAATCTGTTTTGTAGCATACAGTGCTTATAATAAATAGATTTTTATTTTTTGTTAGTCAATACGTTTCATTTGTGCTTTGGACATTAGTTCTGTTCCAAAACTTAAATTATTTAATTGTTTAACATACAGGCATCATATTTAAGACACGGAAGAAAAATATTATCTAAACCTGATGTCTGGAAACGGGGACTTGTTCCATTTACATTACATTCCAGTTCTGAACTAGGTAGTCATCACCTGAAGAGTCTGCAGGCACAGATCTTCTGCTTTATTACATATTAAACAGGACCACAAGTTTTAAAAATAGTAAGGAGGGCTTTTACCAGGTTCTGATGAAGATAAGACATTTATTAACGCACTAGTGATTGCAGCACTTAAACTGTGTCCTTTCATCCCCTCAGTTTCCTCTGGAAAGGAAATGTCAATCTCTCCACTTGGATTACTGAATCAAACAATTTTATCTTCTTAGACTGATGGAAAGTTTCTTAAAACTGAAAACCTGTCTGAAACACAAACTTTAACTATAGACTTAATGGTTATGTTTCTGTGTCCGCTATGTTGAGAAAAGGGAGCGAGAAGGAAAAGCCTGTTGCACAGCTAGGGACAGCCCAGTGCATACGGGCTTTCACTCCACTACAGGGCTGACATGTGGCTATGAACATACTCAGACCTTAAAATCACCATAAATTGTGGTAACCACTTTGTATAGAGCTAATACACGCGGAGCAGCGAGCAGGG
>VZRW01009392.1:0-108120 GCA_013398125.1 Aegotheles bennettii | reverse complement strand
GGGGGGAGCATCCTGTCCAAAGTAAGTTTCACACTCAGCAAAGGGCAGGCAGCTTTTCTTAAGTCACAATACTTGATGAAGCAGTGCTATTTAAGGTACCTCTTAAATGCCTTTTAGCTTTTTCGATGCTTTAGTGGGTGTCTCAGAAATGCTGAAGAGAGAAACTCCTCTTTTTGCTCCTTAGCCCCATACCAAACAGCCACCCTGCTCCCCTTTCCTCCAGGCAGGGAAAAAAATGTAAAATGGTGCCATATCCTACACAGAAGTTTGGCACTCGCAGTGTGTTTGCACAGTGGTGCTTTTCTGCAGGTTGGAAGCCAAGAGCTGGCTTTAAATTACAAACTGCAAAATGACAGAGCCCTGAGGTTTGGGGAGGAAGGATGAGAAGATTGATTGCTTTGTTAACAGCTGAGCTCTCCTCTCGCTCCAGCCGCCTGCCCTCTGTGATGTGGGGAAACTGGAAGCATGCAACAAAGAGGCAAAGGTTTAATTTTTCAGCATCTTCTTTTCCTTTGTAGGATCACTTCTTTGCGTGGTTTACTGGCCTGCATTACCAGTGCCCTGCTCTAACAGGCCTGTAGGCTGAGAGAGGATACAGGACAAATCTGGGTGCTGCTGGCTGGCCTGGAAGCTTGGCTTGGCCCCAAGGTCAGGGCCACACTTGAGGTCCCAGAGGTCACACAGCCATTTGCTTGGGTGGCAGGAGGGCACATGGGAGCGGGGTCCCAGCAGTAGCCCCCGGCCTCAGCAAATTGGCCAAGAAAGGGCAAGGCTGGCACTGGGGTCAGCGAACCACATCCCTAACCTGTAACGTGGATGGCACAGCTGTTAGTTTTTTATGTTGAGTGCTTCAAACTGAAAGTGAGGAAAATTGACCAAGGGCTGGGTCCATGGGGCTTGAGTACTGCGGGGACCGTGCCCCACACTTACTGTTTGAGATGTGTACCCTCCCCTCTCCGTTACGTGTGTTGGCTTTTGCTCTTGTCAGGGTGCTGTGAGGTGCTGAGGCTGTGAAACTGCGTCAGAGCATCTCGGCATAGTGAGTGAGAAGGGAACCTCTGCTTGAAGATCGATGTTGAAGTCTCTGATCGTTGTTCATTTTAAGACATTTAAAAGAGAATACAAGTGAATGTGAGCAGCAGAACTGAATCTCGTGCTGGAGGGTGGTTACATTTGCCAGAAAGCCTGGTGTTTGTGGTATTTGTGCTTTGGGGGCACAGGGGTATCCATCTCAGGCCAAGAGATTTATGATTTGTGGATGCACAGAAACTTTTATTCAACAGTGAAGGTTGAATTCCTAGTCGCAGTAACTAATTTGAGTTACACTGTGTGGGACCCAGAGGCCAAATGTCTCCAGAATTCATTTGCCAAAACATGTCAGAGGGTTTACTCTGCTAGGTAGCTGACAAAAGATGTGGGAGAGCTTTTTGTGTTCATTTCTCCTTTGTAAAAAATACAATTTCTGCAAGCTCAGTAAATTACTGATGAGGTGATACGATACAGAGCACTGTAGTGTTTTGGGTATCACTCGGTACGAGGCCTTTGGGCACTCCTCCATCTGCTTGGGTTTGCTATTTCTCACATGCTGTATGTTCTGGCTAGTGAGAGAGATGTGGCATTGGGGGTGATGCATGATTGGTAACAAGAAAATCCTGCATCCTTTCTTCAGCTTCAGTGCTGCGATCCTGGGCAGCTCACCTAGTGTTTGGGTTTCACTGTTTTGAAGGGTGGAAGGATAAGGAAAAAAAGGTGATAAAATGTACCTGTTACTGCTCTTCAGCATTTTAAAAACTGTAATAGTGGTGACTGAGGAACTAATGTGCTAGTAGATGCTGTAACATTTTTTTAAAATAGCAAATCTTAAGAAATTATTACCTGACGAGTTGGATATGTTTTTGTTTCAGCTGTTTGAGAAGGATCAGCTTCTGCCAACGGCTGCTGTAAATAGCTTATATCTACAGCCATTCGATGGAGAAACTATTCCCCAGTTTGTGTTGTTTTGCTATAATGCAGATTTTACTTTTTAAGTTGCTAGCTGAGCCGTAGGTTTGCAGCTGTAGCTTTCTATGCACTCACTTCTGGAACGTGTGGATGATCTGATGCCTGTGCTGTCCCCAGGCAACAGGGGTTGTGTCAGGTTTTTATGGCATGTTCAGGAACGTGTGAGCAGCAGTGGGATCAATCTGAATGAGGACAAGTTTACTTTCTTGTCAAATGTGGTGTGATATTCATCACGTGCCGTTCAGCTGCTCTGAGATCCGGCAGGACCCCTGGGAGGTGTGTGGGACAGTCTGGCACCTGTGATCAGGGAAACTCCAGGGTATGGGCTCCCTGACTGAGAGGCAGAGCCCGTCTTTCCTCTGCTTCCTTCCTTAAAATGCGTGCTCAACTGCCACATCACATGCATATACATAAAAAAGCATCTATACATAAATAGCTGCTTTTTCTCAGGCTGGTTGGGTTAATTTTAAATTATCTGTAGACCCTGTAGGTTGCACTTAGTTTATTTAAAATTGATGGATAAATAACTACTTCGTTGTTACGGGCACCAAGAATTTCCATTTGACGTACAGCTTGCCTTTCGGAGTGGCCATGATTAGTATGATGGCAGGCATGCAGAATGAACACAGTTTCCTAATCTTTGTACGTAGGTGAATACAGTAGCACAGTCAGAGGAACCTGAAATCCGAGTGCTGTGCTGTCATCCCTGCTGGGCTCATCTTGCCCTTTCTCCCGAGCCAGCCCTGCGGGGAAGGGCAGTGATGGACAGCAGGCTGAGCAGCCCTCTGTTTCCACCCACTGAAGTCACATCCTACCAGCTAAACCCAGGAGAGTCTTGAAACAAGGCTGTACCACTCATTTCGATAGCAAGAGAAGGTAACGCTGTGGGGAAATAGAATGTGGCCATATCTGCCTTTAAAACGTGGTGAATACAGCAGAACAGTTTCTTCTAAAGGGAATAATGCCGAGGCTTTTCCCTGAGGAGAAGCTATGGTGAGTGATGCAGCTGGATTTTGTTCTGTGTCGCTTCACAGCTTTCCAGGCCAGATCTAAGACACGTTTCATAACTTGTTTATTTCGTGGGTCCTGTTGATACAGGCAAATGCCAGTATTGGTGATGCTGCATTCCAGTCAGCTGATGTAGGTGAAGAGGGCTGAAACAATGTCTTGTTGGAGTTTACCTGTCTATTGAAATTGAAACATCCTGTGAACCCCTGTGAGTTCTGCTCGTACACTGCTACTGGCCCTGCCTGTAGAAATACAACCCAGTTTTCTCCTGAACAAAATGCCTAGTTGATCCACAGCATGTTTTGCAGGCTGCTGGGGAGTTTCAGTTCAAAGTTCCTTATTGCCTGCACTTTCTGAGCTTGGAGTCTATTGCTTTGGGGCAGGCCTGAAGCTGAAGCTCCCCCACCGAGGAGAGATGCTCACAAGAAAGTCGATTGACTTATTTATTTATTTAAGTTGTGTTGGTTGTTGTTTGGTTTGTTTGTTTCTGAGGGTTGTTTTTTTGGTTGTTGTGGGGTGTTTTGTTTTGTTTGTTTGTTTGTTTTCAATGGGGGTTCCAAGTTGTAATAGGCCCTTGAAAACTTTGAAATGCTATTGTCATGGTACACCCGAGCTGGTATAGAAGGGAATGTTTCCATAGATCATGTAATTTTCCTGTGTCTCAATCTGTACTGTAGAAAGAGGCATCTTCTCACTGCTTTTGACAAGAAAACAATTTGTTAATTCAGCTGTGAGATGCAACACGAATAGCAGGTAACAAGACTTTAATGAACTGCATAAATTCTCAGTGCTTTCCTTCTGAGCATAGTCACGGTGAATGATGGCATGAAGCCTTTATGTGCCATTTGAAATGTCATAGAAAAGCTGTCTCAGAAAAGTATGTAGGAATGCTATGAAGACACTGTTCATCATGAGGTGGACTACGGTGAAGCAAGGGAGTTCTCTACTGAGCACAGGGTGTCTTCCTGAGGCTTGGCTCAGGCACCGGGCGATCGGCAGGGCAGGGGCTGGTTTACTGCCCAGCTTCTGAGCAACATGACACAAGAGTTACTTCAGAGACACTTGAGCCTCAGAAAAAAAAAGGGAAAGTATGTTATAGTGAAAAAAGTACTGACTGTGTTATATTTTGCAATTTTGGCTGCTGCAGTTCATCTGTGTCCACAATAAAAACATAGACATGCGTAGCAGTGGCTGGGCTGGAGCAACTGGCTGGGGCAGCTACTGCTCCAAAATGCAGTGTTATCACAGGTAGAGCTGCATTGCTCCAGCAGAATGCTTCATGGGGAAGATCAGGGCAGGCAGGGAGAGAAAGCATGTGTATGGGCACAAAACTGCCTTTGGGGAGGTGCTCTGCTAATTTAGTCCTGTTCTCAGCATTGTCAAGCCTGAGGGAAGTAGTCAGGTTTGAATAGACAACCTTCAGCACAGGAGCTGTGTGCTTCATACAGGTGTTTGTCTTCTGGATTGGTTTAGGGTTAGATATTGCTTAGTGTGTAGAGTTGTCATTTTTAGTTGTACTGAGTGTTTATGGTACCGGTGATGTAAAGTCTTCCTTTAGTGCTGTTCTTGCAATGCTGGCAGGTTAAGAGAAAATAATGTCCCCGCTTTAATTTTTAGAGAAAGTTCAACAAGCAAATTGTTAATGTTTAACCTAAGAGACAACAGTAAAACTCATTCTCAGAACTGTAAAAAAATGTGGGCTTCATTTTTGTGCTTGTAAAAAAAACCCAGAGCAACAGAAAAAGCAACAAAGAACAAGAAAAACCAAAAATGCTCCTACCCCCAGTTCACCAAAACCTAAGCAGGAGGAGTACAGCAGAAGCCCCTTTTAAAAAGAAACAGAAGAACAAACCCACAAGCGTATGGTAGTATTTTTATTCTATACATTTTTTACTTAGGATACCATATACTGTGTAATCTAGGCAGGAGGTGATGTATCACCTGTGTAGGACCAGCTCCTTGGTGGTGTGGTGATTAGCAGCTGGTGTGAGTGTATGTGAGTGTAGGTGCCTCTGCCCTGAGCTTGGTTATGGGTGTTAGTGTGGAACCTGGGTAGCTGCTCGCATCTGAAATTGAAAGGATTTATTAAAATTACAGCACTAAGAGGATATTTACATCTTTGGAGAGCTGTAGACATGTGGTAAGAAATTGCTTTCAGTATTATTGTGCTTCTGAGGTTTTTTAGATTGTGCTTAAAAAGATATTATCGAGATAATTCATCTTTGCAAGCACAGCTTAGGAGCTCTCCCTCAGAACTGCTCTGCAGCTATTTCTCAAGGATCCTCTCTCCCCGCTAGGCTATTTTGGAAAAATCATCCTCATGTGAAGACTGGGAATATGCTGGCAGTTTGGAGGTGCTTTGGTGAAATGCTTCTCTCCTTCCCTCTGTCCCCACAGCCCTCAGCAGAACAAGCTGTTCTAGCAAAAGCTGTTTTCCTGGTGCCAGTAAGCCTGTGGTTCTGCTGAGAATAGGTCTTGGGACCTATTTCTTCATACCTTTGCTAAAATAATGTGTGCTAGCAGAGAAGTAGCATGAGTTAGCTGTGTTGCGGAGCAGGGAGGTTTATTGTTTGTTGGTTTCTTTTTTAGACTTCCGTAGCATTGCCATTACGTAGAGGCCCCCATCCCTGGTGGCTGCCATGGCTGGCTGCCTGTCACTGCAGCTTCGAGGCCTTGTTTACCATGAAAAGTTCTGCTGGCATAGCTAAAAGTACGGGCAATAAATATACTGCAGAGATGAGAGAGCTGTATGGGCTAAAGTTTAGTGTCAATTCCATGATATTGGTGAATAAGGCTGCTTTTTCTGGCATATGGCTTTGGGGGGGTGGGCATGGGGTGGTGGATGTAAGCTCTGTTGGCTAAAGAGCTCTTCTGAATCACCATGCCTCTCTTCTTTGCTGAGACCCTGCAGACCCCTTGTAGCAACAGTTTGCTTTGTCCAACAGTTAACTCTTAATTGGTGAAAGAAAACACCCATCTCTGTCCAGTGGGACCATGATGTTTCCTGTAGTCCAGCCTGAAAGTCTCTCCAGTTTTACTGAAATGTTACACCTGCCTTCTAATATTGTTTTTAAAGTTACTTCTAGAATTGTCTGTCTATACACATTGAAAAAACTACTAAACCCCCTGTGTTTTTTATAGATAGAGGAAAAAAAAAGATGCCTCGTGCATAAATCCCTGGGTTCATAGTATGTGCCTCTTTTGGAGGAGCTTGTTTTTTCCATTACTAGCATGAGACAGTCTGACACGAGGAATGCAGTTACTTCTCTGTTCATGCTGGGTATCCTTTGGCAAAAATAATTTGTACAGCTACTCTTCCTTTTTTTGAACTCTTGTATTACATCATTAGTGTGTGAGTGAGGTGATTGCATTTGGTTCTGGTACTTGTTTTGGGGGCAAAATGGGGAGAATGGAAAGCAGTCACTAGAAATAACGTGATGATACTTGAGACTTTGTACCAGGCTGTCTCTTGTGTTTCTTGTGCTAAACTGTGATTGCTGCCTGAGGTAGCACATGAGAAATAAAACTCCTCACCCTTCTTGGAGAAGGCTGTTCTGGGGCCTCCCTTCACCAGTGTGATACCCGGTTGTGGTTGCTCTGCTTGCCATTTTCTCACTTGTGGCTCTCTTCAGTGTTTGCTACCGAAAAGCCAAGCCCACTTGTAAACTCCTCAGTTGTAGCCTGGCTTGCAGTTAATTCTCTGTGCTGCAGGGTGATCTTGGCTGATGGACACTCAGATTTGAGGTGCAACCCAGTCTGGAGAGGGAGCTTTGCTGTAGGATGCTTTCCCCATCATTCTCTCTTGTGCAGACTGGTAAGAAACTTATGGCAGTACTCAAAGCTACCTTCAAAAATAATTACTAAAGATTTAAGAATGTCAATTCAGAAACATGTGGAGTTCATATTTTCTTTCCTGTGTCCGAGTATGTTTTATGCACTTTCATTTTTGAAAGCCTGTGATTTTCAACTTGTTTAGATGCTCTGCATCTCCGAAATGTTTTACTATATGAAGTTTTGGCTTTGATTTTGGGTTTCTGAGTTTACACGTGATATTCTATAACTTTCATTCTGGAAACAAGATGAACGAGTCTCTTAATATTTAAAAGGAACCTTTGCCATGGTTTTAGAACACTATTAACGATTGTTATCTGTTTGCAAACCCCTATCCATTTTACATGGGCTGGCTTCAGCAAACTAAGAATAGGCTTTCTTTGCTTAGTTGGTGTTTGTGACTTGCTCCTCAGAGGAAATTCATGGCTCGGTGTAATGGGCTACAGGAGCAAAAAAACTACTCATCTAGAGCTTAAGAAAATTCTGTGTAACTGCCAAATCAGGGAGGGACAGAAAAATAGGTAGGTTTGTGTTCTGCTCTTTGAGAAAGTCTAATCTGCTTTTAGAAACACCATAAAAGTGAGAGATGGCGTTCAGAAGCATGGGGGATTTTTCCCATGGCTTTCTGTGTGAAAAAGCAGTTGACTTATACACTGAGGCACTAAAAGTAATAGACCAAAAAAACTTCCTAAATTGGTTAACTTGGAAAAATTCAGTAAGTCTCGGTGTTTCACCTTTGAGAAAGGACTTCTGTTCATTTAGTGAATTAAGTGCCACAAAGCTTTCCTTTGCAGTTCTCTTTATTTGTAATAAAAATGGCACCAGTACTCCCAGCCTTTTCTGTTTAAAACATATGCAGGTAGAGGAATACCTGTATGGCTTTTGCTTTTCTAGTTATAGGGAATTTTCAATGTCATCAAGCTATCGGGATTAAAATGATGAGATATATGAAGGAGCTGGCAGAAATTCTTCCCTGCTGGCAAAACCCAGAGTTTGTAGATTAGATGGTACAATGTAATCAAGAAATAGCAAGAAAGAAAGCTAAAAGAGAATATGGATGACACTGATAATGCTGCAAAGATGTTCCATCTAGCTATAACAGATGTTAGAGAGTTTTTTTCCATAGGTTACCTATGGAAAAAATCCTTGTTTTAGCATATCATTCAGCAAGTTTCATCTGGTGGGGAGGGGAAGCTTTGCTTTCTAGACTTCTGTACCAGTGATTGTATTGAGCAGTTTTGTAGCTTACTAGGGAACCATTAATAGCAACAGCTGAAGGGAAAGTTACTGGCTTAAATTTATCTCTCACAAAAATGAGTATCTCTGTGTACAAAGGTATGCTTAAGGTTTGGTTGTGAACAGCTATATACTATCTACAGACTGCAACCTTTGTGCAAGAATAAACCATGCTGGAAACTCATTTTTTTAATCAAAGACTTTCTAGGCAGATACATGGAATTGTGCCTACAAGGCAGCCTAACGGCTTTAGGATGACGACTTTGGCTTGGGAAAGGAGAAGAAAAAGTGTTAACAGCTTTCTTTTCAGCAAAGCCTAGACTTTCCCTCTGGAGACACCCTTAACATTTTGTTGATGATGTTCCTTCCACCTTCCAGGCCGGTTTCAAACTCTTGGGGGGTAAATGGGGTGACCTCAACCTTGGTTTTGAGCGAGGCAAAATGAGGCAGCCCCAAACTGGATATCTGTGCCTACCTTAGCATGTCGCTGAGCACAGCGTGGTGCTGTCGCTTGGTGCTGCCATGCACGGGCTGTGCAACTCTGCACAAGTGGTGGGACCACAGTGGGTTAAAGTGGATGGATGAAACTGTCAGTCTGCAGAAAGGATAACATTAAAACTTGGCTCCCAAGCTGGTTCTCCTGTTGCTTAAATATGTGAATCAGTCTGGTTCCTAATGATCTGGAAAGTGTGTTTTCTTTCCAAGTCAGTTAAGTAAACTGAACGAACTGACCTACAGTAGATAGGTTTCTCTCATTACACATTTCTTTTTCCACACGTCTTTGGAGGGACAGACTGAATTTACATGCAGGGAACCTGTTGCTGTTCCTTTCTCTTACAATGTAGACAGCTGATTTAGCCTATCACTACATTTCACAGCCACAACCTTCTTTCTGTAGTTCTTAAAAAAAGCATTTTGTAATTATAACATCACCTGATAATTGCAACCAAAAACCTTCTCGGGCTCTGTCTGGGCAGCTGTATTGGTGCATGTTGATGTTGTTTCAGTATTTGAACAACTTACAAGAGAATTTATCATGAAAACTTAGGCACTGTGTTATTTAAAAACAAAACACCCCAAAACAAAAAAAGAAAACCACACACAAAAAACCCACCCTGTCCTGTAATTCTCATAAAGCCAGATGTCATCTGGGTTAGTTTTTAAATCTAATAAACATTTAGTTTTCATGCCATCCTCTGGGCTGAACCTTGTGTCGTTTTGTGGTCAAATAGTTGTTTCAGTCCTTGCCCCAAGAACTGAGTTGGTATCTGTGCCTGTACTTAGTTATAAAGAGACACGTATGGAGCATGCAGTGTCTCAGCCAAGGGTCCTGCATTCAGTACAGTTTCCATTCAGCTCCCTTGAGAGGTCTTATTCCTGTAGCTTTCTGATTTGGCAGTAATCATTTGTGCTAGCCAAAGCAGGGAGGACAGGGAGACAAAGTCCCTTTTTCAGCTATAGCAAAAGAAAAACTCAGAAGTCATATTTAAAAATATTCCCCCCCTTGAAAAAGTCAGGTAGAAATGCCATACAGAAGGTATTGTAAAGAAAACTTTCTGTGTCCCAACCCCATGTTTTGCTTTTCTTTTGATGAATTTCTGTATTAGCCATCCTTTCATCTTTTCCTGTGGTCCATTGCTTTCTAGCTGTTAATTTGGTGGGTGTGGAGGGGTATCATGCATGGGGCACATGAAAAAGTGTGCAACTTACAGACAGGGGAAATGCAGGCAAAATTACTACTTTACTTCCCTGTTCCTTTGTACATTGATTAAATATCAAGTTAATGGTTTCCTTTTTTAAAAATTGCTTCCTTGAAAATGCGCCATCCTTCTCCCTCTCAGCCTAATGATGGAAAGTGCAGATGATATCGATAGAAGCTATGTTCACTTGAGTATAACAACTTTAAAGAATGTTTATGTACAGTAATCTGCCAAGCAAATAATGACTTGGCTTTGTTTGTTCAATATTTCTTTCTGTCCCCCAGAGAAGTCCCTGAACACAGACGAATCAGAGTATGAGGACTGAAAAACCAGTAGCAGTCACTGGGGTTAATATGATGTGTTTAAAAGGTCTTTAAATCATGCAGGTGTTTTAGAAAGTCTTTGAACTGTTCTTTCACACCTTCCTCTTCTCTTTCCCTTTGGTAAGTACAAATAAGATGGAAAGCAAGTGAGATGCAGGCACTGACTAGATACAGATCTTGGAATCATAGGGTAGTTTGGGTTGGAAGGGACCTTTCACGGTCATCCAGTCCAGCCCCACTGCAGTGAGCAGGGACATTTTCAACTAGATGAGGTTGCTCAGAGCCCCGTCCGGCCTGACCTTGAATGTTTTCAGGGCTGGGGCATCTACCACCTTTCCAGGCAACTTGTTCCAGCATTTCACCACCCTCATAGTAAAAAAAAAAAAAAAAAGAAAATTCCTCCTTAAATCTAGTCTAAATTTACCCTCTTTCAGTTTAAAACCATTACCCCTCGTCCTATCACTATAGGCCCTGCGAAAAAGTTTGTCCCCATCNGACTTGTTCCAACAAGTTTGTGTATTTCTTGTGCTGAGGGCTCCAGAGCTGGATGCAGTACTCCAGGTGGGGTCTCACCAGAGCAGAGTAGAGGGGGCAGAATCACCTCTCTCAGCCTGCTGGTCATGCTTCTTTTGATGCAGCCCAAGATATAGTTGGCTTTCTGGGCTGCAAGCACACATTGCTGGCTCATGTCCAGCTTTTCATCCACCAGTACCCCCAAGTCCTTCTCTGCAGGGCTGCTTTCAATCCCTTCATCTCCCAGCCTGTATTGATACCACAGGTTGCCCCAACCCAGGTGCAGGACCTTGCACTTGGCCTCGTTGAACCTCATGAGGTTCACATGGACTCAGTTCTTCAGCTTGTCCAGGTCCCTCTGGATGGCATCCTGTCCCTCAGGCTCATAAACCACACCACTCAGCTTGGTATCATCTGCAAACTCAGCTGTGCTGGTCTCTCACAGTCTGATTTCTTACATCTGGGGATCGTGAGCTCTATGGAAAGTGTCCTTAAAGACCTGCCAGCTCTGTTCTGCCCCCTTGTCCCTGAGGGCAGTTTCCCAGGGGGTCCTGTTGGCTGATTCCATGAGGAGCTGTAAGTTTGCTTTCCTAAATTCAGAGTTCTGACTTTACTTTCTGGATCTTGGATCCTTTACACTTTGAATCTTGGATCCTGCTGACACAGAGGGTAAGTGGAAAGTAGGAAACCAGAGGAGGGTTGAAATGATTTATGCGAGTTTGGCCTGCCAGGGGTGTGCTAGAAGTTGAGGCAGCAGTGAGAGGTGGTGTGCCAGGGCTCAGCAGGGCATACAAGGTGACATTACAGCTCCTGTTCTGGATTTCCTGGGTTTCTCTGGGTTTTTCTTCATCAGTCTTGTTCAGGGCCAAATTGTAGCCCTCAGCATGTGTGCTTGGTTCTAGCTGATCTATTCCCTGCACATCTTTTGGGAGGACTAAACTGTGTATTATAAGGTAATGAGCTGCTTTGGTGAAAGGAGGAATTTCGGCCAGTATCTGTCTTTCTGGTTTCCTTTGCATTAAAGCTTCAAGTCCGATTCAGGAAAGCATTCCTGTTAAAGAGCTGGAGCTCGAGCTTGTGCTCAAAATGACTTCTTGACCTGGAGCTTTTACACGGAGGATGGCTTTTGCATGTGTGTCTGTGTAAGCAGGTGCTCAAAATGGGCTCCCAATTCGCAGCTTGAAACTGAGGAATGACTTCCACGTGTGTGCATGATAGAGGGAGATGTGGGAGTGGGGAGGGGTATCCACCTTACCATTCCTTTGTTTCTTCTCTGTTGTGTGCATTGCTACAAGCATCGTATTGCAAAGCAGGGCTGTGGTAAGTAAAAAATATGTGGGGGTAAGGCACAGTGCTGGCTGGGAAGGATTCTAAGTGTTGTTCTGAGGATGGACAAAAGGCAAGTTTCAGGTGGAAAAGGAAAATGTAAAAATTGTGACTCTGTTCTTTCTTTCCTCCCATTCTTCCAGGGGTTCCAGAGATACTTACCCCGTAACAGGTTTATTGTGCAAAACACCTACTCTTGTCATTGTGTATTTAGTAACTGTGACAACTGAGCAGTTGAGTAAGATGGAAAAGATACAGAATGAATTAGAAAGTGTGTGCTGAGATTTATGGAGATTGTTATCCTGTGGGGTTTTTTTTTAAAAAAAGTTATTCCAAATCCCTGTGATCAACTTGCATATATTCTCAAGAATCCCTAGCTTTCTATGGATGACTTGGCTGGATGTTACTTGGGTTATTTGGGGTGTTAGCTGGTGTTGGAGTTGTTATTCATCATGTTTGTGGATGCCTCATTAATGAATCTCTGGGGCAGCGAGAGGCTACAGGGGGATGAAACAACCAGAGGAAGCGTGTCCCCATGATGACACAGGAAGCTGTCTGGTTGGAAGCAGGTTGTTCAAGAGGCTTACCACACCTGCCACTGGATGTAGCTCCAGAAAGACACAATCTGAGGGTGAGGGAAAATGCAGCAGCCTACATGGAATAATTTAAAGTTGTCTTCAGAAGTTTTACACCATGGTTGCTGTAGGGAGTCTGCTTGGTTGCTTGGAGAGCAAAGCACAGACCTTCTGCCTTGTGCTCAGGGCACAAGTAAGTGTCACTGGAATGAGTAAGTGTCACTGGGAAGTTGTATGGGAGGGCAGGCAATGAGGAACCCCAGGGAGAGACGGTGCTGATTCATTCTCCTTCCAAACCATCTGTTGCCACAGTGGCATTGAGGACAGGGACTGGAAGAGGCCATTAGCTGTTACTGTAAAAATACTCATGAGGGCAAAGGCTTTGATGGGTTTTATCAGAGGAAGGGATATTTCCCTGGAAGATGTCCTGAGTCACCCCTGAGTGGACAAAGTGCTGTGTACGCCTGGTGAAACTCCTCCCATGTATTCCTGTGGTACTTTGGTGTAATTTTCCAGCCTTGGTCTCAAGCTTGGCACGAAATCACCACCATTATTGTCTGGGCAGATGTGACTTCCTTAGAGAGTGGTAGTTTTGCCAGACAGAAGGACAGCCAGTTGAGAACAGTCCTGGAAAGATACCAATCCCTTAGAAGGCTACAGCTGGAAACAAAATGATACAGGAGTCTGGAAGCCAATGAAACAGAAGAGCTATAATGTATTTAACAAGTACTTTGACTAGTTGCCTTTGACCTGTTGGCTGTCAGGTTTTGCTTCTTGGAGACAGAAAAGTTGCTGTGATGTGACCATGTGTTCTCGTGGCTGCAGCAGGCATATTTTTAATATGACTAAAGTTGACCTTCCTCTCTAATTTTCATTTGCAGGAGTTGCATCTAATGTCTGTTCACTCCATGAACACACTCTGTGCTCCTGCCCAGGCCTGAGGAAGAGCATCTTCCTCATTTCTCACAGCCTTTTACTTTGCAAGGGTTTCACTAGTACTGACAGTTCTGAAGGGCTGACACTTTGTGCATGTGATAAAGCTGGGGGCTTTCACCAGCAACCTCCAGTTCTCATGGGCTTAAAACAGATCAGGCAGAGGGAAAGGACTTGGGACAGAGCAGCAGAGCTGTGCTGCAGAAAGGGAAAGGCGGGGGGAACCCAGAACCAGACAACAAACACAGTTCATTGTCCAGTGTTCTTGGTGGTAAGTGTATTGACTGAGGCTGCACAAGTGCTGGAGATGTCTGAAATACTTGAATTTCTGAGCTCCACATGTGTGCAGAAATGGAAGGGACAGGAGTGGTCACCTTTTACAGAAGTAAAAATTCCTTTGGACATTTCTTACTCTGCTCTTCGAGGCACAAGTGACAGTGCTGTGTTTGCAGAAGAACTCATCCCACACATAGGTGTCTGGCCAGTGACTCTTCCCCAGTTCCACCCAGACTCCTGGCAGGCATTCAGCTCCTCCAGTGCTTACGCCAGGTTGGTCCATCTGTAGTTGTGCTACCTGTCCTGTCCCTGGTTTTGGGACCCCACACGAGAGGAGGGTGTCTCTGTTGACCTGTGAGCACTGCCTGCCTCTCCTGGGCTGCTTGACAGGGGCTCTGCCTGACAGGCACCTGCCCGTGAGACTCCTGGGGTTGCATTAAGTTTGGTTGCTCAGTTGTTTAACAAAGTGCTTTTAATGGAAACGTAAAACCGGATAGAAATACAAAGCCTAATGGAATAATCTCTTAATTGCAGTGCTGTAAATGACTGTTCAGCACATGATTACTGTACTTGCAGGGGGGACAGTGGGGAGGAAAGAATATTGAATGAAAGACACTAAACACTTCAGCTGCTAAGAACGATGATTTATTGCCAATCTGAGCATCGGGCTAAGCAGGGCAAATAAGCTGACAATAGTAAGTGCTTTTGGAGGTAGAAATTGCCTTATTCAGGGTATTCACTGTGTGGGACACGTAAATTCTGCCAGGATAAATGCACAAAGAGCGATTAATTAATAGTGGCGAGATACTCATGCATGCACTGTCCTTAGGCAACCCAGAAAAAGTATTAATCAGCACATTGCCCAATTATTGGCAGATAACTGCTGGTATGTAGTAGTTTGCCATTTCAGCTAGAAAATGCATTGTCCCTCTGCCTCCCTGTAAAAATCATGGCATTTGCTGTGTTACATGGTTCACAAAAAAACACCTCGTGTTTTTAAGCAGCAGAGGAGGTGTGCTCAGAGGCACATTGACATTGGCATTTTTTGTTACTGCTGCAAACCGTTCAAGGCACGTTAGTCCTTACAGAAGCTGAGTCCATCTTCTGGATATCTCACCTAGGTTAGGCAAGCAGCAGGTAACAAAAGGTTAGCTTGGTATTGAGCTGGTGGTTGTTTCGGTGTACAGATGTGTGCTCTCAGAACAGAGCAGGGTTATCAGGGGGTATGTGCTCCACCAGCGTGCACCGCTCGGGGAGGCAAGGTAAGTGTTTAGAAAGCGGCCTTGCTCGTTCCCACCAGCACTTCCCTTTCCCACAATTCACTGTGTGGTTTCCCTGTGCTGCAGAAGAACAAGGATGCCTGACTTCACCTGCCTTTGCCCGTCTGGGACACCCCACGTGCCTGTTGGACTCTGGTGCACACAGATGCAGAGCAAGCACCGTGCCCGCACCCAGCAAGGCGGAGAGATTTCCAGTGTTTGCAGTGGGTCTCAGCGCTGCCAAACCCACGCTGCTGTCCCGTGGGAACTGCAGCTAAGCTGTTGCTTTTGATCAGAGCCAGTGTGATGTTCCCACTGCCTGCATGCAAGTGTTGCTAACCATAGTAAAGCTGAGCAGTTCGCTGGCTCTCATCTGGCTTCCAGTACCGAAGGAAAGGGAGAAGTTTTTCAAATAGAGGTTCAGATGATGCAAGGAAAATTAGCTTGCTTTTTTTTTTTCCCTTTTCTTAAAATTGGAAAATTAGATGTTGAATAAATATGTTCAGAATTGAAGGGAAAAAGTATTTGTAGCTATTTTATTATTATTATTCCCTTAAAGGAGTAGCCGTTTGTAGTTGCTAAAAGTAACAGCTTGTATAAAATGACCTGCATGTAAATATTTTTAAAAAGCAGGGAAAAGGAAAGGTAAGGTACTTCAGAGTGTATTTTGGAGCAGCATGTGCTTTGCAATGTGCATTAGGCATGCATCGGTACCTGCCTAATGCACCCTGTCATGGATTATTGCTCTTGCATAGTTTGAACGCTTTCCAAGTCCCTTTGAATGACAATGAGATGCTTTGTTATATAGACATCAGGCTAATGATTCAAATGCAGTTTGAAACTCCAGCAGAGAGGTGGAGCATGTGCTGCACCTCTTAATAAAATTGAGCAACAGTTACAAACCATAGGAAAATTAGCAGGTGCTTGTGTGTGTAGATGGAAAAATTCGGAAATACTTCTGGAATAATTATGGTCTGGCAGAAAGTGCAGGAAACATTTTTAAATAGGCTTTTCAGTGTATAAACAGATCTTTTCTACAAACATTGCTAATCTCTTGCTGTTCCTACTTAGTCCTTGCTATGCAGATAAGACTTGTCCAACCTGTTACACGGTACTTGCTGTTATGTAAGTGGAAAACTCAAAAGAATAGGAAACCTTTTCATTTGTGCATGATTCGTTTGCTGCTAATTACTATGAAAATAGGAAAGATTTCAGATCTTTCAAATAATTTTTTCTTAATTCAAATTAGTTACAGTACTGTCCTGTTCATAGCACGTTAGGTCTGATTTAGCTGATAGTTTGGGAGGGGTTTTTCAGAGTGTATGCTTCACAAAAGATTTGATAGATTTGTTCATGTGCTTAATAGACTGCAGGGGGTTAAAGATTCAGGAGGCAGAATTGCACATACCCGTATTTCTGAGACAGTTTTAAATGCTCATGTTCATAGGCTTTGCTTTCGTTACACTTCGTAGCAAATTCAGCCACTGATGACGTTTGATTTGTAGCTTGTTTTAATCAAATTCAGGTTTGCAGTCATGAGAGGAGCTAATGTGAAGGCTGATGTTGCATTCCTTTTTACTCTGGGCTTTATTTGCGATAAGCTGCAGGGCTTCAGTGGTACCCATTAGCCCCCAGGTGGGATGGCAGCAGAGGGTGGAAAGGAGGACCCTTCTGAATCTGCAGGGAACAGGAGGTGAAAGGCTCTGGGGCTCTGCAGCAGCCTTGCAAACTGACAGCACTTAGGAAAGGCTGGGTGAAAAAAGGCCTTTAAAAAATATAGTTGGTTTTTGGAAGCGTTTAAGGGAACAGGCTTATATGCTTACAATAGTATGGATGGTCCTGTGGCCTCAGGAGGAGAATTGATAAAAGGTGAGTTGTGGTGTATAAGGATGTGTCAAAGCAAGATGAAGCAAGGGTGAAACTGGTGCTCCACCCGCGTGACACAGTGTGGGGAGTGTGCAGGGCTCTCTGTGGAGAAATGGTGCTAAAGTTGAGCTGTGTGTGAAATGAGGATGTGATGCATCATGGGGTGATAGATGTATGATGTGGCACCTGTGAACCCCGTGGCAATGCAGCTGATGGACTTGGGAGCTGCGTGGCAGAGCACGGACAAGATCAGCTGATAGCAGGCTCCTGCAGCAAAGGAGTGATGTGTGCACCAGAGTGGGTGTTCAGGGATGCTGGCAGTGTGAGGAGGGGTATTATGTGAGAAGAGATTTAAAATGCAGGCACACGAAGCAGCTGCTCACTAAAAAATTCAGTTTTCTTACTAACTACACTTCTTGTTAAAATGCTTCTTTGGTGTAGTGGAGAACAATAAGGGGGGGAAGGGGGGGAGAGGATTTAATAGCATTTAGGAAGCCAGTTCTATAAAATCAGTGAACAAAAGGCACGTTCGCTTGAATAATTTTAATGTAGTCTCAAAGTAGAAAATTTATTGCATTTGACTTCTTGCACCTGCAGTAAGCATTTATGTATACTGGAACTGAGGCAGGAAGATAGATGCTGCGACTTGAATCCTTGATTTTACTTGCAAAATTATTTCACATGGAAAATTAAACATTTCTTTTCTGAAATGTACCAGCTGATGTAATCTAGATTTTTTTTTCTTTGCTGTAACCTACTTTTTTCTTAAGACCTTTTGACTGAGATAGTTCTTTTAAAGGCTTATCATTTTTATGAGGACTCTGGGGAAACAGTAATTGGGTTGGGGAGGGACCATTGAGTTTTGCTTTCCTGAGTACTTCTGTGATAGGTCAAGAATAAAATGTTTGGATAGTTGGTGGGAAGAAACAGTAAGCCTATAAAATCTTCTGTGAAAAAATAAATAGATCTGGGAAATTAATATTAAAGGCAAAAACCATTTTTCTAGGTCCCTTACTTGGTTATTTGGCTCTTTCTCAACCAGTGCTAGTTTGCAACAGCCTTATTACCTAATCTGTCAGACCTTCAGGATTTGCCAGCAAAAGACATTCTTTTGGAGCCTATGTTAAAGAAATAGAAACCTGCTTTCATTTTTACATTCTGGTTTTTTGTGGATTGCTGCTGCTAATGCACAGTTCTGCTTCCTTTAAATCTATTACCAATGAATAGGTTGTACTGAACAACAGTAACAACAAAGAGGATATTTCAAGACAAAAGCAAATGAACAGGTAGGATAGGTCTTATACAGGATAGAATGTAGGTTTTACCCTGTGCATTTTCCCGGGCAAGCCTGGAACAGTTCAGCTGAGATGCTGGATTTCTGCTGCTGAGAGGAGGAATTCGGGGACAGATGGGTACAATGGGAGATTTCATGCAGCACTTCATTGAAGAAAGCCTTCAGATTGATGGGGTAGCAGCTGATAACCACAACTGTCTATTGAAGTGTGCCTTATCAGCATTAGAAACAGCAATATTTTACTAGTGGTCGGTGAGCTGATAAAACATCTCAGTCGTGGCCTCAGCATTTCTGCTGGGGAACACCTCACTGTGTTGGGCAGTTGTGCACACACGTGCATGCAGTGAAGGACTATCCCTGCTCTGAAAGCTTGCTGCTTGCCACCTACTAGTTACCCTGCCCCTGACTTAAAGGGCCAGTTTGGCACAGAGGTAGCAGCTGAAGCAGCACACCAAAATGAGAAGCGCTGGAGGATCCGTCCGGGCTGAACAAAAGCTGAGTTTTGGCACTCTGCCACCGGTTTTACTGCAGTCACATCATTTGCCTGAGCTGGGGTTTGTAAGCTAGCACTGCAGTTAGATTCATTTACATGTTTCAGGCTGACTTAAACGACTGGGAGAAGTGCACAGTTGTTTTTATTATGAGTGGCATGTAGATAATCAAGAGGGAGAAACATTGTGAGAGGGGCTAATGCTGCAGGCCAGTCCATTCCTGAGTGATGTGAGTTCTTCCAGGTGCTGGGATCCTGGTGGAGAGCAGAAGGTGTCGAGCCGGGTCTCTAATGGGTGTACTCACCTTAAATTTTCTTATTGCCCTCATACTGTCTGAACACTGACTTATCCAAACAAATTGCCACTGTGCTGCTCCGGTGTGGCCACATTTGAGTTCATTTATACATTCTCAGTTCACAGCAGTTGCTAAGTTCTTTACCTCTTTTTTCATCGAGGGGGAAAAAAGCACCTTGCAGCAAGCTCCAGGTGCTGCAGAAGCAGGGTAAGTACCACTTACAGAGCAGCTGAGGCACAGGAGCTTGTTACCCTGCTGCCAGGATGCCTCTGCTTGCCCTGGGGCAAGTCAGGAATAATACAAGGTTGCTTTCTGTTGATGGGAGACTGTATGACTGCTTATGACTTTTAAATCCATAAAAATGGGAAAAGGTCACTTCTGAGAAGAAGCAGATCTTGATCTTGTATTCAGGATGTGTTTGCAAGGTTTAGAAGCTGGACTCTGGCTGCAGGAAGCTTTACCTTACCTGCAGTAATTTCTTAACGACATCAGACTGTAGGTAGCACGCCTAAGTAGAAGACTGGTTGCTTTTTCAGAGGGCTGTGTACTATGACAACAGTTCTTTTGCAACCCTGGGTTACTACGTTACATCTGAGGTTACTTAAACACACACTTTCCCTGGTGAGATCTGATCTGGGTCACTTCCTTTTAAAATTACTTTGCATCTATGTTGCATTGTAATGTTTAGACTGGGTGGAGCAAGATCGGCCCCTGTAAGTGACTGTGCCTTGCGTGAATATGCTTTTCAACTGTCTCTATCTTCCTCCTGCTTATCTGAGGAAATCAAAATGAGAGTTCATCATTAGAGATAATTTCTCCCTTGCCCACTGACACTTCTTTTGGCAGGTTTCTCAATGTCTGGTATTCTTCTGTGGAGAAACCCTTGAGAAAACTGTATGACTTATTTCCCCTTGTCTTTTTCCTCTCTTATTTCCTTGTTATTTCCTCACATCAGTTTTGCATTAATTCTATAGAGGTGTGTGACGCTCAGTGAGGGCTTTGTGACAGTTTTTATATTTGTGTGTGTGATTGGTAGAAGTCTGGGCTTTGATCTGGAGATGTGTCACAGTTCTTACACGGGGAGCTCTGCTGCCTTTAGGAACGCAGGTAAAAATAGGTTCATCTTCATGGTTATAAGTGCTAGTAAGGTTCCTATCCTAGTGTGCATGGCACTTGGTAGGTAAAAACACAAAAAGGAATAGCCTTTTCTATGGAAAACATGACTCATAGGCTTTTAGGGATACCTTTCTATAGCTATTGTTAATATGTTGTTCATAACTGGAGACAGCTTGCTGCAGGGGCATAGCTTTATATGAGATGTCATTGTATGTGCATATGAAATGTTTGATCAGAAATGACCCCCTGGATAGTATTTTAAATGCAAAATTGACTGTACCTTCTGTATAAAAGTGTTTTTTTTCAGCACTCATTTTTCATAGAACTCCCTTGAAGGGGAAAAAAAAGGTAAATATAATTCTTGTGTTGATCATCATACTATGCTCTACTGAAAAAGGTATTGCTTTGTTCTGTGTTTATAATCAGAATAATAAGCACACGTTAGTCAGAGTTTCTTTCCTGAGTTGTCATTGTCTTTTTCTTCAAACATGCTTTTCAGGATAGAAGGGAAGGGAGAAGAATGGAAGGATATAAAGCCATCTACCAAGTATATGCTTCTCTGTAAGCGAAACAAACCTATTTAGCAATGTCTTTTACCTGCTTGTCTGCTTAATGTCAGAATCTGCCTGTCTCTGTCTGTTTCTTAGGCAATCCAAATGAATTTCTAAGCAACGTAGTATATGCAGAGCAGTGAGTTCCTACAGTAAGTCTGTACATGGAAATTGCTAAGATGTTTACAGCCATCAAGCATGTCAGTGAAAAGTTCGGTTCTGCTCACATGAAAAGATTTTTGGGGCTTTGAACCAACATTTCCTAATTGGTTCAACTCAGCTGCCCTTAGCTTGATTCAACCAGGCAGCTCGTGTCTTCTGGTCATTTGGTGGACCTGCTGGGGCTTAGAAGGAAGGTGAAGTGTAGCTGATGCTTGTTCTGTCGTGTAGAGGCACTCGAGATGGTGGTGTGAATGCAGATGCTTTAGGCTGATTTGTGGCTGTTCTTACTGGAAAATAAGCTAACATGGAGTGAGTTTGCCTCAGCACATACAAACCATCAAGAAGATAACATCCAAGGCCTGTCAGAATGGGGCCTAAGCTAATGCAAGGTGATGCCAAGACAGATCAGGAATAAAGAAGACAGACAAAAACTCAAATGGGATCCTGCAATCTCTGTGGCGATGGACAGTGCTTAATGAAGGCTACACTAGGAGTCTTCTAAGAAATAGAACCGAACTTTTCCCTGACATACTTGATGGCTGTAAACACCTTAGCAGTTTCCATGTGCAGACTTACTGTAGGAACTCGCCACTCTTTTCTAAATAGCTTATGAACTTGCATGCTGAAGCAGGTTTTGGGGGGTGGGAAGTGCTTGGATATGGTGTGAGTGTGGGACCACTTGAAAGAAGACAAGTAAAATGGAGTGGAATAAGAATGTGAATTGGCTGCATGACCACTGTGGGGGTGGCAAGTGGAACGGAGTGGCTGGCCTTTGAAATCTGGTTTTCCTGTGCTTTGACAGTAGGTGTTTTTTCCCTGAGCTAAACTTGCAAGCAGACCCAAAGTTTACATTCTGGTAGAAGGGCTACACCCCATATGTTTGTTGATAGTGCCAAGGCCTTGTATTTACTTCCAGCAGCCTTTGATCTAGGAAGGCATGATGTAAGTGCCTTTGAAGGGTAAATGTCTTTTCTGTTTGTGCGATGGTTTCCTCAGGCCTTTTTGCAGACAGGTCTTGGGGTGATCATGAGTGACTCAGAGTCCCCTCCCTGCTAGAGCAGGATCTGCTCAGCAGGGAATGCTGTTTCTCCAAACAGACCAATTCTTCGACAAAGCCAGGATGTAACATGCTGTCAGAGGGATCTGGGTGTGCGTTTCTCAAAGTGCCAGCTGAGCTTAACCAAATTGGTCTTGGTCTGAGAGTGCACTGTGGGAGCACCTCTGCAGACACTTGGGTCCACATGGAAACGTTCGCTCAGCTGTGCAGCCGAAGAGTGTGACTGTGTTAGTGGCAGACTGAAGTCTCCCATTTTGATACAGTGAAGTTTAGGAAAGCTCATTCTTCGCTGTTGCCTCTGCAAAGTAACCCCAGTCATTTGGGATGTGTCTACTTGCATCCTGACCAGGCTTTTTGATCCTTCCTGTTGAAGTGAGAAGAGACATGGATGGGTTCCTCTTGCCTGCAAAGGCTGCTCAGTCTGGTCACAGTCGGGTCACCACAACCAAGTCTGCTTTGGTGTGCAACTGTGAGGGGGTTCTTGGAGTCTGGGGAGTAGTCCTGCACTCGGGTCTAGAGCTGCTCCATCAATTCTGCCAAGGCACCAGCCGCTTTGCTTGAATCTTTCTGTGCATACTCAATTACTGAAATTGCACTCATGTTGCAGATCTTCACTCACCTGCCCCAAAAGACGTATGTGCCTTCAGGGCTGAAAGGCAGTTGGACCACTTACTGGTTTGGGGAAATGCTGAGATGTGTGCCTGATGAATTAGGCTGCTGTATACACAACGCCTCGTCTCTAGGAGATGAAGTGGTCAGGATTTTTTCATGGCATGTACCTAGTGATTTAAATTTTTCACATTTCCTTCTTTGCCTGCCACACCAGATCAAACAAAGCCTTAAATTCATCATTGTTCCAACACCTCGGCTGTTCTCCTTGTAATTACACTTCACACATCCACACCTTCTTAGAAGCCCTCCTAGTATATTTGCATTTAGATGGAGAATGACAACTTTCGTGTTCCCTGTGTAACTTATAATTAGCACCTTTTCTGACAGCATTCTATTAACATCATTTTACAGGAGGTGAAGTTGAAAGCCTAGGTTTCTTTAGAGACTTCATTTCTGCATCATCATGAGCAGAGAGGCTGCCTCTTAGTTTGTTCGGGTGCTTTGACTGTGGCAGCATAGTGAAGTGCTCTTACTGAAGGTGACTCAATGAAGATTGTATAAACTGAAGAAATGTCACATTTTTTCAAATTTCCTAAGTTGCTGCTGTGTGTTGAGTGAGGTTGGCCCTCAGCATGAGCTCCTGCTTTTTGTTGGGAGTATCCTTCTGCTAACAGGCTCTGACTAGCTGCTGTATTCTGGCCCCTTGGAGGCTCACCACTTTGGAGGGGATCATTTGTGTTATATGTTTATCATGAAGCTTTCTTGCCTCTTGCAGTCAAAAGCTGTCTGCTCGTAGGGTAAATGATGTCTGTGAAGACTGAGGAGCAGTCAACTCACGTGTGAGTGCTCCTGTCCCCGTGGAGGGGAGGAGGAGTAGGATGCCCTGCTGCTTAGGGGAGCACCATGGCTTGGAGCAGTCCTGTTTGTGTCTGCACTCCAGCATTTTAGGCTGGAGAGTGCTGTGCTTTTTTGGAAAGTATCCATGGCCTGTCTAGTGTGGTATTGCTATAATGGCCTTCATTTACAACTAAATAGAAGTTAGATTTTAAACATGTCAGTGCGTGAGGGAAAATCCAAACCTTTCATTTCTTAGCCTTTTTTTGAGTAGGCAGAGAAGAGGTTGTTACCATCAATTATTTGCATCTTTTCACAAATCTTCTTTTTCATCTTTGGAACCTTCAGTGGTTTGTAGACCATAGGCTGAGAAATACTGCTCCAAATCCTGGGGTGTGTTTTTAAGTACATAGCCATTTGAGGATTTTGGGGTTTAAGGCTCAAGGGTTTGTCATGTTTGAAGAACATCTGAGAGTTCCTAATTCCTGCCGAAGTCACTGGGCCCTGCAGGGGCTCAGCTCTTCTCAGGAAATGTTCAGGCTTACTCCTGGGAACTGCTTGGTGAAGAAAGGCCCATTGATGCCGAAAGGAAGCAAAAAACTTCTTATGGCTGAGTAATTAATATATTTTTAAACTTGGCAATGGCGATAGGAAGTGAATAAGTAAGAATCTGAACCCAAAGATTGCCATGGCAGAGGCAGAATGAGAAGATGCTTTAATGTCACACAGATAGAAGTGATTTTTTTTCTGGCAAAAGCAGACTTAGCTTCCACTTAAGCAAATTGGCAGTTCCCTGCTGCCTGTTCCAGCATCCTAGCCATTCTCCATTTTTTTTTTTTTTTGATGTAACCTAGAGGGCTGTGTATTTGAAAAATTAGAAGAGGTGTATTCGGCATCATTTTTCCATACGTTTTGAAGGAAAGCTTGCAGCAGTACTGGATTTTCTTGGAACATTATTTTGTTCAAAAATACTTGCTAAGGGGTTTCTTAAAATCATTGTGGAAGGACGGATGGGCTGTGAGGCCTCGGTCTAAAGCTGCTGTTATACAGTCACTGAGAAGGGCTAGATAGACTTGATGAGTTGAAAGCATTGAGGAAGCCGAAACATGAAAAACAAATTTCAACTCGTACTTCTCCAGTGTGAAGATATGTGACTTTGGGAAGCATGTACCAAAGCTGGATGCTGAAGCAGTAAATAATTGACTAACTGTACCATCTGTTGCACTTCTGCCATATGTTTTCCTCTTATCATTTGTTTCTGTTCAAACTGTGTATGTTCTGTGAAATAGTGTTTGATGTGAAACAGAACTTAAAAATATCCAGCAAGTCACAACTTGATGATGTTTCCATAAAGGAAAAGAAGCAAACGTTGGGATGAGGCATTCTTGATGCTCTTTAGTATTCACTTTAATGTCATCCTTTCATCTGCTTGTCTTGCAGTGACTGTCAGGCAAGCTGCTTAGGTGATACAGTGAGAGCGCTGAGCACATCTGTGATGCTCGGCAGCTTTCTGTGCCATTCATTTATCCATGTTTCTTTTCAAGCCGGTGGGCTGATGAATGAAATTGCATATTTAATCTTTGTAGATGTGATCCTGGCTGTATAAATTAGTGGCGATTTCTCTATGGAGACGTTTAGAGCAGCAGAGCCGGGATGCTGCAGCGAGGCTGTTACAGTGCACCCCTGTGATTTCTGTTCAATCTTTATTTGCAGTGATGTATTTGGCCTTGAAATTAAACAAGAATATGTCTCCCGGTCTTGAGAAACATTGACCAGCAGCTTCTCATGATAAAAGAGTCCATTTTAATGACAAAACAGCTTCAATGAATTTGTGATTTCCTGCAGTTGTACTAAAAGGAAATGGTCTCTCTTAATGTTTCAGAGGAAGAGGTTCTGTGCGTTCACAAGGAAGTGAGCGTTGTATGTGTGTTTGCTTTTACCCCTTCTCCACCCCTTTCTCTGCTGGTGGAATAATTCCTTCCTGGAGCCAGTAAGAGATCTTATTACAATTAAAATTAAAGCAGATTTTTGTTTTAATTTCATCTTCATTTGGAGAACTCGCAGGACAGGAGGAGAGGCAGGATTTCTTCCTGCACCAGTCTATTTTTTGAAAATGTTGTCATGGGCTGGCTTGTCACATACCAGCATCTGAAACACTGTAGTAAGGATTGTCATGTCACTGAGAGTGGCTTCAGAGCACGTTGGTATTTTCATGCTTTCTGTTACAGATCCAAGCACGGATGGTGGTACAGGTCAGGGTGTCTGCTTTGCTGAACTTTCTGAGCCAAACCTCTTATTACTGGAGCCAGTGGACTGACTTCTCCAGCATGGGCTGCTTTGAGCCTAGGAGGTTTTACTGTTTCAGTGTGTAGCAAAGCATGATTTGGGGCTTTTTTTTTTCTTGGGGGGGTGGGGGGGCATGGTGGTGGTGACGGATTTGGGCATGTGTTTATTTCTTGTGGAGCATGTTTGAAGATTATCAAGACTGAACTGATGTTTCAGTATTCAGTCTCATCGGCCAGTTTGAACTTATGGGTATTTGGGTTTTCCTGGTGGCACGGCAAGTATAGCCCAGCAGCACTATTTTTAACTCTCAAATTTTGAATGGTTTCCTCCCTGAAGATGGACAGGGTGGGACCATGGAGTCCCCCATCTGCCATGCTGGCATGTTGGTGCTAAGCCTGGAGGTCGAGTTTCCCAAAGCATTTCCACAAATCGGTAAGGAAGAGCTTGGGGGTGGTTTTGATTTTGAGGGTTTTTGAGTTTCAATTCTAGGAAAATCTAAATATCAAAGCTGCTTATCTGGAGAGGTTCCTGAAGAACAGGAGCTGGGGTTCACCCTTGCAGCTTTGGCAATAGCAAGGTTAGGGCTCCATCCGTGCATGAGGGACAGCTTGCTGGAGCCTGGCAGGCGGCTTTGCTGCACGGGTTTCCTCTGATGGCGCCTGGCAGGCCATGGAGACCTCCTGTCCCCTTGGCACGGGTCCACACAGGGCCCGAGCTGACTCTGGTTCTCTGATGCTTTCCGCCTGGCTTCCTGACACTGACTGTGGGGAAACTGCGGTGTTATGAGTTACAGCATAGCCTGGGTTTTCAAAAGCTTTAAAGAGCATATTGACAAATACCCTGGTTAAAATGGTGGACAGAAACAGTGTCTTCACACAGATGTTGGGACTAGGACAACTATGGGCTTATATTAAAAAAGTGGACGTTTCCGTAGACAGCAGAAGCTTCTGATCTGAATTAGGAATGTCATCTAGTGCAATAAAACTTACTTGGTTTTAAATAGAAGCCCCCCAGTGTGAGATGAGACAACGTGCACAGAAACTTGGCACCTACGTGATAAAATACACAAATAAAAATGAGTTCTAGCTGTTGTCTTCAGGTAGTTTAAGGGCTTGTCTGTAACTTAGAGGAGGGAGGGCTGGTGCTCTCAACTGCATGACTAAATAAGTAGCTACTCAGTGCTTAGTCCCTTCATGCTTTTGCTTTTAAAACTGTACCTCCTTCAGTGCGCTGAAGCTGGGGAAAAACTCGCAACAAAAATTGGTCAGAAAGGGAGGCAGAGGGTGGATAGCGATCCTGAACAGCAAAATGGACAGGAGTGGCTCCTCGCCTGGCTGAACAGTGGTCAGCTGTGCATGACCAGCAGCCTGGGCCACCATTCACCCAGGGCAGCATGAAGAGGTCAGCGGTAGTAACAACGCATGCCTGACCTCGCTGAGCAGTGCCTGGTGGTCCTGTGTGTGTGTGAGCACCCGTGTCCACCAGTTTGTCCCAGAGCAGACACGTTCTTCTTCTTTTAAACCTGCAGGAACTGGCATTAGGCAAAAAAGCAGTGTCCCTTCCCCTCCCCTCCGTCCCTCCTCTCTCTCTCTTCACACACTCTTTAAAAAGAATTTATTGCTGGGAAGAGAGCTTGGGGTCAAGGAGGGTTCAGGGAAAGAAAAAGCCTTTAGAGGTATTACAGCTGCTGTTTTTGCAGCAAAGGGCATGTAAGATGATTTACATTCAGTGTAGTGATGCACATAGGAAAGATAGCTGCTTCTCACTGTAAATATTATTGTTGTGAGAGACACAAGTTACAGTTGTTTAGCATTTTCTTGTTGTTTGAATGTAATCACAGCCTCTGAGTGAAAGAGCTTGATTGCTCTCAATGTGGATGTTTGCCAGCCTAGAAATAGACGCATATCCGTAATTCACATGGAGGTAGCACAGTATTTTAGCAGAAAACAATTTGCAGGGTCATAATACGAGGCTTGGGTTTTTTTGGGTTTTGTTTTTTTGTTTGGTTTTGGTAGGTTTTTTATCTCTTTCTTGCTGCTGTTAGTTTTTAAGCCACTTACAAGTGATGAGCTTCTCTTGCTCTAAGCTGAGATTTAGTGAGACATTTACAGGAAGGCGTAATGTGAAACAAGAATCCTGATCGACAGTGCTGACAGCAGATTTTAGCCTGGGACAACAAATGAAAATAGCCTGTGAGGTTTTCCCCAGTTCTTCCAACGTGCCAGACTGGCATTCTGCTTGCCTCCTTTCCAGTAAATTTTTGCTTGTGCGTGTATGTATGTTCTGTTTTGTCTTAATAATTAAGACTTGATTTTATTGTTGAGAGAATTTGTGGTAAAGAGCATGAGATATGAGTAGTAATGTTGTACTGCTAATGCTTTGTTTATGATTAATATTTATGAACTCAAATAACTTTTTAATATTTGGAGGTTGTTTATTTTGGGGGAGGGGCTGTGTTGGTTTTGGTTTGTTTTTTGAAAGGTGCAGAAGCTGAACCTTGTGGGTTGATATATAGTGTCCAAATGATGCCTTCCCTTTATTTGGCTAGAGATTTGCTCATGTGTGCCCAAGGTCAGGCCTCTTTTGCATGACAGAAGAATGCACTCTCATTGCCCAACGCAAGGTCCATTGAAACAGATAAGGATTTTTTTTGCCTGTTTCAGTGGGCTTTGGCTCACCCTCCTGCTCTGCAAGTTGAAACAACAAAACAAAACGCACAAACTCTCAGTCAGGATTCCCGCTTGTTTGTTTTGCAGCAGAGTTTCTCTGTGGAGTGATTCAACCTCTCGGTGCTGTTCCAGCCAGGGCAATACACGCTTGGTTATGCTGATATTTGTGGACCATCACTGATGGTTTTCAATCCTGCTTTACTGCTGATAGCAACACGCTGTTTTGTATTTTTCTGTGAGAATAGTAGTCTGAATAGCTTACAGCTCCTGCCCTTTTTACTCAGCAACCATAGGAAAACATCTCTTCATACCAAGTCATGTTCTGTATAGGTGCATCATACAAAGGGAGAATACAGGTGAGCATGTGGGTCCCCACTGGCTCCCCACATCAGCCATCTGGAGTGTGGAAATGATACCCATCTTGTTAACTGGATCCATCTGAATTCTTGCATAGGTTTTTTGTTTGTTGAAGAAAGTTTATCTATAGTATCTCCTTGCTAATAAATCTTATGAAGATTTATTAAATATATAAAGTTATATAAAATGAAGAAGCTGATCAAGGAAGGAAATTTTTGATTACTGCTGGAAGTGAGACAAGCAGGGGCTAGTTAAGTCATTGCAAGATAGGATGCTTTACTCTAATAGTGTGTGGAGGCTGTTACTGAAAGTCCTCAGTGCTTTATAGGAATGGTCACTACTACAGTAGTGCACCTTGAAAGATCCCAGAATGGTCAAATACTATTGCATGTGTCTCACTAAATAATAATGCAGATTATAAAGTGCTGTGGTCTGCTCTAGTAGTGATGTTAGAGTTTTTGAAAGGTAACTGAGGTTGTTGGGGAGGTTGGGAATGGGTCTGTTGGAAGATAAGCTACTCTTAGACTTGACAGTGTTCCCCAAGAGACTGGTGTTCAACCTCTGTGTTTTCCTTGGTCCCCTCTGAAAGAAGCCAACAATCTCTTACCTGGGAAGATAAATGAAATTGCCCGATTTTAAAACAAACTGTTTTTAAACCATCTCTTTTAAAAAGAGGTTGATTTGCAGTAGCTTTTGTCCTTATGTATTGTTTAGATGAGCATTTCTTATCATCTTGGGCTTCAGCAGAGAGCTAGGCCAGCTCAACAGCTTGTCTCCAGGAGGCCTGGGTCTGCAGTGTGCCACGACAATCTGCGAATCTGGTTTGGGGAAAGCCAGCACAATATCTGTGTGTGCTGTATATTCCAGCCAGCACCATGAGTAATTTAGTAAGTACTAGGAAGAAAACAAACAAAACCAAGTATGTATATTTAATGTTGCAGTTGTATGAGAAAGTGCTGTGTGAGTCTGAGTGCTTGACATTCGTGGTGTGGATCAAGACAGAAATAGCAACAGGATGGGCTGAGATGCCGGCAGTGTTGTGCAGACCAAAGTGTGTATGTGTACCAAAAGGCAGGACGTGGGAGAAGAAGCCTTGTAAAAAGTAGGTCCATTTTGTGTCATTTAATTTCCTGTATGTCCCCATGTCTATCGAATGATGGAAAGTGTGGCTGGAAAACTGACAAAGAAAAGGACGACTGGGAAAACAGCTGGTGCTGGAGGAGGAGTTAAAACTAACTTAAAATTGTCCTTTTTATACCTTCAGCTTTGAGCCGAATGCTATTGTTAGACTCGGAAACATACTGGTAACTTCCAAAGGAAGAAGCCAAAGTGGGTGGGGGAGAGCTGGAGCTGAGCACCTGAAGTAAGAGTCTTCATTAGTCTGAACACATTAGAAGAGCCCCTTGCAAGAGAGTATAATTTGTGTAATTTGTTAAGGGAAGATACTGACTGCAGGACAAAGAGGCTGGGAAATGGCAAAAACTGAGAACTGCCAACAGGGGCAGTGGTTTTGTTTCTTTGCCCTCTCCACTGTGTTGGCTTGAGTGCTTGTGCAGCCACAGGGGGACTGGTGAGGGAGGAGAAGCTGATTGATCCAGGTTAAATGTGCTCATCAAAAAAAAAAAAAAGGAAAGTTTGTTCTACAGGTGGCATTGTTATTCCTGACACTGGGCCATGGTGTCACAGAGCGGTGTCTTTTGCGGTTTTTTCATGCTCACTGTTAAGAGAAAGTTTTCAAAGCTTATATAAAGGATATTTACAGAATAATTTTTTACTTCCTGGAATATTTGGAAAATGGTATTTCATTCAGTAAAATTTTCCAAGTAACTTGAACAGTTATGTTTAAACAATGCTGTCAACTTGAAATGCATTCACTTAAAAATATCATTTGCACGTTTTTGGTTTCAAATAGGAGATGAGGAGATGTAGGCAAGATTGCTTCTAGCTCGCCTTATAATTCCTCCTAATTTTTTGTCGTCTGCAGTTATCTCCCATATCTGGTTGCACAAAGCTCTCCTGGCACAAACCGGGCAACTGACCAACTGATTATAGATAGATATAGATAGATATGAAATTGCTCACATGCAAAATGATATCAGATGCACAGAGGAAATGCTTCTTTCGTAGATGGTTTGTAGCAGAAGGGTGGTATATACTTACTGAATCTGTGATCTGTGATTCCTTTTTTTTTTCATTTTTAAAATTGTTTGTGTTTTTGCAGAAGTGGAGTACACAGAGCTTACTGGAAACTTCTGTTTTGCTATGTTTGGAAACAGTTCAGCACTAACAAAGTTGGAAACTATTTTAAATGTGTGCAGGCTAACCCCTGAATATGTTTTTCTGCCTTAGTGGCACAAGTACGTCCTTGCTGCAGTTCCATATATGGAAACTTGCCATGAGACTGTATCATTTTCCAGAGCTCACATTGAGTCAGGAAACCCCCTCTGCAGTAGTGGGATCTCTTGGTTAACTGTTGTAACAAAGCCAGTTCTCCACCTCTCCTTCTGGAGGTGATTAAACTTCCAGTAGTTGATTATGTGCATGGTATTTGAGAAAATGTCACTGGTGGGGAAGACAAGGCTCTTCCCCTTGAAGCTGGGACACTTGAGAAGTTGGGTGTACTAAGAAGAATACAGGAATTGTATGTATGCAGTAGAGTAGAAATAGGAGCATGCCTGCATGCTCTTTCTTCCCAAATGTCTGTAAAAATTAGAGCAATAGATTCCCTTGTTCTGCAGTAATATGTCACAGAGGAGGTGTAGTTTAAAGGATCTGGTTTTCCATGTGACACAGCTTTATTGCTGTTTTGCCGTGGGGCTAGGGGAATTGAGTGCATATGTATGGGGTTGAGGAGAAACAGGGGGATCTGACCTAGTGTTTTCCAAATTTCTGAGACCTTCTCTTTAAATACATTTACATTATTGCTTTAAATGCAACTACATGGTTTGCCAGGGAAGCAGCTTCCCAAACGTTAATTTAAAGTAGAGTGTAAGTTTTCAAGCCTGTTTATAAAGTAGGCAAAGTTCAATCTCTGAAAGTGGCAACACCTTCAAAATACTGGATGCTTTTTTGCTCTCAGGTGAAGAGGTTTGGCAGAAGTCTGGGGAAGAACAAGAACAGTAATTTTCATATCAATCATTGCAACTGGATTTGGCAGCTCATGAACTTACCACGTTGACTACTTCTCAATTTGTGTTGCACAATTAAATGGATGGGTGATTTTTCCCTTCCCACCCCTTTGTGATGTATGGTATCAGGAGTAGAAACCACTGAGAAGGATGCATGCAGTGCCTTATATGTTCAGTTACTATGTGGTATGGCAAATACATGATTTAACTGATTTGTTAGCTATAACCCTGTGGATTTCAAATTTGCTTTCATGCTGGACATACACCTTTATCTGAAAACCACAGTTTCTGCACAAAGTAGATGCTTTTTGGTAATAGTGGTATAAAATATTAATCATCCTTTCTTTCTCTCTCTTCCCTAAAGCTTGTACAACGAGGACAGAAACTTGCTGCGTATTCGAGAGAAAGAGAGGCGAAATCAGGAGGCTCTGCAGGAGAAAGACAAGTTTTCTGAGAAGACTCCACTCTTTGCAGAACCCTACAAGGTAATGGTAAGGGGGCACATGGTGGAGGGAGAGGAGAAAAGAGGGTTGATGTGGAAGAGGAGAGCTGTGGCCTCTGCATACGGTATAGTAGACTTGAGCATGATGTGTGCAAACACAGCATCTTCCCACCTGCTTAACTTAAATACATCAGAGTATGTGCCTAAAGCTCTGTAGACGGTACAAGCGCAGTGTGGACTTTGGGTTGGGCAGATTAATTTGGGGGCCTCCTGTAGTTTGGAGTTTGAGGAAAGAGTGCTGAAGAGCAGCTTGGCTGCTGGCCTATCTGTGGCTGTGGTTGAAATAAGCTGGTTTGGTGTTAGTGTTCCTGAAGACTGCAGGCACACCTGCAATCCTGGCTCAGAAGAACTAATATTGGCTAGAGCAGTCTCACTTGCTTTGGAGAGATTGCATGCAGGATCAAGATGAGCTTTCATAACTTTACTCGTGGTGATGCACGGTGATTAAAATGAAATTCTGAAGAATGTCTTTTCTTCAGCTGGATTGCGAGAAGTGGGAGGTCCATGCTTTTGAAATTTCCACTTCTCTGTTCTTCTATTGCAGACTAATAAAGAAGATGAGTTGTCAAGCCGAATTCAGAACATGCTGGGCAATTATGAGGAGGTCAAGGAGCTCATTAGCAACAAGTCCCATCAGAATCTCATAGGGATTCCAAAAAGTGCTGATCCTCTGATCCCACAAGGAAAGCCTGATCGCCCATACTTCCCTGAAAAGACCAGTCATACGTTGCCATCTTCATTCCACCGCACAACCCGCCATCCACCCATGGGACCTACGGTTGTAGCTCCTCCCCCCCCCAGCCACTCCATTCACTACCAAAAGGCACAATCAAGAACAGAACCAGCTTCGAGTTTGCACACCAAGAGTCACAGCTTATCCAATGGTCGGAGTCAAAGTCAAGAACACAATCGTGGTGGCCAGGAAAGTCACGCAGGTTTTCACCGCAAGAGAAATGACAGGCATGCGGTTGGTGAAGGTCATGCTAGTGAAATGCAGGCCTCCCTTCTTGGGCTTTCTCCATTGCTGTCATCTTTGTCTTCTCCAGTGGCACCCCTGTCACCTGTACATTCCAGCCAGCATATCAATTCCAGGTCACAGAACAGCAGCAAAAGTCATGGGCCGACCAGTGAAACAAAATCATCTCAGGACCTAGTGACAGGATCACAGGAGAAGGAAAGTCGGGACAGCTCAGCTGTTAACCTGACCAGCACTACTCAGCCTTCATCTCAGACTTTCCCCCCACCTTTGCCATCAAAAACCAGTGCAATGCAGCAGAAACCAACTGCCTATGTCAGACCAATGGATGGCCAAGATCAGGCACCAGTTGAATCACCGGAGCTCAAACCTCTCCTAGAGGAATACCATGGAGAACCCTATGAAAAAATCTCAGATTTGAAGGCGAATGCCAAAGCCAAATTATCCAAACTGGAAATCCCTTCTGAGCCCATAGAGGTGAGTGCAGTTGTTGGGGGGACTCTGTTGCTGGCAGGGTAAGTTCAGCTGTGGGAGAACAAGTCATTGAAGGTCAGAGACTACCAGAAGCAATGATGGCTGTGCTGCACACATTACTGTGTTTAGAATGTGCATTTTGAGGTTGGCTTCACTGACCTCAGTGAGATACCTGTTTGGATGGTGAAAATGCAACGCTTGCCAGGATTCCATGTTTTTCTCAGGCTGCAGCAGATTTTATGGTTAGAGAGACTGCTTCTGTTGCTATGATTTTTGTTTTGCCTGTAAAGATTGAAAAGGAGAAAGGGGAAATGATACACTGAGAAGGTCAAGTGGTTAGTACATGCAGAGTGTCGGTACTCAGGCTGAGTGCTGGTGGGTAGAGGCCCTGAATCCTCACTGAATACTGGGGCAGCTGACTGTGCAGTGGGTTCAGTGGTCACCTCGTAAGTTGAAGATTTTGGGGCTTTGTGATGAGAGACTGCAAACACCCCAGGATTTTCCTAAGTAAGTTTGTAAGCTCTCACTGTAGACCCTCCAGAAAGTATTAATGTAAACAAAAAACATCCTGTGGGTTTCTGCCAGGTGGATTTAGCCTAGCTTCCTTGGGAAGCACGACACCATTCTGTCTCCTGCTTCATGAAATGTCTTTTGAGCAAGTTCTGAAAGTTTAAGTAAATTTAGTGCAGAGGTGGAATTCTCAATGATAAGCAAGAAGTTTCTGTAAAATCTTGCATTTGAGCAAAGATGGCCCTATTTCTTGTCCCAGCTGTGAGCAAAGCAAGCAGAACTCTACGAATGTGTGTGTTCTCATCAGCAGAAGGCAGCCTGGGCAGCAAACTCGAGCACACCTTCGTTTGTGTCACTACACTTGCCCTTTCTCTGCTGAGGTCTGAGGGATGTTGCAAAAGACATGGGATGAGAAGCTGCAGTTGTTGCAGTGAAGAGATGGCAGCTGGGTCGAAGACCAAAATGTGTTGCATGTAAACCTTTGGTTATTCCTGCTCATCTGAGAACAGCTTCTTCATAATGTGTATTATTTCTACTGAGTGTGAAACGCTAGCTTCCTCATTTGCCCCCCATTTAAAAATGAATAATGTTTGGGGGCTCAGATTTCAATCTTCAGTTAGAATCTTCAGTTTCAGTCTGCAGTTAGATTCCTGTCCTCAGGTGCCCTTTCGCCTTTCATTCTGCTCTTTGATCATCTTCATTGATTGCTCTTTTCCAGGTAGAGACATTTCAGTTGGTTGCAGCAAGACTGAGTGCAGGGTATTGCAGATTAACAGGTGCAATTCAGAACATAATGCTGTTGCTCTTGTACTACTTAAGTGACCCTCTTGCCAGAGAGAAGACGACTTCTGAGGAGATGGACTTTTTTGGTATAGTTCTCCCTGCATCTTGAGTTGATTAGAGATCCCAGGCAGCATGTGGTAGAGACTGGTGCAGTTGAGCTAGGTTAGATTAGTCTGTTCTAGCTTTCACTTGAGAGAAAAAGGAAAGGGCAGTGGTCAGAGTGGTTGAGCTTTTCCAGAGGTTTCAGTAAGCATCTCCCACCTATACTTGGGCCCTGCTGTGAAGTCCAGTGGCTTCACAAGGAGCAGGTATGTTGTTTAGGAGACTATTGGGAAACTTTAGGGGAAGGGGGATGGCTGGAATTATAATTGCTTCTTAACCAGGCAATTAAATAGTGGTTCTTTCCTTTATAATAATCTATTCCTTGTTGTACTCCATCTGTTTTTGCTGACCCTAGGAGCACCCATCCGATTTGCCATGTGTGATGGAGGCAGAAGCCTTGATTTCTCAGACGTGTGCTGTAGGTTAAAGTGGCTTGAAGCTCACACTGGTGAAGCAGTGGGAGAGGAGGAACAGTGTCGTTGTACGTGTGTTGTTCAGCAAATGCATGCTCTTTTTCATTATGCCCTTCAAAGCCCGTTGTTTCAGCTTTGCTAAGGGACCAGCACACTGATTCTGCCTGCCTAGTGGCTCAGACTCCCCCGGGTTCAAAGGCACTTGGTTCCCAGGCATGTCTGGCAGTTTTACCGTGCTCATCCTTCAGCACTGAGCACATTGCTGTGCCCTATAGGATGTAGGATCCCCAGTGCTGACCTAAGGCAGCTGGGCAAGGAAAGCTGTGGAGAAGGTTTTCAAGTTATATTTTGTCTTTGTAATAAAAAGGGAGAGTGTTGGTGCAGCCTGCTTGTCATGGAAAAGGATGTTGGTCAGCTGCAAACGGCTGTAGGGAATTTCTTGTGGAAAATGAGAGGAAACTGGCAAAATGACATTGGGAAGTTGTGAAAATACTTTCATGCTGAGAGACTTCATTTGCTTCAAAGTAAGTTTGGCATTGCACATTATACCTCAAAATAGGAAGTGCACTGTGGTCTGCATTTCATTATTTACTCGTATTTTACTTCTGGGGGAGAAGTAAAGCAGTGCAGGGCCTTACCTTCTGTATTACCCATTCTTCATTATCCATTGCCAAAAAAATAATGAGCATTTCTCTGTTTAAAACTCTCTGCAGTTCCTGGGGTTTGAGTGTAGGGGTTTTATTTTTTTTTTCCAAGGGGCATACTAATTTTTCAAATTGAGCCTTCCTTGTTGTTATTTTTTTCCTATCCCTGTGCTTTTCATGTCATCTCATTTATCTCTGGTTTAGTATGATTTTAGATAGGGCAGCATTAGCTATGGTGCTGTATGCTGAATGAAAATTCTTTCTCACTTTCCATTGAGCACAGGACTCCCAATCCAAATGCCTGTAAAAAATCCTACAGCTTCCAGAGCATGAGTGGCGTTACCCATGCTGGAGCGGGATTGCTGTTAGATCTGTGACAGAGTTAAGAACATAATAAAAGGGAAGTGAAGATAAGGAAAGAAATGGTTTTGCACGAACCAAACCCCTGGTTTTAGTTATATGCCAAGTCCATTCTGAAGGTGATAGATGAAACCTTCTGTGAGTGTGCTGAATGATCCTCGTTTGAGGAGGTGTCTTTTGAGAACAGAGGTCACAGCCTATTCACAGCATAGACGCTTTGGGTAGTGGCTCCGTAAGCTCTAGTGAGAAATCCATTACTTCATTTTCTGCTTGCTTATCATATTTAGTTACTTCTGTTTGGTTTTGGTGATGAGCTTATATTTGATGATACAGTACTAAAGCCTGGAGAGTGAAGAGGAAGAAAGAGTGTGGTCACACACTTGGATATATCCCCTGCCTGCTGGATGTAAAAGTGCAAGAGGTGATTGGGGAACAGAGCTGGGCTGGTTTGCTTCTAGGGAACATCCAGTGAGGTATGTTGCATGCAGGTGAAAGATTCACCCAAAGAAAGGATCTTAGGAAGGCTATTCAGGTGGTCCTTTGGCTTAAAAGCTGGCCCTCCCTTTTGTCTTTGGTGAAACAGGAGCCGTGGGGGAGGCTTCTGCCCTCCCATAACCTTGACAGTGAATTGGTCTAGGCTAGCAGAAGCTCTGCTGTTCTTCCTTCTTCCTCCCAGCAACTGGGAATATGGTTTTCCGATTCTTATTTAAGCTGTTCCTTCCCAGTTATACTAAACAGCTACATGCCCAATACAGTTTTTCCCGTCATCTCTCTTGACATCATTTAGGAAAGCCATTTCTTCTACCACATGTTTTTCGGCTAATTGAATTTCTAAGGCGTGTGTCACCTGCAGCTGTGAATTCATTATTGACAGCTTCTGTTCATGGCAACACTGACAAGTTAAGCCTTCCAGTCTGAATAGACAAGCAGATTCACTGTAGAGTGAATTAATCCACAGTGGATAACTGTGCAGTGACTCACTTTGCATTCGCATAAAGAAGCTGAACAGCTCTTTCCCCTCTTCCCCAAATAAAAACCTTCACTTTCAAACATCATCCCCATCTCTTTAAGGCATCTTTCCAAATTTATTGTGAGAAGGCTGAAAAATATAGCATGTGAAGCTTAGATGTATCCCTTCTTTTAATGTGCCAGGTCTTACCTCTTCCCCCAGCACCTAAACAAAGATGCTTTTAAAGCCATTTTCTCTTTTCATGTCTTTAGGAGAGCTGCAGCACCAACAGAGACCCCTGTATCACCTCAGTTGACAGAGACTGTGATGTCTTAAAGGGAATTGGCTTGATGACAGGGCCAAGAAGCAGTGAGACTGGTGTGAGAGAGAGTCCTTATAAACCCTCAAGCACAGTGTCTGGAGGAATGTGTAGCACTTGGTGCTCACTTGAAGATTTGGTTTTGTTTTCCTGGCAGTTTTGTAAACATTAGGGAGTTACTCCTTTTGTCTCATGTAATGAGACCTCATGGACTCTCTGCTTTCACCTACAAACTGGGAAGCAACCAATTTAGAAAACCACAACAACAGACAACAATGAAGGAGCCCAGACATGCTAAGTCTGTTTGGTAACACTGTATTACCCTGGAAGCACAGGGTACACTCAAAGATCTCTATGTTCAAAGTGGGATTGCAGTTGTCCAGCTTTGTTCATCTCAGTAAACATTTGTGAGCAGTCACCAGTTTAACATGATCATTGCATAGGGTGTAGTAATGACAAAATACCTAGAAAGAAGTTTGGTGACAAAAATAAAAAGTCCATTCTAGATAAATAATTTTTCACTGACTTCTCTTCAAGGCAGCTGAGCTTTTCTGCTGGCAGGAAGGGGTCAGACAGGTGAACCCTGTAAACTAGAAATAAATATATTGCTATAATCCTGCATTCTTTAAAAATGAGAGTCTTTAAAAATATATATATAGCGCTGTCATTTGTTCTTACTTAGTGAATACAGAGTATTTAGCATTAAGCTACTATTGTCTTTCTACCAACATTATTTATATCATTTACTGAATAGAATGGAGATTGGGCTCTTTTTTCCCCTCTCCTCTTTGTATTCCTTTTTTGATTCTTTTTTTCTATTTTTTCCCCTCCTTTGCACCGAGAGAGGTAACAAGGTGTTATTTCTGTCTCCTCTCCTGCCCTCTTTATAATCAGAAGTGCCCTATATGACTGGAGAAGGGTTTTCTTGCCTCACCACAAGTATTGTGTAAATTTGTCTTTTTGTTGGTGTGTGACTGCTGAAGAAGCAGATCAAACATGAAAGACAATTGTTACTACTGGATTTTTGATGTTTGCTTACAGTCTCTGGAACAAAGAGCACTCTGGAAGAGCTGGCTGGTGAGGGCATGTGGAGCAAGGAGCAGGTGGTTGGTTCAAAAGCCAAAAGGACATCTTGTATTGTTACTTCAGTTTAACCAGACTCTGATGTTCAAAGTTCATGTGTCAGACTGCAGAAGTCGTAAATTAGAAGTAGACTTGTTCAGTCTTCCTCTTTGATGCTTGGAGAAGGTACACTTGGGTCTAGTGTTCAAGTACCAACTCTCAGCTGCAAGGCTTTTCAAGTTTGAAATCCTTGCTTGTTCACTTGGCTCCAAGGTCTGGGCTTGGCTTTTATGCAAAATGCCAAATAATAGGGGAATTGTTTAAAAAAAAAATTAAAAAATGCATAGTGCTGCATTCAGCCATCAGGCCACCAGAAATGGGTAGTGTTTGTTCTTGCTGCTTGGAAGCCCAACTAGGGAGTATCAGTGTGAAGGAAAGGAACAGGGATCCTGCCTAGAGTGTGTGGTGAGGAGGGGGTGCCAAAAAAGTGTTTCTGAGAGAGAGGCTGAGTCCTCAGCAGGTTCTCTCATCTGGTGTGGGTGGACTCAGCTCTTTGGCTCATGCCAAACCTGACTTCTCTCCATAGAGTGTCTCTGGACACTATTGCAGAACATTTGTCCAAATTTGGTTGCTAAATCCATCACTTTGCAAAGCAAAAGTGCAAATCCTGCAGAGAGCAAGAGCAGAATAGATAAGTTCAGGCAAGAGTTTCCATAAACTGCTTTGCAGCTTTCCACATGACTCAGAAGTCAGTATCTTGCCCAGACTGCTGTGAGAAACTCAGGTTTAAATGGGTTGCATAGTGTATTAATCACTGGAAAGTTGTTTTGTTGAGGTTTTTAGGTTGTTGCCCTTCCTATGAAGGGTTTGTGATCAGCCATCCTTACTGGAATCAGTTATGATTCCAGCACAGTGTTTAGACCATTGCCTTTCTCATTGGCAACTGTAAAGAGTGCTGTGTTTAAAAGGAGAGGGATGAAAAAAAAAAACCAACCCAGTGAAACAAAACCTGCGGTCCTCTGCAGTTTGCAGTTAGAAGCCAACAAGCTGAATTTAAGGAGAATTTAAGAGCACTTCTGTTGCCAGTTACCATTGCTGTGCAGAGCAAAATCAGTGCCTGTTAAATGTTGTGTATAACACAGCTGCTTTTTTTCTCTAATAACCCATTTTGTGTCAATGACTGTGTGTTAATGAGTAAAATGAATATCCTGTAATTGTGGGGATGAGTAATTTTCCAAACCTTCATCTGTACAATGGAGACTATCACACCAGTTTTATGAAGCTAAGTGAATGAACGTGTGTGGAATCGTTCAGATGTAGTGATGCTGGGAAGGTATCATTTCAAATTGATAACCCTGTCTTCAAAGCGTGGTGGTAGTTGTGAGTCTGGGAAGCCAAGCAAGAAGCAATAGTTTGGAAGTGAGGGGGAAACCAGGAAGTGCTATAAGCTGCTTTGTAAAGCTCCATCTAACACCGCAAATGGCAAAACATCTAGATGACACACATTCTCACGTTTCTCCTGAGTGCTTGATGTTGTCAGGTTAATATTCTTGAAATGCAGGGCAGCAGGAACGAGTGGCTGGCTTATGAGTTAGAATGGAAGATGCTAGTGAGATGGTTTTGCTGGATCCCTTAGGTTTCCTAACTCTTTTTCAAGCTGTGGTTGTCTAGCACCAGCTGTGTGGGTTTGTACACACCAGAGAGAGCGAGAAGAAGGTAGCATGTGCCACAGGGGCTGCAGTTACGTGGGGGTAGCTGTGGTTTGAGGCACAGCACAGAGTTGGTGGGCTTTGCTGGTGCTGCCCAGGAGTCCTGGGGAAGGAGTGAAAGCGTCCTTTGAATGCAGCTGAAAACAGGTAGTTTAAGAGTCTGCTGCATCTTGCAGGAGTTTCATATGAGGATGTTTTCCTTGTGTTGCAATTGCTAAACAGAACCAAATTAAACTTGCAGAGCTTGTCCACAAGCTGTGCTTAGTTTGAAGTTTGTGGTCTCTGCTTTAGTCCTTCAGAAAAGACTGTGCGCCTGAAGGCCTGACTTGTTTTGTCTGCTAAAGCACTTTGTTTGATAAGTAGTAGTAGTATGTCTTTTTGGGAACCTGGAATCATGTTTTGAGAAATATCATTGCTTCAGTTTCACTGATTGGAGTTCTACCCATATAACTGTTACATAGAGGAGTAAAACCATAATGCTGTGAGTTGTGTGCTGGGTATTTTCCTTCCTTTGATGGATTTTTTGGCTCTTCTGGAAGAGTCCCATCTTGTACCTTGAAGGCTTAACCATTTCTGTCTTTATTTAAATCTGTGCTGCCCCTGACCCAGTGATGATGGTAAATTTTGGCAGAAGGACCCAGCCTGGAGGCCAGCATGGATTACCTGACCCTGAACAGTATCCTGAACATGAAGGCAAGCCTCAAACTGCACCTTGCAGGTGGCTGTGTTATAGCCAGCTTTATTTACTTCCAAACAGCAAGGAGTCTAATTTTGGTTGGGGGAATGACAAACGTTACTGCTTCTGTAGAACTTTCTTTTTAACTAATGAAGTTTTCTGCACAAATCTTTTAAATGCAGAGGCAGCCTGTGCCTGCGCAGACAAAGCTTGACTGCTTTGACAGCAACTTAAGGAAAGCAAAATTCAATGAAGGGAGCAGACTGCAGGAAAATATTACCAAAAAAACCCCCAAACAAGTAGTTTGGGAATGGAAACAGCATTCCCTGACTCAGGTGGGCACTGGATCAGCATTGCTAGTTTGCCAAGCAGCTCGTTTGGGACAGTAAGCTTGCAGGGGAGGGAATGAGCTGCCACTGCTGGTGGTGTGTCAGGGAGGCGTGGGTTGGTTGGTTTTAACTGTTTTGTTAAGCTGAAGTGGTTGTTTTCAAACCCTGTGTGGACAGTAATAGTTTGTAGTAATTGCCTGATACTCCTGCTAAAAATCTGTGTGGAAACAAGAAAACTTTGTGTCAGCCTTATCCTTGGGTATTGTTCATATGGATCTGCAGTGGTGACTGCTGGTATGCCGAACTGTTTTCCGAATGGAGCAGTATGTACCCATGTAGTGGCATCTCAAAGAGGGAATTGCTGTGGGGAAGTTCCTTGCTTGTGGGTGCTCACCATGAACAAAATTCAAGGAGGTTGTGATTAGCAGCAGAAACATTACAAGAGGCATTTCATACTGTGAATATAATGATTGTTACTGGCCAATATTCTGACTAACAAACAAGAGAAGTGATCTGGAAAGCCTGAGGAGAAGGCTAAGAGCAGATGACAGCCAAACCTTCCAACAAGGCAACTTCAAAGCAAGCACTGAAGGCAGGGAGAGGTGGCAGGCGACACGCATGTTAATGAGCTCAAAACAAAACCCAGCCACTGACAGCTTATCACTGCCAGTTTCAAAAGTAAAGCCAGACATTTATCTCCTGGGAGGAGGAGATGGCTGTGGTGGCCTCAACTGTACCTCTGCCTGGTCCCCAGACTCCATTGTCCTGCAGTTGTAGGGTCTTTGATTGTAAGAGGTATAAAAAGTTTTTGGTGTCTTGTTTTGGGGTTTTTTGTGTGTGTGTTGTTTTGGGGTTTTTTTGTTTGCTTGATTTTTTGTGTTTGTTTTTTTTTTTTTAATTTTAGATGTAATTCTGAAAAGAATAAAAACACAAAGCACAAACCCGCACCGTCTTTTGAAAATCCACATTGCACTTGATGTTAGGCAGCAGTGACAGACGTATTTTTTTTTTTTTTAGCCTGGGGCAATAGGCTTGTTAAAATGAAAAGCTGAGGAATAGTTTTGTGACCTGATATATGTTTAAATGTGAGATATGTCTAAGATTTGTTTAAAAATTATTTAAGAATTTCTTTGGAGTTTGAAGTAGAAAGTTTTTCTGTCCTGGACACTTAATCCATTAGGCCTCTGCAATCCAGACTGCATTGGTTGGGGCATATTTTGGAAACTCTTACGGAAAACTGTATGCTTTAATGGAGCCTCAAAGCTGCAGTACCTCTTACCCTCCATTAAAGTACAATGAAACAGGCAAAAAAAAAAAGATAAACAACTTATTTAAGACAGTAAATCACAATTCCTTCACCTCTTTCTCTAGCCTCCTACACTTGTGTTGGGTTTTCCCAGTGTTTTCTCTCCTACCCCCTTTCCTGCTGGACCAAGCCGGGGGCAGTGGGAAGGGCACAGTGTGCAAGGTGAGGGGGCTGCTCCTGAAGTTATTTTTCTGTAGATTAAAGCATTCATCAGCTTTTTGCAATATTTAGTTAGCTAGCTATTCATCAGCCTTCCTGTTATAAGCATCTCTTAACAACCAGGATGGAGTCATTGGGGTTTGTGTTGTGGCACAAAATGCCTGGATCTGGGATGGCACTCACCCTTAAACACTACATGAGTCATTTGCTTAGAAGAAACTTGAACTTTGATTCCACCACTATCCTCCTACTGGGCATAGTGGTTGACACCTTGGAAGACATGGGGGGTATTCACCCACATCTCTGTAAGAGAATGGGTTGGATATGTTTCTAGGAGGACTGGGTGTTTTAATTACTTTACAAAACAATTTTTATGGTTTCTTCACATGTCTATATACTGATTCTTTAATACTCAGGCTTTTTATAATAGCACTTGGTCTAATCAACTCAATTTTATTTTTCTTACACCGTTTTGTATAAGAAAAATCAACCCTTAGGCATTGTGGTAAGTCTGAGCTGAAGTGGACTGCAGCCAGAGAAGGGTTAATTACAGGATTCTCTGCTGCTGGTGGTTGTACCAACTGCCCAAAAATGGATCCTTTTACTTGAGTCTTCTCCATGGCCCTTTTTGGCTCCCAGAAGTGAAAGCAGTTGGTACCTTTTGTGCTCTTATATTAATTTCATTTCTTTCCCCCCTCACTTGCTGTAGCAGCTGCATTGCAGGTACATCCAGAGGCACTGACCCTGACCACTGCTTCTTGGGGTAGTTTCGTAGACAGACATGAGCAGTTTGGGGGTTTGACAGAGCACTACTGGTTATGGGGTCAGGATTGCTTACAGGTTTTGCATTTTTAAATACATAAACACATTTTGGCTTCTCTTGTTTTCTCTGGCCTGATGTGCACGTGGTATCTTAGGAGAAATCAGGATCAATCCCAGTGGACAGGGGAGGATTATATGGCAGTGCTGCGTTTTGGTTTTTTGATTTCTTTCTTCTAAACTAAGCCATAGCATGCAGGTGTAATTATGTAAACAGGAAAAGCTACTTGTTGTATTTGATTTAATAGGGGAGTCCCACTGGATGCAGAAGGCTTTCTTCCCTTGTGTGCCTCTCCTTCAGAATAAGCCACACATTTTACCCAGGCTGGAAATAAACCAGCTATAAAATGCCAAAGCAGCCCTTAGCAGCTCATGCGGAACGTCCTCTGCCAACCTGTTTGTGGATTTTTTTAAACTCTCCGCACCGTTTCTCGCAGGAGTGGAAAGTGCCAAGGGGACAGATGTTGCCAATTTGAACCATACAGGGGGAAGGCAAATATTGCTAAGCAACCGTGTGCTTGAGAGAGCATTTTTCGGAGAGGAGCCAAGGGAGTTATGCCTGGGAGTGCTCACAGCTTCTCATGGCTCGGTGCGAGGGAAGAGATTAAAAGTTCTTTCCTGTCAGGGCTGATGCCGGCAGCACAAAGACACCATAACCTATTGACACTGATTAGGGCTGACAAGGGAATGTATGAAAACAGGAAATCTCCCCTGCCATGTAGGAAGGCAGTAAGACATGTTCACGGAGGTAAGTGCACCACGCAGACGTGGCTCGGCCTGCGCCGCCCCGCCAGGGCCCTGTCAGGCGCTGGCTCCGGAGGGAGGAGGTGAAGCCGGGCGGGTGGCTCAGGCCGGGGGGGCCTCGCCGGGTTCAGCTCTCGTGTCTGGCCGGGAGCAGGTTGCTGAAGGGTGGGCTGGGGCGAGAGGGGACTGTTTGCAGTGGGGCTGGTAACTGCAGGCTGCCTCGTGTAAATGGAGTTAACGTCTCTCACTGCTGAAGGATGAAAGAGCTTACAAACAACGCAAGTCTTCAGACACCTGTGTACAGCTGTGCTCCTCCCTGGCCGAGCATCGCCTCGTAGCAAAGTGCCAGCCTGGGCGTCATTCTTCTGGTGGTCCTGAATGCCACTGGGGGTGTTTCCTCAGGGAATTTGCCTGTTTCAAGCCTCTGAATTATTCTGGCAGTATACCTCCAGTGTCCTGTTCAAGAGATGTACTTTCAGGATTAAAACACAGATTTGTCTTCCTACATTAGGCATCACGTTAATGCTCTCCTAAGGCCATTTTGGGCACCTTCTGCTCTTTGATTCTTTGCATTGTTTGAGTGAAAGGAAATGCTCAGCACACACTTCGTGCTTTATTCTTGCTTCACTGGATTTTTACTGGGTACCAGTGAACCACAGTGGAAGGGCCCTTTTGCAGTTAGGATTGCTCCACAGGCATTGTCTGTATCCGCACAGCTATGCATGTTAGGGTGAGCCTGGGGTACTGCTCTTGCTTCTGGGGCTCTGCTGTGATCACAGTGCTCTTGTCCCATTCAGGTGCTGCAGCAAGAAGTCGCTACACTGAAGTGTTGATCAGCTCTGTGGTTTTCAATGAGCATAAGTATTCAGGGGAGAAAAGTTTTCCTGCAGTTTAGATGATGAGTAACTTGAGAGGGCAGCTAGGATAGTCCTGTGTGGCAGAAGTGATTGCCAGTGTTACCTGGTAGGGTGTGTGATTGGCAGAGCTCACCAAAGAAGGTGGCGTGTAGCTGCTGTCACCTTAGGGGCAGCAATATTGGCTAACACACAGCTCTAGCACTCTTGACAGGGATGGGCTCAGACTGGGATCCAGCTCTCCGCGAGCAGCCCTGCACGTGGGGACCTGATCTCTGCCATCTCCAGCACTGCCTGCTTCTGAAGCTGCTGGCTGGTGCTAAACCGGTGACACACCAATCCTGAATCTCAGTGTCTCTGGCTGACACGCTGTACGGCTCCCAAAGCTTGGCCATACCAATATGTTGGGGTTTTTTTAATGACATTCAGAAAGTAGTGGTGTTCTTGCCCTGGCATACCACTTGGCATAATCTGTTTTCTGTCAGTTATGCCTCTTTTACTTGTTCCCTGTGCTTCAAAGTTTCAGATCTCTTTTAATTCTCACTGATGTCTAATGATGTCACTGTCTATCTTGAATATCCCCCGCCCTTCCAAGCTTTAGCTGCCAATTTTAATCATTATGATGATGAGCATTTATTACTTAGGCAATTAACTTAGTGCTTAATTGTTTTAAGCAGCAGAATATTTTAATTCCCAGTTGGAAAAGCTGATATTCCTACCTCTTTGATCTCCTGCTTTTCAGCACACTAATTTCTCTTTCTAAACTGCCTTAGCAGTGTTATGTTTTCTTGCCAAATCGTTCAGTTGGTCAAATGGTTCATAAATGTCACTAGATATTGAGGTGCTCTTTTTGTGTGCAGACAGGTGTAGCAAATAGTGAGAGACATGGTCTTGGCAGTCCATCCTCCTCTGAGCAAAAGGTCCGGGTGCATTTCCAGGGAGGCTCTGCTGTCAGCCCAGCTGCCTTTGCATATACCCAACCACACAGAATACAAACTGCAGCTGCCCACGGACATGATTTAGCGTTTGTTTCAGACCCAGCAAGGGCTTGATGCTGAAAAGTGTCCTCTGCTCCCTCTCTTCCTGCAGCTAGCTTCATCTAATAAAAGGCATCACTGCTTTCTGTGAGTCCTGCTTCTGTAGGATACTGAATTTAATCACTTTGGCCTTAATGCCTGTTATTAAGATGAAGCTTTTCTTGAATCGAAGGAGGAAGGAACAAATGTGATGTTTGTCTTGGCTGCTGAGGAAATAGAGCTCAATAGTACTAGACTCATGGACTAATTTTTAAATGGTCACTCACCTTCCATAGTAATAAAAAAAAAAGAGAAGCTTCAACTAAAGTCCCATTAGTTACAGAAACTCCAGTTTGGGTGACTTATCCAGATGTGCAATTTCCTTTTAAGATAAATAGTAATGATTGCTATTCAATATATTGCTATATAGTTTAGGTTATGCCACAGTCAGAAATATTATCTTGGCTGGCTTATTAAGCTTCATTAAGTCTAAAGAAAAATGTGTCCATTAAAAAAAAGGCAATTTAAAGATTTTGGGTGTCTTTTCCTCCTTCATTGCTTGAATTTAGAAACAATAGTGACCACATGTCAATACTTACTTTTTCCTTTCCTTGAGAGATGTCAAGAAAATTAAGTTTCTGCTTTAGCAGAATTTTGAGAGAACTTACTCCTATTGAATCAGAGCCTAAGTTCAAGTATTTGTTTTAGTGCACTATTGTATTCAATAAACAAAGCACCATCAAAGACAGAAACTCCTAACTAGAGATCAAACCCACAGAAATGCAGAAAACAGGGAGTGAGTACTTCCCCACAACTTTTAGCACTAACTGCTGTAGGTATTTACAAGTGTTTTTCTGTGTCTTTGGAATGAACACACTGTCAAGGTGACTTCAAATTTTAAGAGTCTATTATAAAACAAACCATGCATGGAATGATTCCTTATTAACGCCGTGGTATATATTTCTTTTAATCTCATAGTAATTTTTTATAAACATGACATAAACCCACTAGTTTTTTTAGATATGCCTTATGCATGTTGCATTTTGAATAGCCGTGTCTTGTGAAGAATGCTACAGGTTTTAGAAGATGGGAGGGTGAATTCATGCAACAAGAGACAAAGTTATGTCGGATTTGTATTCTTCCAGCCTACTTCTCCTATAGAAGGAATATTTTGGTTTCTTTCATCAGCCTGTCAGCTCGTTGCTGTTAAAACTAAGTTGTAAACCAGACTTGGTTGGATGCCATCTGTTTGCTAAAGGTGAAAGGTGCGGTATTTTCATCCTGAATGTTTTCACTTGACGCAAGCATTTTACTAAAGGTGCTCTTGGCTGTCATTTTGCTTGTCTATTTGCAGTTTTGCTTTGTTAATCCTTGGCTGGATGTGCTGACAGAATACCATCTGTGCTTTACCAATGCAGAGGACAGGCTGACTTCCCTTGCATTCTTGGTTTGCTGTACTGCAGAACAGGGTCAGCTCCATCCCTTCCCTCTCTAATGCAGTGTTCATGTTATCACAGTAATACTACACATTTCCATAATGAAAGCAAGAAGAGAAGCATTGTGCTATTTATTTTCTTGTTTGCTATGGTAGCAGTAACCCCCTGGGCTTGTCCTACCCTTTAGTTAGACATTTCCTTGGAGTCCTATGGCCCACAGCCTTCTGTGGTACACTTGTAGGGAAATGCTTGTTGTCTAGCTTGAAGGAGGTTGGTTGGGGATTGCATGTGAATCTATCCCAGTGTAGAGACTTTGCCTGAGAGGACATAAAGAGCAAACTGCGGTACACAGAGATGCTGAGCCCAATCAGTTATATGACTGCAACTTACTAACCTGCCTGCTTGCATCCCTGAACTCAAGTGGTCTGAGTATTTTGCCACTGGTCCATGGGAACTTTTTGCACAAATATTGCCATCATAGAAGTAATTATGTATGAAGGAAAGTGTAGGCAGTTAAACAGTAACACAGAAAATCTGGAAATGAATGTAGTATATGAGAGTCATTAAGTCTTTTCCAGTTTGCTGTCCCCAAAAGCTGCTTTAGGGAAAGATGCAGAAAGCTTTTCCATAGGCAGAGGTGGGCTGGTGTCTTGGTAATTCTTGTAACCATCTCCCCTTGGTTGGATTTTAATTATAAACCATTGGTATGTTAAAAAAGCAGGAAAGTTGCTTCTTCCCTCCTGATTAGGCAGACAAGGAAAGAAACAATGAACTGACCCTCTCCTGTCTTCTCAGCATTGCTTTGTTTTCTGACAGCTATGTGAGCCTGGGAGGCTGATGGTCCGTGGCCTTCCTGATACACCTGACTTACAGGGATAACTTCTCAAATGCCAGTCGGGTATGTAAGCTCAGCACCTCCTTCTGTCACTTAGCTGCAGATAAAAATTGTATGTGACAGCTCTGCAGCTCATAAGCCTGGCCGTAAAAAATTTCTGGGATTTGGGAAACACTGTCTGCTGTCTCAATGCAGAGTTAGGGGATGGTAGAAATGTCCTTTAAGGGAGCTTATGATTTGAATCATAACAGGGGCAAGTATCTCCTACATACGGATTTAAAATATTCATTGTAGACCAGTTGTTGCAGGCAGAGCATAAGCAAAGCAGGTCCTAGGAGGCTGTGTCCAGCCCTGGCCTCTGTACCCACCTGGCAATTGAGCCGAGTGTGCTGCGGGCTTCACACTGAGTGCACAAAGCTGTTTGCTGAGGAGAGGATGGAAGTGTCTGTGTGCATGTTCAGTTGAGTAATAATAATCATATCCTAGGAGCAGGCCGTGTCAGCCTTGGACACTGCTTTTACAGTTGAAAATTTAAGCTACTCTAATACATAGTTTTGTATATTGGAAAGGGTAACCAGGTAACTGGTGGACAGGACTTGCTGTGGCTTCCAGTCTTCTATGGCAAGATAGGGGAGCTTTCTAAGAGCCTTGTCCAATACTCATCTTGAGGACGATAGCTTTCATCTGTGTATACGTGTGTACACAATAATAAGGCACTTGGCTGTCCCAACCCCAAAACATCAAATCTAGAAATACTCTGTTTGCATTCAGGTCAGTTGTAAAACAATGGCGAAAGTTGCCTTTACAAGCAAAAGGATATCCTGCTATTTTTTTCCCACAGGTTAAGTTCCTTGGTTTGGAAGCATTTAAAAATATTTCTTAAATTTCCATGAAGGTTTAAAAATAGCAACTAGTCTCTTTCTCAGTTAAGAACTTCACTTTCTTAAGGAGAGAGATAAAACTAGTGTCCTCTCAACACGTGTTTTCTTGGTTTTTTCCTTTGGGAATACTATCCTTGGACCCATTAACAAACATCCCTTTATTCGCTTGCCTTCTCTGTTGATGCACTGGTGCTGGTGGCTGATGCCTTCCTGCTCCCCTCCAAGTTGTGTGGCCTGTCCCAGGCAGCAACACAGAGCTGTGCCAGGTGCTGGCCTGGAGCTTGAGATGCTGCTCCAGGCTTCAGCCTGCCTCTTCAATTCCTTTGTTTTCCTTTCCATGTTTTTATTTGTAGTGGTGGCAATGCAGAGAGGTGGCATGGGGTACTGCCCTTCAGAGGGACAAATAAAAGCTCTCAGTTGAGAAAAGCAGTCCTACTAAGTATTAGAACAGTGTGAAAGCCTGTGTCTCCAAGCCTTGTTTACTGAGTCATTAAGGGAAGTGCATCAAGTGTCACCACTGCCATCATAAATCTAACTTGGCTCATTTTCCAAGGGGAAAGTGGTGTTTGGAAAGGGAAAACTTCTGAGAGATGGCAGCAGTTAATTATCTGAGGTGATGCCCAGAGCCACAGGACACCTCTCACCACTAAAAACCCTGATTTCCTTGATGGTCTTAACAAATGTAGTCACTGTTTTCTTACCTTTTGGTGAACTCAAATGAAGATCAGGATTTATTGTCAAATATTTTCTCAAGCTCACATTAGGTGATTTGGAAATGAAGTATACTAGATGTAATAAAATAATGCCTACTACATTACTGTTTCTGTGGAAGGAAAACCATTCTAGTGCCAAAACTGGGGTTAACATCAGAAGTCAACCTGCTTGAAGACTGTAGTTCCTGTGTGATTCAGAGTTACTTCCAGTCTGAATACCCCGGGTTTTGTGACACTGGTGCTGAGCGTCCATAAGATACACAGTAGCGGTCAAGAGTGGGGTGGGAAAGAGTGGAAATTTGGGAGGCATGTGTAAGTTTTCAAGTATTGCTGGATTTTTTTTTTTGTTAAAGCAGTTAAGTTGAGAACCCAAGTGCAGCCTTTGTACTCACTCATATTGTAAACAAGTATCTTACCGCACAGATTTATTTATTTATTATTATTTTAAAAAATAACCAAAAAGTAGCTGTGCTTGGCTCAGATCTAAGTGAATGGAATTTATTTGCAAAATGCTATTTGCCTTTAAAAGCCTAATTCCTGCTGACCTCCAGCAAAACACAGACCCTTAAATGGTTAAATCACTTTAGGAAATAAAGCTAGAGCTTCTGAGAAACTTGAAACCTTTGAAATATATACCCTATCATTTGAATTTCCCAACTTGTGCTGCATATTTATTTAATTATGGCACTATGTGGTTTTCAAATAGCTTTGTAGTTGATATATCACTTACAGATATATCTTTATTAGCCTTGATATAACATTCCTGCTGATGATCATGTATTAAATTTTGCAGATAACATTGATGCCCCCTAACGCATGATTTCACGCTATTTTTCTTTAGAAAAATGTTAAGAATCATCATCTTTCAATTGGATCTGAGCTGTTTTCCCCTCCAGCTGTCCGAATAATATCAAAGCTGTGATTTCTCCTCCTGCCCTGCTCCTTTCCTGTGACTATTTTATATTTGCAAAGATTCTTATGTAAATTTAGTTATGTCAGCAGATTACAGATTTATTTTATTTATCTGACAGATGTTATCAACAAAAATCTCCTGTGACATGAGTTCTGTTTAGTTTTGCCACTTGTACAGCTTCATCTGTATCAGCTGCAGTTTGTGGAGTAGGCTAGGAGTCAGGCTACACAAACCACTGTAAAAAGTGCATCTGATAGTGTACATTGTGATGAGACAGGGTTGGAAATGGGAAAGCAACCTGACATCATGGCTTGCCACTCTTGCTCAGATGCTTTTCATACCTTCAACACTTACATTGAAAGACACCGTGTGTTTGTCCTGAAGAGAACAAGAGGACACAGACACAATACTTACAGATTCATGTTACGCAGAATTAAAAGTTATTTACTGGAGAGACTTTAAGGGGACATCAGGTAAGAAAGTTGCAGGGTCAAGGAGTCAAAATTAAATTATTGAGAGGTACTATACAGATGATAGTTACAATGGGGAGGTGTTTTGGGCTAAGGTTCTTTATGTAGAGCAATTTACTAGTGAGATAATCAGCCCAGGCTGGAGTTCTGGTCTATGTGGCTATGTGCAGGTGATGCTGCACTTAATTTTAATATGTTTGGATTTCAATTACATTATTATTATTAGATGAAGGCTAACAAGGGATGCACAAATTGCTTTTAGCAATTTAGCAAAAGAATCCTTTATTAAGACACATCAACAGTCCGTTCCCTCAGAACACAAAAGCCTTTGCTCCTTCAGATGAAGGAAGATGAAATAGCAATTTGTTTTTTTCTTATACTGTTTGAACACAAGAAAGAGGCCCACACATTTATTTTTAGATTGAGCAAAATAATCCATCTCGGAGTTAGAAAAGCGTGTAAAATCTTTAAAGAATGTTTTATTTCCTCCAGGCACCCACGCAGGAACATGACAGTACAACCATTGTTTACTGAGTATTTTGATGTAAAATGCTTAAATTGCCAGGATCACTCAGTGTCAGCTGAAGAAAGCATGAGCAGAAGTTCATGGAAATGGTTTGATTTGTTTTCAAACCTGTGATGAGGGCGGTGGCAGGTCGGAGCTGCTGTCTTCTCTGATGAGCTGGGCTGCTGGGCTGGCGCTGGGGCAGGAGCCAGAGAGTGCCTGGTGCTGTGGCATTGTTTCAGTGGAATAACTTTGGCGTTGCCTTGGAAAGGAGAGGAGTGGACTCTCATGGGTTAAGTGTGCTTGTGAAACTGTCCGCAGGGGACTTGGCTACATGCAGACTGCTGGTTAAACACTGGTGCCCACAGAGGACCTGAAATAGCACCCAGAGAAATTATTTTAGAAGGCTCCTGTGGATTTTGAGACTGGTGAATTGGATTTGTAATCTACGGTATGTGTCAACAACAAGCAAGCAGCATAAACACAAACGTGAAAACAAATGCATTTATAACGTAATTTTGAAGGTTTTGTCTTGCTGGATGAGGGAGAGCCCTTCTGTACATTTCTGTGGTGCCTCAGCATTGTTTTAGTGTGCACAAAGTGAAAAGTATAACGTGGTTTTTGTTTTTCAGAAATATAGGCATGAAACTTCATGCTGTAAGTAATGGCAAGCAGATCTATTTTAGCTTTGCTTTGATTTGCTGGAATTATTCCAGTCTCGCTCCATTACGTTCAAGAACTAAGTTGGTGAGAGGGGAGAGGACGCGTTGCTTGTTTTTGCTCATCCTTCATCACTAAACCCACTCAGCTGGCTCCCTAAAGCGAGAACAAAATTCAAACAAGTGCATCCCCAAACGTGTATTTTTTCCAGCTGCTGTGGTGTGCAGTGCCTTGTCAGTACCTCACTAGAACCAAGTTTCTCCTTATTCCATAATAGTCTGATAATGAGGTTTTTATAAAATCGATTTTCTGTTTGTTTTCTGTGTTTTGTTTCCTCTCTTTGTTTCTCTCTTCTACCTTCTTGGGTCTTTTGTTGTTGTGTTTTTGTTGAAATGAGGTGAGCTTTCTTCTGTGCTAAAAATGATGCATCTTGCAGTAATTTTTAACCTCCTGTGAAAATTAATCCTAGTCTTGGGCAACCTGCTGAGAGAATTGCCTTCCCTTCTCACACATCTGTCGTTCTCTGACAGCAGCTTCCTGAATTTCCTAGGACAACTCAAGCTGCTGTTACAGGGACTCGGCTGCCAAATAGTATTTGTACATTATTTTACAGTATCAATGAAACCTCAGGCAATATTCCGCATAACAAAATGGCCTTTAAAATTTATAGCCATAATTCATGAAGCCAATCATTAAGGATATATTTAGCTCTGTACAATTTGAGATTTTAAACAAATGACATCAACAAAGATTTGGGGACTAGATAACAGAAGTCCTTTTTTTATTGCAAGGATCTGAAATAAATGGTTTTGAGCTTAATACAAAAATAGCCCCAAGGAAAACCTCAATCTGTGCAAGTATCCCCACACTGAAGTCAGGGAAGGGATGGTCTCATCCTTAAAATACAGCTTGTTTTGAAGTCTTTGCACATTCTTTTATCTGATTTGTTATTTACTTAATCCAAAGCTCACAGGCAACAATGCAAAGACTCATCTCAGTAACTTTTAGCTTAAATTCTGTATTTTTCCTTTTAAAAATGCTGATTTATTTTTTTATATGAATTTTACAAAAGAAGTAAACAAAGCTGCCTGCAACCCCTAAAATTCCTGAACCTGAAAGAAATCAGGGGAAAATCTTGTGTTAACTACCTGCCTGCACCTCTCAGGTGCAGTTTTGCTGCTTTTGTTTGCTCTTCATCATTGTCACGTTTCCCCTGTGTAGTCAGTTCTCCTGTGGCTTGGGGGGGTCTTTTCCACTGCAGTAGCTGTGATGGTGATGTTTTCCCTTTGTAAACTCTTGCAAAACCACACGTGTTTGCAAATGCAGGTGACATCCGAGTCATTCTGACTGTTGCGTACGCGTGTTCCGGGTTATCCACCTGCCCTTTGCATCGGCTTCTCCTGCTGCTTCCGAGCGCCCGCAGTGCTGCAGATGCTGCGGGAATGCGGCAGGGAAGCTCCTCTGCCAGCCCGAGCACTGGCTGTGCTGGCCCTGCAGACAGACGGATGGACAGGCTGCTATGCTGGCCCTGCAGACAGATGGAGAGGCTGCTGTCATGAAGCCCCACAGAGCACCTGCGGCTTGTTCTGTACCGTTCCCAGTGCTGTAAAGAGGAGCCAGCTGGCTTAAAAACCTCTGCTCTTGATGTGTGGGCTCTTACTCATCTCCATCCTCCACCAGTGATGTTGGTGCAAGATTTGGTTTTGATACCAGGTCGCTCTCGCAAGCCAAGGAACCCACCTGCGGGCAGGGAAAGTTGGATGGTAGCAGACAGTAGCTGTTTGGTTTCACCCTCAGTAGGTGACATCGGGTTCACTGAAGTGGTTGGTGGTGCCAGATCTGAACGTTATACTGGAGGGGGTGGGTGGTGATAAAACCTGTGGGTTGGAAACGAAAATGTGGTTTTGTGCCCCAGAGAGCTGTTGAGGTTAACTTTCACCAGCATGTCCTGCACTTCAAAACCAAGTCATCACTTACTTTTGTTTCCAATCTGTTTAGCTACAAGCAATTAAAAAAACCCCTGATCCGTAGCTCAGCGTTCTGAGGCAAAAACAGTGCCTTGGACTAGGTTAGTGCCTGTGAGAAGATGGAGTATGGTGACACAACCTTACCTGTCTGTTTGCTTTCTAGAGAAAAGAAGATAGCAAAACAGGTAGCAAAACATACATGGGAGGTTTCCTTTGTGTCTTTTTGAAAATCTAAAATACCAGGTTCATAAAGTCTTTGAAATTATTATTTTCAAGTTATGCTGCGTCAGGTGCAATACAAGAGGCATTTCAGATTTGTAAAATGCAAGGAATTGTAACACTCTTTTTCACTGTAGCTCATGGGCACTTTACCACCATAGCGGCAGGGTTGAGCTGTGAACTGTGTGCTTCCAGAGGTAATTTTGACTGTAGGTGGTTGGCTCTGGATCCAAAGGGTTTACCAAACATTGGAAGCTCCCTCCAGGTGCACTGAGTGTTGGTGGGAATGTGTTCTCCTTCCCCTGTCAGCTGCACCACTTTTGATATACCTCTGGTGCTGTGGCCAGGTGATCAAAGGAGCTGAATCAATAGAAGGGGAATGATTGTCTGCTAGGTTAAGTTCTGGACTGTCTCAGTGCAGGCTCAGGTCAGCGCCAGGGGAAGGAAGGGCGGCAGACCAGGGACCATGGGACCACTCAGTCACTTCTCCTGCAGCCACTGAGGGCTGCATCACCTTCCCCGCACTGTCAAACCTCCCCCGTGAGCCTCAGAGCTGTTCTGCTTCAAAATTATTTTTGCTTTTTCTTCCTTTCTCCTTCCTGGTTCCCACTTGAGGCAGAAAGCTCAAAAGCAGAGTCCTGCTTTTGGTGACTGCTGGCAGCTGACTCGCCTGCCCACCCGCCTGGATGCCTTGCAGGGCTTGGTTCCTTTTGTGTCTTCTACTTGAGATTCAGGACTGCTAAAACAAATACTGTTTACTGTTCATGCTTAATGCTGGCTGAGATCATATAAGAATAATCAAAACATAAAGCTCACAGATACGATAATGTTGTTAGCATTGCTATCTCATTAGTCTTGGGTTTATTTCTGTTCCCTCCTCTCTTTTTTTTAGCATGTCTTAACAATTGTTATCCATGGTAAGAAGACTGTCAGATTGTGGGTACTGTTTGGGAACCTGTCTATCTGCAAAACAAACCTTTAGCTCGTTGAGTTGGAAAAACTTTTTTGTTGCCCTCCTAAGAAAGGGTTCCCCATGCATCAGACATTTCTGGGAATCACCGAGTGTGTGAAGGAAAGAGATCTGTTGAACAAGTGCACTGTCTGCAGTAAAATATAAACATCTTTTAAAAACGTGCTTAGCAGCCACCCATGCTGATAGTTTGCTCGCGGGATGGTGCCTGCCTGACTAGAAATTATTTTAATCACAAATGTATTCACACAGTCTTCATATTTGTTCTTATAAATGCTGTCCTGAATAGATAACTAGGAATTGTTGGTTCAGCTTTCCCTGATAGCAGCTTTGTGTCCGCATCCTCTAAAAAAAGGTGGATGGAGTAAGCTAGGTTTCAGATCTTTGGACTGTCTTTGTATCATAGGTGTGTGTATCATAGCTGTTTTAATCTGTTTTGTGATATGGAACATTTAAACATCCCTGGCAGAGAATATGCTTGGTGTCTCGTGTTCCTCAAGATAGCATGCGAAAACCTTCATGAATTTGTGCATTTACATGGTTGTTTTGATCAACAAGGTAATTCCAGCTTCAAATTTTGGCAGGCTTTTTCAATACACAGCAGAACATTGTTGCATCCGTAATCAAGATCAGTAGAGGCTCATTTAAAAAAGGTATTGTCTCTTTTGTTGGCTGGGTCATTTTGGAAACGAGCTCTGTGTGTGTTTGTGCATCTTGCATCTATCTGTAGTATGGAGAGGGGTTTTTTTAACTACAGAAAAATGCAGGTGGAAAAATGCTTTGAAGAGTAAGTTAGCATGCTATCCCTAGCGTGACTGGTGTGTGAGCAGGAGAGGCCATCTAATATGCAAGATCTCCTCCTGCTCTGGGCTGGTTAAACACGTATGGGTGAAGTGAGGACAGGATGGTCTGATTTGGTCCTGCCTGTTGTTTTCAAACTAACTCTTCATGCATATGCAACTTTGTGATCTTCATTGCATTGAAGTGGCAAAAGCCTGTGCAGTTGACATGAAAAAATACATCTAAAGCTAAACATTTTTATTAAAATATAGTATTAACTGGAAAGCAGCTGTAAATGTGACTTTTTTTTTTTAGCATGAACAGGTGACCTTCTCTGCTGACTGTTGCAGTGGCAAACCTCTCATTAGGAAAAAAAGAAAGCTGACAACATGATGAAGGACGTGGAGCTCGTAACTGGCTTTCTCATCCTTGCTGCACTGCTTGCTTGGGTTTTCTCAGCACTAATAATTTAGTCTGAAATCAGGCAAAGAGCAATAGCTGTCACACTTGAGCTACACACACACATTGCAAATCCATTTTGCTGAGGAGGAGATACCAGGCAGCACATGAAATGCACACATGCTGTAGCTGTTCTTCACCTGTGCTGCCTGGCTATCTACAGGCACCAGTTTCACCTGAGATGAAGGAGATGGAGAAGCACGGGGCTTGCTTGTGCACAGGACGTCACAGGGGCAGCTCTAAATGGGCTGTGACAGCAGAGGCATGCGAATAAGCAGAAATAAGCAGTCGGGTGGAAATTACTGAGATGGGAAGGAACAGAAAGGTCTGCAACACCTCACCAGTTGCCTGAAAGGCAGCCCGTATCCGTTCCAGTTAATATCTACTTCCAGACCTCCTGTCCTGGTCTTTGCGCAATCTCTACGCTGTTAACGCCGCTGGCCTTGTTTGAGTCCACACATCTCAGCGATGCCACTCGGTGGCTTCTGAAATAATGCATGGCTAACTCTCTTGGAGATGATTTTTTTTGACAGCCTGCTTGAAACTATTCAGCCACAGCCTCCTGATGAGGCGAGCTATTTAAAAACCAGGGAGAAGGCTTCAGCCCCCCACTTCCCTGCGTGTGAGAGCCATACGGTGCGTGTGGTCCTTCAGCTCCACTTGGCACATGTGGCAGAGAGGGATAAAGATGTGTGCTGTAATTTTTAGTGGAATAGCATTTAAAAAAAGAAGCAACCTTAGAAGCTCTTCAACCCCATTCTCATTAGCAAAAAAAAAAAAAAAAGCATTACTTATACCTTGTAGTACCTATGCCAAAACCTGGCTCTTAAAGAGATTCTTGTTTTCCCCTTCCCACTCCAGCCATCACACCCAGACCAAGGAGCAGGCTGCTGGTCCCTCCTGCTGTGACAGTCTAGCGGGTGTAACTGTGTCAGCAGGAAAAGAGCACAGTGCTGGGAAGGTTGATGCTGTCCCTCCCATATGTTACTCCTTGGCTGGGGCACCACACTACTTCTGGTTGATAATGGGTGTCTGGCTCACATATTGCCACGGCCATTGGGCATCTCATTTGCTCCTTAAGCAGTTTAGTCTGGTTTTGGGTGTTTCTTATTATCCTGATTTCCCTATTCATCTCTCTTTAGCACATCTAACAGAGCAGTGCAAGGCTCGGGGTATGAGCAGAGCTTTGTGCTTAAGGAAGTGTGAGGTTTTCTGGAATTTCTCGTGAAGAGAGGACTTGGAGGTATTTCTGAGAGTTTTGTCACACAGTTGCTATGCAGCTTGAGTTGAGTGCCTGTGCAGATTTTAAATTGTTTTCTAAATTAAGAGCTCCCTCTCTTCTTTTGTGGGTATGTGCACCTGTGCATTTTTGCAAGCCTGATGTAGTAAAGGCAGACTAGTTCCTCATGGAACTTCTGGGGCTTGTTGCGTTTGTGTAGATGCTTGAAATTACATTTGCCCCAATTCTGAAATTCTTTTCTGCTCAGGATCGAAGTAGTACTGAATCCTTCAGTGACTGGGGTTTTTTGACTTGTAATGGGCAAGGGTAAATCCTGCTGCAAATTCAAATCAGCAGATCTGTGCTGCCCTGGTACTTGTGGGAAGAGAATCACACACAACCTTTCACAGCCTATTTTCTAATAGACACTTTAGCCATTAATTCCCCTTCTTTACACCTCCTTTAGCATAAGGAAAGCTCCTTTTCATGTGATTGAATGCATTATGGTACAGGAGACAAACATTTAACTCCCTCAGGGAAAGAATGATGCTGTAGAGCAAAGCAAAATACTCTTTATCTGCTCAGCTGCAGTAGGTTATCGTGTAGATGGCAATTCCTGCAGGCCTCTAGCCTTTGAGTTGTTTATGCTCTGATAAAGGGAAAGCATTGATGTCTTTATTACTTTGGTAAAGAAACTGCATTAAAATTTATCACCCAAGCATATGGTATTTATATACGTTTTTGCTTTCTGTAGTATTACATTTGCTTTCTGGATACATTAGTATGATGTGCTGTGTGTGTGTAAGTGAGCAGAAAAGAATCTGTAGGAATTCATTCATCAATTAATCTCTCTGAAGTAACTTCCTCAACTGAATTTTCCCAGAAGGGAAGCAAGTATAGGAGTGCTGTCTGAAGTGACTCGGAATTGCATCTCCCTCCCCACATCATTACCTCTCCAAGGCACTTGCATGTATTGGAGGTTTTCAAAGGGTTGTACCTACCATAAATGCTAAATGAAAATGCACAACTTCTTTGTCAAAAACACCCAAATCAAAACAAGCCCCCCCCCAAACCCCCTGAAAATATGTAATACCTCTTTTTTTTAATTTTATTTAAACTTTTGTGGGTATCTGCATAGAGATTTCTTCTTGGCTGAGGTTGCAAGTAGTGAGGAAAAAGGAAGTGAGTGATTGTGCCCAGTACCAAGGGGAGAGAGTGGATGTGGGTTTTAGGTCTTGCTGGTCTGAGCTATTTTGTTGAAGTTATGTTGAACCAACAGGCTTAGAAGTCCTATTAATGGTAGTCTCTACATTCTTCTGTAGACAAAATTTATTTCATGACTTTGGCTTTATGTTTATCCAGCTCTTTGTCCACAAAACCTTAAAACTAAACTTATCCTGGACGTTGTGAAATGTCTGTTTTGCCAATTAAGTCTGTAAATCCTCATCAAAGAGATACTTGATTTTATCTTGATGAGCTTTTTAAACTTTTCTCTTTGCTTTTTAGTCTTGCTTATTGGGGAAATTCATCAGTCCAGATTCTGCTCCTGTCATATGTTATCATCTGTATACAGTTTTAAATTTGTCACTTACATTATCAGTCATGTAATAGGCATGAACCATGTTGCACAGTCTGTGAGTAGCTGTTCCCTGGGATTTGTGTGCATAAGCACTGCAGACTACAAAGGTGGCAGTTTCTTCTGCCTGCTTTCTTAATGTACTTTTCTGTCTTTCTGAATAAGATTTCTTTGCGTGTTACATCCATTTATTTAACCTCTCCAGAGTCTGTGGGCTGGCATTAACAGAGGAACTGTGCTGGAGTCCTGGGTCAGGTGTGAGTACCTGCTTGCAGCTGGATGTGCGTGTCTGGCTCTGGAGCTGCCTTCTGCTGGGGGAGGTGGGAAATGGAGAAGCACGCTGCCCTGCAGACCTTTTTGGAGGCTGTGAGATCACTGGGAGTTGGGCCTGTGCTTGAGCAAAACCAGACTTTCTGGAATATAAATTAGTGTTATTGCTGAGGGGGGTGGTTATTATTGAAGCACAGCATATGGGAACGTTGGCATTGGAAAGCAAAACCAAAACAAGAGCCCAGAGACCCAAAAGTTCTGTACGTCCCATGCTTGCGCTTGGCTTCTGCCATCAAAATGTTTTGTGAATGACACTTGGAGACATCTGCGTCATCCCCAAACTGACAGCGGGTTCGAACGTGGCATGAGGAAACCCTAGCTGGATGTTGTGCAGATGTCAGTGTCATCCAGCAAATATGCACAGGGCTTAAACCGAGCTGTGTGTGGGGAGTAGTTACCATGTTCCCCGTGAAGGCTGTAAAACTGCCAGTGGGGATAGACAGCAACATGTAATATTTGATCTTCTACACCCACAGTCCTCAGTGGAGCTGATCTCATTTCAGGGGTTTCTTTGGCTGTAGGGCTTTTTAACTCTTCTTCGAGCAGCATTGTCTTTCTCCTTTCCCCATAATCTCTTGAAACTGGCAACAAAAGGCCTTGCTGCTGGGTGGGAGCTGTGGGTCATGGTAGTTTACAGACTGAAACACAGCCGAGATGTGACTTGTAGGAAAAAACAAAAATTGGCAAAAAATTACTCAGCGTGCAGAAAAGCCCAGCTCCTTCAGGCACTGGGCACATAGCTTTGTAAAGATGAGGAGTCCTTGGACACTGCTGCTGGGGTGGAGTGGCAGGGTGTGTGCCCCCCAGGGCCAGCAGGTTTGGGGCACGGGGGCTGTGACGGGTGGCAGTCGCAGTCCTACCCGAGAGACAGGAGCATGCCCCGGCGTGGTCAAACGGCTCTGACCAGTTCTGCTGTGGTTTTGGCACTGAAAACAAATTTTCTGTGCATGTCCTGAACAGTCTGGGGTTTTAATCTCTAGAGCAAATGTTTCACCTTGTATTTGATACAGGTGTCACAAGTCCATTTGTGGGCAGTTTTGTTTGCCCAGTGCACATTTTACTGCTGGTGAACGTGTTCAGTTTTTCAGTGTTAGGCTGTGGCAGGATAGCAGAACAGAGATTAAAGATGCTTGAAAACCCACGCTCTTCAGGGAAAGTCTCCAGCAGGGCCGTGGTGTTCCTGGCATGTCCTAACTTAGTGGCTCTTGGAGTAAGATGAAAGGGATCCTGAGCATCCCTGATACCTTATGTTCTGTACCTCTAGAGCTGCACATATTCTGGGGGCACTTTTGTCTTAAAAAAAACCCCAAAAACAGAGGTCCTTGTGCTTCCAAGTGCAGACTTCTGCAGTACTTGTTCAGTGTCGTGTGTTTGCTTTCCATGTGCCATGGAAGAAGAAAGTGGCTGCTGCTGAGCCACCAGACCTGTGAAGAACAGCAGTCAGTCACTGACCACTGCCCTTCTGGGTTACAATAAATCCTCCTGACAATTGCACTATAAATACTCGTTGTATGTAAACCTGTATCAATTTCAAAGCCTCCTCAGGCTTATCTGGAAGAACTTCAGGAAGGGGTGTGAGTTTTTTGGCAAGGATGAGACGTCCAAACTAGCTGTCGCAGATATTATCTGATTCTCAGGTTAACTGAAGTCTGCTTTTGTCATCTGTTATCACCTCATAAAACTTAAGTTTCTGGAATGAAAGACGCAGACTGATTTCGATTTGTTGCAATGGAGCCATTGTAGAGAGCTTTTCAGTGCTTCGTCCTGGCAGGATCTTGATTCCTTATCTGTTTTGTGGGAAAGGTTTTTACTGCAGTGCTGTCAGGGGATATCTCGGGAGCTTTCTGAAGCAATTTGCTAGTTGAATGCTGCTTTTCTGTACAGCAAGATGCAAGTTTCTGTCTGTGCTGTTCACCACTTACTAAATTAAGAAGAAAATTAGGTGGTTGAGCTACCAGGTTAAGCTTTCTGAGGGTAAAAGAAGGATCTACTTTTGGCCCCTTGAGTTATGAAGCACCCTGATCTCTTGCTGTGTGGCAGAAGTTCCATGCTGTTTGCTCTCCTTCTCCCCTCCTCCTGCCAGCTGTGGGCTGCTGCAAGCCTTGCTAGATCCCAGCCCCTTGCTTCCATTCATGTGACTTGTCTGGCCGTGCCTCAGCTTCTGTGTCTCTCGGGGTGAGTAAGGTCAGAGGCAGCTATCCATGCATCATTTTCTGAAGAAAAGTCAAATCTTTGTCAAACGAGCACTGCCTCTTTGAGGGCTTTATATAGACACAGACAAATGAGGTTGCAGGGAAAAGAGATGCCTCATCTCCTCTTCTCGTTCCAGTGTAAATAGTGCAGCATATGGGAAACAAATAAGTGACCTTTCTGAGGAAGCGTGAAGGACAAAGCTTTTTGACTTTAATAAAGTGTTTGCTTTGCTGCTTACCTTCTTCTGGGGGAGGATCCTTCTGATGGGACACTGTAGCTTACTGCCCTCTTCCTTTAACACAAGGAAGGTCTTCCCAGCCTTTCCCTTTCAGCAATTATGCCGATTGCTTGGTGTTTCTATTGGATTTCTTGTTTATAGGCAAGAAGCTGATCTTGGGTGCACTTTGCTCCTTATAATTACTCAGCTCTTGGTTTGTTTTTCATTTCAATTTCCTTTAATGATACCAGTTAGGAAAGGATGTGTAAATAACAGGTACTTTCAAAATCCATGCCTTGCCAGTGGGTGAGAAGCCAGTCTGTGGAAGTGAGGTGGTGTTCCCCAGGGCCAGGTGGCGGGTTGGTGTGTGGGTGCAGCGTGGGTCTTGCTGCAGAGCACCCACAGCACTGCTGGTGGCACTGGAAGGAGGGCACTGCTGCTGCACCCCTGCCGCTGCGCACAGCCTGGGCACAGGGCACACGGGCTGTGCCAGGGGGCATTGCCGCTCTCTGGCTGCACGGTTGCCCTGTTGGCACGTGCCTGGGGGGAAGCATGAGGTGTTGGCTGTGCTTGTCCCAGCTCCTGGCTTGCCCAGAGGTACCCAGGCTGCTGATGCGTGGTGTCGTGTGTGTGCAGGGGATGTCCTGCCAGGAGCCGCTGGGTGGTTTTGCTGATACATTCAAAGCAGATTTATGTGTTTGCAGAAGCTGCAGCGTCTGCTGTTTGTTATGTAACTGGCAAACATGAGTACTGCTTTTGCCTTGTGCTCTTCACCAGGGCTGTGTCGTGCCTGGGCTTGTGAGCCTGGCTGATGGCAGCTGCAGGCGCTGCCTTGGTTGTTTTCCTGGTCCCCTTCAGGAGGTGTTGGTGGAGTGCCAGGGCACTGGCAGGGAGCTGGCTGCCCTTCAGAGGTCCTCACCAGGCTTTCGCTGGGGAGCCCCACACCCTGCCAAGGCAGGCGTGTGGTGGTCACTGCCTGGGCTCCAGCAAAATGGGTAGGGGAGGTACGTGGGCAGTCCTTTGATCCAGATCCAGGTTATCTGCAGGCTTTTTCCAGAAATCCCCGTGTTGCTCCTACCCGGTGGTATGTTCAAGGTTTTATTCTGAACTGCAGAAGTTACAATTGTATTGCTTTTGTATTTTTTTTAATGGCAGTTGATGTTCCCATGAGTCCAAGAGCCAGTGTGCAGGGACCCTGTGTGTGATTCCTCCAGTTAAAGCCATCTCTGCTTTGCCTTCTCCAAGCTTAGGGCTTTATACTGGCTTCTTTTTCTGCTGAGTGCACATGGGTGCATAAAAGAACACAAGTCTTGATACGAGGAATGTTGTCAGCTGAATGAGCACCATTGTTTAACGTGATTTCCTCAAGAGATGCTCTTTGGAGACACTTTCTGTCTTTCTTAGAATTTATATCCTACTAAAGACTTGACAACAACAGGCTTTGTAGAATTGCATTATTAACTGCCCTTCTGATGGGAATTTTAGTTCTTTTTCATTATTAATGGACTTCAATGAAATTTATAGAACCATTGCTAAGCATCTGTTTGCATCTGTTTGTCTCATGTCAGTTGGTAAAAACAAAATGAATTCATGCTGCTTCCCCCTTTCTGTTGTAGCAAACCTTACCCAGTGATGTCCACTCCATTGAAGAAATTTTGAAGGTAGGTACTCTTAAATAATACATCTCTGTGTTTGCTTGTGTTTTGCACGCGTTAAAGTAATGGGGGAAAAAACATCACTTTGCTTCTGTCAGCAGATGTTGCAATCACTAAAAGTGTGTTTTGGGGTACACTGTGGAGAAGTAAAGGTAAAAGTTAGCTAAGGATACAGGTGGAGATGTAAGACCTGACTTTCTATCAGTATGTAAGCGTAACAGTGTGGTGCAGTCCAAAAGCAGGACTGACAAGTCATATGAAACAGCCAGAGCTGCTCCTTCATCAAGTCAGGAGCTTGCCATTACTGAGTGCTCATTCTCCAGATGAGCTGGACATGCTGGTCCTCTCCATGCTGCCAGCCTCAGCAGCGTGGCCCTGGGTGGGAGCATGAACCTGCGTCCTTCCACCTGTCTGCGCACGGCACTTGCTGCTGGGCTGCTTCTCCTTCACTGTAACTCTAGTCCACTTGTGAAAAGCTAAGCCAGTTCTGATGCCAAACTGTCTCTGTAGCCTTGTGCCAGAGCTGGCTCTGTGAGCAGTGCACAGGCTCCCACTAGCTGGGTTAGGGTGTGTGTTCCCTGTTCACTGAGCACGGTGTGAAAATGCACTGTGATCTGCAAGCCAGCCATTCTGATCCTGAGAAGACAGTTCCTTGATGTCAAATGCTATTCTGAGACACTGAAGTCCTAGGAGAGGTATTTGGTTTCTGTGATTCACTTCCCTCACTGTTGCTTCAAGTTTCAAAATCCTGGTGCCTTTATTGCTCCCCAAAGCTGCTGCTGGGGCAGTGTTTTGACTGAAGGGCAGTTGTGTGCAGGTGCTCAGCAGCTGCTGGGTGCTGGTTGATGTTGCAGCACGAGTACTCCACCTGGAAGTGCTGCATCCTTTTGCGTTTCACGAGACATCGTGTTTCCCTGCCTGTTAGTAATGCACAACATTATTTTTGTAGCAACCACAGGCGAGCATATATAAATACTTGAAGAGATGTAGTGCAGTATATTGAGGAGTTCATCCTCTATTGAAAGGTTGCACGGCTCGTGAATGAAGCGAGCGATGAACTGAATTGGTGGGAGGGAAGAAAGGATAAAGCAAGGGTGGGAACAATAAAATCAAATAGTTACCCAAATTAGTCACAGGCTGCTTCTAGTTCTTGCACAGAAACCCCTGTAGATTACTCTGATCCCTGCTTATAGAGCCAAGGTAGCAATGTGGTTTCATTCCCTATTAAATCTTTGCATTTCACATTATTCCTAGTAGATTTGGAAGCTAGGGACACTTCTGAACTTTCATATTTGTGCCTTGGTAGAAAAAAATGGCACTTGTAAATTAGGGCACAGTAGAGATTTTCACACTTCAATCTATTTGGGACCAAAAGTACACAAATGTACTTTGCACTGACATGTTCCTCATTAATTTCTCTTAAGCCTATGAGCCATCTGCACGTGGTGCATGCTCATCATGAGATGCGTTTAGCATCAACATAATGTCTAAATTTCTGAGCTTGAGTGAAGTGTTAGCAGTGCTACTCTGCGTGCTGCTTTCTTCAGGAAGGTGGCAGGGAATGGTTGTGCTGACAGACACCCTGGGTGGGGATGGTGTGTGCACACCTGGAGTACGGGGGTTGTGTTGGGCTGGGGAAGAAGTCCTGAGATAACTGTTCCTGGAAAGGCAGTGAGGGTAGCAGGCTGGATGAATTCACTTCTTGGAGTGACCATTATGCTCTTCAGGATTTAAAATTGAGGATTAGGAGCCAAGAAGAGTCTTTTGTGTGGTTTCAAAAAGGTGGTTCTGAATATCTGAGCCCAAACTTCCCCAAAGGCCTCATGCAGATTAACCCGCATTAAAGTTTTTAGTGTATGTTCAAGGCAAAGAGCTGTGTCTGTGCTAGGCTTTTCATGTGTGTTAGCTGCAGTGCAAGCCAAGGCTTCAGCATGCTCCTCTGGGCCCAGCTGTGGTGCCAGAAGAGGTTGGAGGTTGCTCTCGCCTGCCAAGCCCTGTCCTGTGACTGGGTGTTTGTGCTCTGCTTTCCCCCAGACCACAGCTGAGCCCAGGAAGCTGGTACCTGATGGTGACGATGGGTGAGAGTAAGGGCAGGGGAACAGGGCAGAAGGATTGCTGAAGTCACAGCACATCAGGCAGTCTCTTTCTTTGGTTTGAAACCACGCCTGGAGCTCTGCGTCGCAGACATCTTGGTCGGTCAGGGCAAAAGCCAGTGTTCCAGGAAGAATAGCCCGGGGAATGGCTGGCAGTCAGAGCACCCTGACTGACTTCCTCAAGTTATGGAAAGCCTTTTGGAGTGATGTTGCTATAAAGGGATATAAGAACTTCTGTAATAGGAAAGTGCTGTGCTTTGAAAAAGCCCAGAACTATTCATATACGGGTTTTATTTACTTTTCCCTGTATTAACTGTGATAGCTGTAGAGGCTGAGGCCTAATCCTGCAAACACAGTAAGTACTTAACTCTCCACAAGCTTCACTGAGATTGCATTGGCCAAGTAACAGCAAGCATGCTTGCAGAAAAGGAGCACGTCCTCACCATGAGCTCAAAGGAGGGCTTCTCACTGCAGTACCATCTCTTGAGTTTATGGTCAGGTCAACAAGGACTTTTTTGGTAGATCCATATGAATCTCTTAAGCATAAAACTTCACCTGCATGTATCAGCAAAAATACTGTAAGCTGCTTCTCTCAATCTCTTTCCAGGAAATGACCCACTCATGGCCACCTCCCCTGACAGCTATTCATACACCCAGTACAGCAGAGCCTTCCAAATTTCCGTTCCCAACAAAGGTAAAACAAGCTCTTTTTGCCAGGGCTTTTGATAAGTTAGAAGAGAGCTTTCCAGTTCTTACATGTGTTTCCATCTGATTTTGTTCCCCTGTCATAGATAAAGGCTGTTAGGAGAGGTTACCTTCAGAAGTTGTCAGATAAATTAAAGCACAGTGGATCTCGAGTTGTGTAACAGCTGCTTGCAATGCATCATTTTACTGACAATGAGATCAGATTGTGCTTCTGAGTAATTGTTTTTGAGTGGTAGTGTCATTATCTTTCCTTTTTTTATTTATAAGCAAGCTTTGTATTTTTAGAGTTGTAAGATGTTTGAGCCAGAGAGGGGGATGAATGAATAATGTTTCAATGACTTACGCGTTTGTTATAATATTGGGCTTCAAATGTGACTGCTTCTTTTTTTTTTCCAGAAACATTTTAATCATCTCATCTCTGTTGCAGCACAAAAACCACTTTATTGTCAACAAAAATATTTGCTGAAGGTGTTAAACAGAAGTGTTTGCCAGCTCTTGCTTTTTTTTTTAGTATTTCTTCAAAAATGCACATAGCGCTGATATGCGAGCAACACGTTTTAGCCACAGTGGCAGGTATCATTTCTATCCATGCTAAGCTATGTCAAGCCAGCTTAGACTATAAGACATGTCAAAGTCATACTTTGACAAGTTAGTCAAAGTATTTTTTACAGTAAGTAACACATGGAAAACAAATCATCAATACATTGCTATTGAGGAGTGATTTATTTTATTCTCAATTTGCACTTTGTCCTTCCTTTCTAGGAATTGCAGCACACTGGATCTGTAGCACAGAATCAGAGTAAGTAGAAATCCAAAGAAAACACACTGTTATATGTGTATTGACAGATTGTGTTGTGTGTTATAGGTTGAGGAGAACATCAAATGTTTACATTGATTAAGAAGCACTATTTCCTGTGCTTTGTTGAACAGTGATGAATTTAGAAAATGCTTAATAGATTGTACGCTTTCATTATCTAGAAATTAAGGCAGCAGTTCAGCAGAGAACAAACAGTATTTTGTTAGGAAACCCCATTTGGAGTGATGAATAATCTCAATAGCAAACAAATACGTCCTGGAAGAAAGTGACTTTCTAATCTGATGCTCAGAGACCATAGGGTAAAATACACTATAAGTGAGGCAAATAAAACCAACCAATTCATTTTTGATTTACAGAACAGAATGACACACCTTCAAAAACGTTGCCTAGTTCTCAGCCAAGAACATCGTAAGTAACCAGACTTGGTTCCCATCTCTACTGTGCAATTGCTTAAAAGAACCTCGATTAATTAAAATTTGGTTAGCTTGATGATTCCAAAGATTAAGGTTTTATCAGTCTGATTTTTCTCAGAAAATTTCAATGCAGGGAATTTTCACCAACAGAAACATCACTGTGTTAAAAACAAAACCCTCAACTATTAATGTACTAGATTTAAGTTTTTTTTCCTCTTTCCTCCACAGATTTGTGGCTACTTAACATCTTGTCACACTTAGTGCTATTCAAACTACTAATAATGCATTCAAATGACATAATTATAAGGGATACAAACTGAATCTGATATATTCTGCGTATTGTTTTGAAGCCTGTGAGGGCTAGTAAAGCTACAGCTATAAAAACCAGAGAAATAAGGGTGAAATTTTAGAGCAATCATATGATATAACTTTCTGGAATTGCCCAAGGAAAAGTCTTTCTAAAAAACATTGTCTTAATTTTATTTTTATTAAAAAAAACCCACCCAAACAAACAAGCAGAAATAACTTTCATGTGGACTTTCTAAAAACATTGATTTACATTCTAATAATGTTAGCTAGTTGCAATGGGGGGTGAAGATGAAATTTCTATTGCTTTTCTTAATAGTATTTATATATTTCTACTTTTCTTTATATATTTATTCTTTTCCCTATCATGTTATGTTTTCTCTCAGAAGAAAGCTTCTTAGAATTTGAGTCTCATAAGTTGTTTATGTGTAATCACTACAGAAGTTTTACAAAGCTAGGAAGGAGTGCCAACTCATAAATGAATAGCTCCAATAGAAATTTTAAATTGGTGGATGAAATAACTTGGTACTGTCCTTGCGGGTAGAAGTGATTATTAACTAGGCTAATTACCTAAACTGCTTGGAAGTAGTTTTGTGTGGGCTGACAACAGTCTTTCAGGATTAACCTGGCTAGATGGCAGCTTTGATAAGTTCTGAGCCCAAAGTAATAAGTAGAAATTTTTCCATGTCTGGAAGGTTAAGGGTTCTGTGTGCAAGGCATTTGCCAAACCATTAAATGTGTATCAGTTCATGTGTTACATAAAGATCTCGTGTTACTCCATGATGTGTTGTTCCATGGAAGGCTGCAAACTACAGACTACAAAGCTTACTCCACTTGTTTTCCTTTTCCTTATCATGAACAATTTAATTAAAAAAAAAAAAATAAAAATGGGCTATTCACAAGTAAGAGGAAGAGCATCTCTCCATCTTGGTTGAGACTGTAGAATTTTGCACTAAGATCTGTAAAACAACCCTTTTCAAACTGTTCCTGAAGAGGAGCCCTAACTAGCTGGAGATGGGATAATGTCTTGCTGAGCAGTCAGCTACTCCCTTAATCCATTCTGTATTTTGCTCCTCCATCTTCCACCTCAGTTTGCTCTTCTTGAACAATTTCTGGAAATTTTCATTGCACTATTAAAAATACTAGTCTCAACTGCTCCAAGCTCTGCCTTCTTCCTCAGCTACCCTACAACCATCATCTTTATTTCAACTCAGTTGCTTGTAAAAGTCCCTCTAGAACTTCAGTCAGTTGTCCAGGCAGCAGAGAGAGAAGCAACTTCTACCGTAGAGAAGGATCTGAATATACTCCTCTCTTAGCCCAGGGGTCCAGAATTGTAAATTTGGCATGGTATGTAGCTCTGTCCTTAGCCAACATCCCCTCTCTGCTCAGCATCCTTGTGGGCACTTCAGAGCCAGCACTCATCTACCAGGGACATGGATACTCACAACTGATGAAGCCAGCTGAAGCAGGAGGAACAGGGGGGCTTAGGTTTATGTCCAAAATGGAGTCAAGCGAGATTTGCCCTAGGACTTCCTCTACTTCTTCCCCTTGAGCTGATGCATCCCTTCTTTTTTGTTTTGTTTTTGTTTTCATTTGCACAACAGGGCTTGCTTTCTTTGCTGTTCAAAGCACACGTGACTGACTGAAAATTCAGCTGCCTGGAGTAGCTCGCGTTACAAAGTCTAGCTGGCTGAAAACAAACAGTGTTTGTGCTGGTTAATTAGAGGCTGAAATCCCTGTGCATCTGTGTGCCCAAATTAAGCATTCAGCTTTACTGAGCATGCAAGGGTCTCCCAGATGGCTTTCATTCTTGAATACAGCCCTGAAGTTAGCACCTGGCTGTGCTGGAATGGAAGTAGCCCTTCTTTTAAAAGGGGAGATGCCAAGCTCATTCTTGGTGATGCATCTTTATCCCAGCTGGCAGAGAGTGACCAGCCTGTGCTTTCAGTGGGGTTATTTGGCAAGTGATATTAATTTTAGTGCTGCTTCTCTTGCTAAAAGAGCTCTCTTTAAATAGCTTTACAGGGAGATTGATGTTGTGTAAATAAGCTGCAAATGAACAGGTCCTGCCAGTGCAAATGTGGCATCTATTAACTCTTGAGCTAATTAAAGCATTAAAATTATTAAAGCAGATTTATTTTCTTTAACTGGGCTATTTAACAATTTGTTGAAACTGGCTTTTTCTGTCCTTGCAGAAGTATGACTCATTTAAAGTTTTAATGTTCTTCCTTGATGCTAATTAAGTCGTTGCAGTGTTCTTTTATGCTGATGCATTTTATTTACCAACAGCTCAGGTGAAAAAGGTAGCCCTTTTTTTACAAACAGTTAAATCGTATTTAAAAGAAGATCTAGGTAGTGTTTCCTTGCATTATCCTCTTACCTCTAAAAGAAATGCATCTGTAGTCCACAATTTTTAAAGCAAACCAAATCAAAAAAAATGAAAACACTTTCAGAACTTTTTAGCATCCCTGGAAGGTTGTTCATGATCACCTTTGAAGGACTACTTCCCCTAGTGGGTTGGAAAAAAAAATGAAAAGAATTCATTGAGATGCCAGTAGACATTTGTCCAAACTGCCCAGAAGTGTTGAAAGTAGCTGTATTGTTGCCATTGGTCTTTTTTTCCTTTTTGTGTCTCAGTGGACTGGCAGTGAGCTTAGGCTCTAGCTCACGTGCAGAGTTGGCACATGCAGGATTGCTGCAGACTGCATGCTGTTTGCCATCAGTAGGAAATTCAGGGGCTTTGCTTGCCAAGGTGGTGTCTCCTAGTGCTTCCCTTCAGTGTTTACTCTAAAGGAAGAGGCAAGAGGTGATTTCCACCGAGAAGGTGTGTGAGGAAATGAGGCTGTGGAGGCTGGGAGGTGGAGGAGGACAATAACAGGGGAATGGCAAAGTCAGAATGCCTGAACAAAGAAAGCATGTAGGTCTTTGTGAGTGTAATCAAAGGAGCCCTTGTGGCACTGAGAGCTGCTTCTGCATCAGTGAGAGGTACTTGGGGACTAGGGTGTCACTACCTTTGCAGGAGGCATCACCTGTGTGGGAGGGGTTGTCTTTGTACTGGTAGACCCAGGAGACCTTTGGGGTTTCTTCATGCTGTCCTGGTCTGTGGACAGAAGTAGTCATCACTTCTGGCTAGTGGAATTGTTTGTTGTGAGACTGGCCAGCTTCAGCAGCAAACATGATCCTGTTTCAATTAAAGTAACTCGATGCACAGACCCACAGAGCCATTAATCTTTTCCGCTTTGTTCGTAATTTGACATGAAGGCTTGAAAGACTGTGAAGGTTTGTGTAGTTTTTCCTAACAAGCGTCAGGAACACTAAGTCTCCCCCCACTTTTCCAAGGTGATGTTCACTGGGGATCTTTCATATTTGTTTTCTTGCTATAAAATGTATTGTGAGGAGGGGTTGAAGGCTTTTTTTTCTTATTTGGGCATGAGAAAAATTTATCACGAGAGCCCTTAGTTTGAAATGAGGCTGAAATAAAGTTTTGAGCTGATTGCTTAAAATCCCTCTCTCAGTTCCCAAACTTCTTAATTTTTGGAATGACACTTAAGTAATTCTCTGGGTTGAGAAGTCAGTCTCCAGCTAGTTTCAAAATTTGAATCACTACACTTTTGAATAGCAAGAGTTTTGCCTGTCTGTTTTCCATCTCCTTCTGGGATGCCTGAATGATTGCAAAAGAGAGGGACAATAATTTGGGAGAACTTTGGGTCCTTCCCCACCAATCCTCCCCCTTCAGCCTTTTGAGGACTTTGGTAATGCATTGAAATTGCAAGCAGTAGTTACCACCTTCAGGCAGAGGACTAAATTATGCCTTTGGAAACATTTGCAGGCAGCCTGCTCTCTACTCTAGCAATAGTAAAACAGAGTTTGTGTCTCCCCACTTGTAAACTGCTTCGAGTATCTGAACTGCTTGATGTTATAGTTACCACTGAGATGTGTAGGAGCTTGAAGTTCATTGTGTAGAGAAGAAATAGGCTTGACTTTGGCATTTACTTATGTATGTGTGATAGGAGACTTCAGCTGCAAAAACCCCTGCAACAGAATATTCACAGCCCCTGAGAGCAGAGAGTGTGAACACGCACAGCTTGTGGTGCAAAGATAATGCATTCTGTCCCTTAGGGAGCCAGTGCAAACTGATAGTGTGCTAGTCTCTTGCTGTACAAGGATCAGACCCCTTCCACCCTGCCCTGCTGTGTTGGTGTAACCGTTTGTTGGCAGTGTTAGTGGTGCTAGGTAACCATTGTTGAGTAGCATTCCACTCGCAGAACTTTGTTGTCTGTAGATGGCAGCCAGTGATACTGACCTCCATTGCGAAATCTCCCGAGTTTAGCTGGAAAGCCTGGTGAAATATCTAGGTTGTGTGTTAGCATTTTATCAATAATTCAGGTAATGACAGGGTTTAGCAGCTCGAGCATACTGAATGTTCAAAAAGTATGTGGGAGGTTGGTTTGTTTTGGCGAGTGCAAACGAAGTATTTTTCAGTGTCTGCTGCTTGAAAACGTGTCTGCCTTGGCTGATATTTATCTTCTGGTTGTCTTTCAGAATGCTCCAGGACGACCTGCAGCTCAGTGATAGTGAAGAGAGTGGTGACGACCAAGTCAGTTTTAGATGTTTTATACTCTAGGCACACAGACATCCCTTTAAATCATCATGACTTGTGTTGTTCTGAGTTCCTTAAGCTAACCTTTCCTCCCCCTCTCCTCTTTGTTTTTGTGAACAAAACAGGTTGTTGAAAAGCCACCTTCTTCACTTGCTCCTCCAAGGTACAGATTTGTTCCCAAACTACTAGCTAGACCAAATAAGGAGGAAAAACAAAACTACTTCTTATATATGGGGAAGATGGGTAGGGATGCCTGGTTTCTCTTGTAGATACAGGCTTTGGTTTCTAGCTGCCTGAAGCTGCTGTTGAAAATTGGCTTTAGTTATGTGGGCTTTTATGGAAAGCTCCGATCAGAAATGAATAATCCAGGCACACTGGATTTTTCCTATGAACCAGAATTGTATTTCCCCAACTGTTTCCTTCTTTTCTCCTCTTCCCTTCCACCAGTGTATGTGTAGATTGCGCTGGAGCTGGTGGGATTTTCAGTCATAGTATTGATGGGTGAGGTGCAAGTCCGGTTTTAGTTTAGAAGGAGGCCCATAACAGCCAAGCGGGTGAAGAACAGAAAAGGGATAGGTAGACTCCTTGAGGCTGTTTCAGCTCTTCCTGATAAGGAACTGATTGTAAGCAGTTCCTACCATGTATTGTTAGTCAGAAGCAATATTCAAGGTAGACTAAGCATCCATGTGCCAGCATTAGAGGAAGAAAGATGGAGAAGCCCAGAATTTTTTTTTCCTATAGGAGAGCACTGACATACATTTTTGGCTTGATATCTATATTCTTCAAGCACAGGGTGATGGTCTACAAAGTTAGACTTGCAGAAGGGCACACCACTTCTTGGCGTGATCTGCATCTCTGCAAGCTCTTGAAATAGTGTTCTCACGATATCAGTCTGGATCAGCAAGGAGCTTGCCTCCAAATCATACAAATGTGTTGATACTGACGTGGGAAACAGTTTTCAAAGTAAAGAAAAATCCACATTTTGATTTCGTAAGCCCATTTCAAAACAAAAAGAAGCTGTGTGTAAAAGTCATGGCTCTCCCTTAGTTCCATCTGCTCCCATTGTCAGTGCTGGAAGAAAACACTTTTGAGTAGAGGAAGGTGTTGGAAAAAATCCTGCTGCTTGCCATGGCTGTTAACAAAACGGTTACAGCACATTGACCAACTCACACAGATGAAGAAGTAAAAACTTAAGGGGGAGAATACAAAAAAGAGAAGCCATCCTGGAATGTATGTTTCTGTCTTGTCAGCCTTTATTGGAAATTTTTTCTTTTGAGGGTTAGGGCTTTCAGAAAAGCTCTTCTCAGTTTTGGTGGTTTTTTTAAACTTTGGTTGGCTAAATGCAGCTTCATATTGTAGCAGTGATGTCCTACTTAGGTATTTGTCTGACTGGGTTGGAGTTGGGTTTATTATTTTTGGAGGTTCCTTATTCTGGTGCTTTATCTCTTGAGTATGGCAATGTATTCCTTTGACCTTCTGTCTCCTCTCAGTGCCAAAACATGGGGTTTCAGTTTTATTTTTGAATCCTGCCATGTCAATGTAATAAATAAGTAACCTTCACCCATGCTGCTTTCTAATTTTATCTCATGATGGCCTTGCAGTGCCCTACAGTCCCAGCCCAAGAGTGTGGCATCAGCACATTCCAACAGCCCGGAGTCAGGGAGCACCAGTGACTCAGACAGCTCTTCAGACTCAGAGACGGAGAGCAACTCGAGTGACAATGAAGCAAACAACCTTGTGAGAGCATCAGCACCTGAGGTGAATGCAAATAAAATGTAGAGGCTACTTAATACAGCCTCCTGACTCAGACTTTCCTGCTGTCTGAATGCAGTCAGGACAGGAGACCTGAAATACAGTCATCATTCAAGTGTTCCCTTGACATCTTTGCTGCATCATAAGATTTTTGTTGCTCTTTGCTTCCCTTCTAGAGTTTGTCAATTAAATAACCCCTAGTAACAGCATAATTAGACTTTTACGTGCCTAACCCTGAAGTGTTCCCTCTCCTCCTTTGGCATTGTTATCTAGCTCTCCTGGAGAAATTACTGCCTTCACTGGCCAGGTGCAGATGAGAAGCATAGCTTGTCTAGGCTGTTTGGGGACCACCTCTACCTGTGCAGCTTTCCTGGGTGCTGAGGCTATGGGCTGCTTCAGGGTGAGACCCTGCTATGTTGAGTGGAGCCGCTGCAGTGATCAGACCTGCAGGAAGGGCTGGAATGTGCTTAGACTTGCTTCTGTTGAATTTGGCTCAGATAGTGCTGCACTGGCATTTTGAGGCTTTTATTGGGAAAAGCAGACAAACAGAACTTGGTGCCTTAAAGTTTCATAATCAAGACCATGCATTTTTAAAAAATCTGCTGCAGAAGTGCTCATATCCCATGGTTTCAAACAGTTCCTCCAGCTTGCAAAACATTCTCAGGCCAGTGGGAAGTGCATAGTTATATCCTACGGACCACAGCTGATGTAAACCAATCTGCTGGCAGTTTCGAGGTACTCTCACAAAGCCCAGAAACTTGTAATTTATTTCTCCCCCCTTCCTCAGGACTGGCTTTCCTTTCTGTTACTTTAGAAGCACGTGAACAGGGAGGATTTTACATACAGCAAACAAGCTTTGAGAAGACATATCTTGTCATCTCGCATCTAGTATGCTTTACCTTCCAGAAGTTCAGTTACAGACTTTGCCCTCTGCAGTGTGGGTGTCCTTGGAAGGAAACAGATGTTATACTTCTCTTTTACCAAATCCTGCCTGGTTTGTCTTGAAAATACTAAATTATAAGATCCTTCTCACTCTAGTGAAGTCCTAGCTGTTTGCCATTGGCCATTTGTCAGGATTTAAGCCTGGGCTGGCCACTAAATAGATGATAGATGCTCTCTATTAACCCTTTCCCTTCCAAGATAGGGAAGGGAGAGAGACATATGGGTTGGAAGAAATTAAAACAGCTTTAGTGAAACAAGAAAACAGACCAGGACACCTTTTTATCCTTTCTTATTCAGCAAAACTGTTCATCCATGGTACTGAAGGAGCAAGTTAGTGCACATAGCCTATTTGTTTATAGTCAGTTCTTCACATGCAAAAGCACAGACTTTAAGACCTAGATGCAACAGTTCCTTCTTTTTAAAGAAATAGTCTCTTACTATCCTTTGTGTTTGTGTAATGAACACTTGTGTGATGGTGGTGATCACAAACAAGATAACCAATGGCAGAAATGCCAGAAAAGGATCAGAGTATGCCACTGTCTGATAGCTACCTACATTATAAACCAAAGTTTAGTAAATCTTCTTTTGGCCATGTTTTATAGTGTTTGGCAAAAAAAAAATGCTCTTCAGTGGCCAGTAAATTAAATTTCTAATGAAGATAACGCAGGTTTATGTTACCTGAAAAGTATAATGGAATTTGTGGTTTAATCTTCCTTACAATCTCATTGTAAAACCAAACTCTGGGTTTAAACTGGGGTTCTAGATTGAGTCACTCAAACACAGTTGAAGAAAATCACGGCAGAAGACATGCATTAGTATTTGAAAACCTTTCGTGTACTAGGCTTTCTCTTTTCAAGGAAGGTTGTGGCTCTTCTCAGAAGCAAGAGTTGTGACTGGGGAGAATTGATGAGGGTGGGAGTGTAGCTGTGCTTTGATGATGCCCAGATAATGAGCTACATATTTGAGTCATGCTGACACATACGTGGCACTTTCAGAATGGGCCCCAGAGAATCATGCCCCTGATTTGCAGCTTCTGTTGTCCATTTTAAATTTAGTTGGGTTTGCTTTTGTTGTAATTCGTCAGACTACTATTAGATTAGGCAGGGCTTGTAGAAACTGCATTGTGTTATCTGACAATACAATTTCTTTTGGTTAAACCACAGGAACAGGACAGCCTACCTGTCAGACTTCAATGAGATATGATAGCTAACACACTTCCTCATCTGTTTTGAAAGCAGTGCTGTGTGCAAATAACTTTCCAAAAGTGTTGTGAGGACAGCGCCTAATCCATTTTACAACTGCTGCTGCTTTTATATGTTGTCTGATTGTGCAACGATGTTGCTTAGTGGCAAACTAAGATGAAGCTTTCATGTAGACTGGCCTGTCACTGAGTGACGGGGCTAGCACAAGTGCAGGAGTGCTGTGCAACACATTTGACTGATCCTGTGCAAAAATGAGGTCTGTGTTTCTGAAGTAAGTGCTGATGTGCACGTTAGAGTATCCTCACTGTCTCACAGTCTTTCACTTTCAAGCTCTGTTAACAGTTAAGGGGAAATTTTACTCAGTTCTGGTGCACTATGCTAGGGTGGAAGTTGCCCATAAAGGCATCAGTCTTGCATCCTCCCTTTCTCCTTTTGTCTGCAGCCTGACCCACCAACTTCTAATAAGTGGCAGCTCGACAACTGGCTAACCAAGGTGAACCCACCAGCAGTACCAACAGAGAGTCCCAGCGAAACTGCCCATGGGGATGGATGTGAGGAGGGCAAGGAGCAGGGGCAGGATGTGAGCAGCAATTCCTCCCACCAGCACACTGAGTCGAGGGAGCCTCATCACAAGAGCTCCGGCCAAGCAGGCAGGGCTCCTCAGGTCACTCATCTTCCGACCAAACGCAACTGCCAGAAATCTCCCGTGTGTGCTGAGGAGCCCTCGCCCAGGCAGACTGTGGGTATCAAAAGGCCCGGCAAGGCCCTGGCACACAAGGGGCCCAAGGGAGGCCTGAAGGTGGAGAGTGACCTTGGTCCTTCTCAGGTCAAAGACCAGTCTTCCAGAGACAAACCAAAAGTCAAAACGAAAGGGAAGCCAAAATCCAGTGACAGAAAAGACGTGAAGCCGACACTGCAAGAGCCCTCTGAGAACAGAAAGCACAAGAGCTCCCACCAGACCAATGCCAAAACCTCGTTGGACCCCAAGCTCATGAAAGACATTTTGCTTGGCAGTGCCCAGGAGCATCTTGCTCTCAGTCCCCTTCCTCAAGGCCAGGGTACCACCCCCACCAGGAGTAGCAGCCACAAGCCTGCCACGGTAGCCAGAGAGGATTTAAACAAGGAGAAGCCTCCTTTGCCTGTCAGGGAGAAGAAGTTGCCCTCGCCAGTGGGGGACGCGCCTGCCCCTCAGTCCCTCATGGTGAAAATAAAGCTCCCTCTCCTGTCAAGAGTCCCCCAGCCCCCCAGGAAAGGCAGTCACCAGAAGAAAGCAGAGGCCAAGGAACTCCCCAGTGCAAGGAAGCAGGACTTGGAGGGGAAAACCACAGACACTCCTGACAAGTCCCTTCAAAAGAGGAAGGTAAGAAGTGGAGGAGGTGGTGGGTTTGTACAAGGACCAAAGTGGTATTTGAAAAACCCACATGGAGAGTTCATTTCCACTTCATAGGTGGGAGTGGACCCATCATGCTCCTCCTGTAAAGATGTCATCAAACTTCTAAAAGGAATGTGTATCAAAACTGTCCACAGCTATTTCTTGTTAGTCACAAATCCCTTGCTGAGCAAATGCAAAGCCCTGCAAGCTGTCTAACAAATGCTTTGGTGTTTTGAAACATGTTTGGCTATGTTTTCTTGAAATACTAGTTTCTCAGACAACAAAACTTTAGCCATCCAGTGTCAGAGGAGCTTTAGGCTGCAGGCCGTGTCAGCCAGTGGCTGGCCAGCCCCCTGGTGGCATTTGTGGGTTTCTCTGACTTTCAAGCAGAGCTTTGTAGGGCTGTGGTGCCCCCTCCCCTTACAATCCCTATGAAAGCAGCATGGTATCTGAAGCACCTGCCAGACTGTGCACTCATCTGCACTATCCATTTAGTGCCTGTTGTGGGGAGAGCACCTCGTCTGTGGTGTGTGGGAGGGCCCAGAGGAACAACTGAGCCAGGCAACACCAGTCTGCAGTTTTTTGTCCTTGTGTGCATCTTCTGCTACCTTTAGCCATGCCACCCCAGTCTGTGTGGAGTCATTTATTTCCAGGAAAGAGTTGTGATTGCTTGCTTATGCAGAGAGGATTGAATTCTGCAGGTGTGAACTGTTATTACTAGGGGTAATGGCAGCAGCCCCGTGCCTCTTGCTTTTCCATAAATGCAGATTTCTAGCTGAGCCAGGTAACAACCATCACTAAACCCTGCTTTGGGTCTCAGCACTTGGATAGATACACAGAAAACTCCTGTGGTTTTCCCAGGGCCTGCTGTGGTGCAAGCAGCAATGCTAGTGCTTAAAAGATCTGTGTGTCCAGTAAGGGGCTTTCCAGAGACCCCTTTGCAGGGTCCTTCAGTGGCACTTAGGAACATGGGTTAGTGGTACACTTGGCAGTGTTAGGCTTATGGTTGGACTTGATGATCTTAAGGGTCTTTTCCAACCTAAATTATTCTATGATTCAGCTATAATAGTTGTTTTTCCTTGAATTACAAGGCAGCTCTTTATTTAACTGAGATGGTAGTTGCTCACAGTGGTTTTTGGAAAGCTAACTCGGGAAGGGGACTGTGAATAGTCCAGCCAGCTGGTTCAGCTGCACAAAGAGTTGGCTGCAGGCCTTATGGTGAATGGGTATTCACTGTGGATGTTTCAGTGCCTGTATATCTTTTTGGTCCTCCTCACAGAGCAGGTGGCTTAGCATGTGTGGGTGATAACCATGGTTCCCACTTGAGTTTCATTTAGCCTTGTCATTTTCTGAGCTTCCCATGGGTGTGGGGGAGAATTGAGAAGATCAGAGAAATGGTGAGGGAACTTGAGAGACCCCAGCAGCCCCCCTCTTGCAGAGCAGCAGGAGAAAAGTAAACAAGCAGTAAATCTGTCACTTCTACTTTCGTCTCTCAGAGACCCAGGAGAGGAGCTATCTGATGGCAGGAACACCCACCTCAGAGCCTTGCTGTCTGTATTATGTCAATGTGCATCAGTGTCCTTGGAGGTTCAGGCTTCACTGCAGCCAGCTAGGTCAGGTACAGCTGTCAGACATCTTCTGTGGCAGTGTGGAGCTCAACCTAAGAAACAGTTTTAGGACATGATTTAGGTGCTGCAGCCTTATCCTGAGCACACTGCCAGAAGTAGACCCTGCCCTGAGCGCAACCTGCTGAGTTCCTTCACAGTGACATAAACCCAAGTGTATCCTGGGAGAGAAACTTTTACATTTTCTCAGCTTGTAGCAAATTATTCTGAAGTTTTTCATTCAGGTAAGCTGATGATTTGCAGGCTTTGTATTGAAAGATCCGTGGAGTGCAATTAAAAGATATTACTTATTAACTCTTTGCCTAATGGTTCCTGTTCTTCTGGAGGAAAATGGCAGTGATTTTAACTGACTATTTAAAATTTCACATGTTAATAAAACCAAAAGCCCCTGCACATGTGGGGGATCTGAGTGATCTAACTCCCCTGTGAATGGAATTTTCTCCTTCCCCTTGATAAGGCGTATCACAAAACACAATTGCTTGCAGTTCATGACTTTGTCAGGAGGAATCTGAATACGTGTCTGTGTGTTTTATACAGAGGAGGAGAAAAAAGCCCATCCGGAACTGACAAAATGCTTATTTTCAGCAATGGAAGTGCCTTAATTTTGATTACTATTAGCAACAAGAGGTTTAGCAGTTCTCTCCCCACCGCTGCAAAATAATCTACCCAAGGGAAAGTAGGCAAAATGTCATTCTAGGATACTTGTCAGCGAGCCTAAAATCTGCATCTGTTGTGCTCTGCGATTCCACTTTGGCAGTTCTAGCATCTTGCCTTTTCTTTTTTTTTAACCAGAATCAATCAAACTTAACTGTGTTTGTCTGTACTTTACATGAACTTTTAAAACTTGAGTTGGTATTTTTTTTCCTTTCTGTTAGCTGGAAGCAGAGAACAAGACTGATAGGAAGAAAATGAAATTGGAAAAGGAAACAAAAGCATTGCAGTCTTCAGCTAACAAAGACTCCAAGAAATTGAAGTGAGTATACAGTGGTGGGATGGCAGAAAGATGCATAAAACTGAGTCTGTCTTAAAAAAATTGAGACGAGGAATTGTATCGCCTGTCTTACACTTGTGAGTTTGCTTTCAACAAAATGTGCCTTCTGAAAGTTAATCTGCTGCAGATTTGTCTTTACATCCTAGGACAAACCACATGGCTATGGGAATGTAATTTATTCACCGTTTTATTTGTTGCAGATGTGAAGTGATACTTGGGTGTCACCTATCTTCCTTTCCCTTCTTAATGCTGAGGATTATGGTTCTAATCATTCAAGCATAAACCAGTGTTGTTTTGGTTGGCTGGTTGTCCTCCCATGCTTGTTTTACACTGCTGCAAAAGCATTGAATATTTTGGCGTATGTCCTGATTTCTGACAGTTGTGGTGGGAATGAAGACTTTGCTATTTTACACACGAACTTGTCCATCCTGCAGCTTACATTGCTGCATGGTCTGATCCATACATCACACACAGCTCAAAAAATTGGTTTATGCCACAAGAAATATAATTGCCTGTTGTGCCTGTACTGCTTTTCCTTCTAAGCTGGTAAGCCACCATTTGCACTGCTGTCTTTCAGACCAGATGCAAGAAATGAATTTGTGCAAAAAATGTATATATTGCTTGAGTTGCAAACAGTGTGGTAGACTGCCCTTCTGCTGGGATGCAGGAGTAGTTTCCCCTTCTCCAAACTAGAGTGGTGCTAATCTGTCAGCAGATGTTTGCCCTAGGTGATCTGGGTCATGCCAACTGTTCTGTGGGGTGTGGTGTATGTTTGTTCTGCACAATAGTTTAGGGGTTTCAGGGAATGGCAAGAGAAATTGCCGTCTAGTTGAACCCCTCATGCAGAGGGATTGGACTAGATGACCTTTAAAGGTCCCCTCCAACCCAAACTATTCTATGATTATAAGTGCGTATGACTTTAGAGTTCAAGTATCAATTATTTCTGTGTTCATGAGAAACGGAACGAGCCTTAATATGCAAAAGGGAATTGGACTGGATGATCTTTAAAGATGCCTTCCAACCCAAACCTTTCTATGAACTTCTTTTTCTTTGCCTGTGTCTTCCTCATTCTGGGTTCTGCTGTCATACTTATTTTGGGGAAGTTTGTGCTCTCACTGCATGGGAAGCAGCAGAAAGCTTTTTATCAGATTCATGTTACTTCACATGTGTTTAAAGCTCTTAGTCTTCGTAAGGTGAGAAGGTGATGTGAACATGTTTTGCACATGGAGAAACTGGATTGCTTGCTCAGACTCCCACTGCAAACAGGTGAAATAGCTGCAAGTGTGGCCTGGAAGTTGTTAGTTTCATTCCCATGACTGAACAATCATGTCCACAGCCGAGAGAGTTCTGGCAGCCTCTTGGGAAAGGATCTTGTGCTAAGTGTGACTGTATGTCCATACATTTTTGCTTGGTGATCATTGCTGTTTTCTTAATTGGACAAGTCCTGCTGAAAAAAGAAAGTCGGGTGTTAATGCTGATACTGTCTGCTCCCTCAGCTCCTTTTGCTGTCACTAGTGACAGGCTTTGAATAGCACTTACCGGCTGGCTCCTGGTGCACACGGTGTCTGTGCTAGGTGGGACTTGTCTTCTCCCAGCTGAGAACGCAGAGGTGGATGTGATGGATATTGCAGAGCTCTGTTTTCTCACCTCACTGCCCTGTGAGGCTGCTGAACTGGGATGCCCCAGAAGCACATGGATATGCAAGCTCCCCCTTTCTCTACCCAAATCAAGATGCCGCGGTACCAGTAGGCTCTTCACTGTGATGGCCCAAATTTGTATAGGGGTGAAATGTGCAAAGACCAGTCCAGAAAACAGATTGTGTGTATAGGTGGGTAGGGAGCGTTTCCTTTCTCCACTAAAATCATCTTGTTGTCTTTGTCTTTTTTGTATGTGACCTAACAGGCACACAACCAATGTTGCCTTTTGAATCATGACTCTTGAATTTCAGTTGGCCTTTATGGCCAGGAATTTCTCATTTATTCCAGCATAGTGTTTGCAGTGCTTCTGATAGATCTGCTGAACCTTACCCTGTGATTTGTATACCAGTGTACTGGCAGCATTTTGGCTAGGTCTAGTATTTGCTAGAGCAAATGCTTCCAAGAGCATGTCTTCAAATGGGCAGTGTTCCTGAGAGGGAAGGTTCATGCGTTTAGTCATAGACTACTGCATTCAATTCCTGCTCGCCTGTGGCTTGAATTTGAGGCACTGACTTGGACTGGTATGTAGCACTGAGGTTTGTGTCCTGCCAGTGTGAGTAAACTGCTTTTCTGCAGAGAATGCACTGATGTGCTCTTAAAGCACTGAGAAATTGGGGCTAACATTTAGTTGGGTGAAGGGATATTTCAGCTGTGGTAATAATGGAAGGGCTTTAATTCTGGAGTGCATTCCCTCCTTTTTCTCAGTGAAGGATAGGATGCATTTCTGGGGAGAGGGGCTCTGGATCAGAAAGTTGCTGTGCTCTGTGTAAAATAGTCCTTTCTGGAGTGTCTGCTGCACCAAGGTAGTGGAGGTGAGGAGCAGGTATGCAGTGAGTAGGGACTGTACCATGGGAAAAGTGGATTGTGGAAGAGGTGGGAGGACTGTCCCATGCAGAGCAGAACAAAGCAACACATGCAATGTCGTGCTTCAGAAGTGGAGGAAATTAAATTAATCCCAGTGAGAAGAATGACGTTGCGGTCCGTGAGTTGGGATTCACTGCTCAGTGTTTTCTTGGAAACCTTGAGAAGCTGAGTGAAATTGATGTAAATGAACAGGAGTGAAACAATTCTAAATTCAGATGATCAGAATTCTGGTATGTCACCATATTATTAAATGTGATAGTCTCTGCCATTTAAAAGCACAGATTTTAAGTCTCTCACTTGAATCCTCTTAGCTGTCTAAGCGTTGTCTAATTGAGCTAGCAACTCTTAGAGGAACAACTCAGTTTAATTCTGTCAAAGCACATACAGGATCAAGCATCAGGGCGAGTATCTCTGACCATAGAAGGTATCTTCTGCCATAATGGGTATTGAGAGGGAGTGCTGCTGTTCATTTGCCTTGTTAGGTGGTTTGTCCCAGGGATTTTAGTCGCTGTGATTACCTCTCTCCCCCTTTCAGTGAAAAGGGGCTGGTTGGAGTGATGCCTTTTTTGCAACATCCTGCTATTCTGGTGGCAAGTCTTTACTCCAAGGAGTAAATTATCCTGACGCTTATTCCTACTTGAAAAGCAACTTGCTTGTATGTTGTTGGCAGCTGAATACGTGGTGTCTTATGCATGATGAAGTCCCTGAAGTTTCATTTTGCTTTTGGTGGTTTCTTTATGTTAACAGGTCATCTCTCACTTCCAGAGAAACTTAAACAGAATTGGTACATGATGTACCTAAATTTTAAAAAAATCCCTACATTTAATGTACACCATATTCACCTCAACTGCTGAATTTGCTCCCATCTCTAGAGCATCAAAAGCTTCATTTGAAACCCAGAGGAAAGATCTCCTGCCACCCCCATCACTGCCACCCGGATCTCCTGCACATCCTGCACCAAAGTCAACCAAGGTGGCCCAGAAGAGACCCAGAAGTGAGAGCGATGAGCTGCCTGCCATGGATAACACTGCCAGGAACAAGAGCAACCACAAGGATCCTTTGATCTCCAAGCACAAGAAAGTGGAGAGAAATCACGCTGAACTGTCAAAGGGCATCAAAGTAGGTATCCGTTATAACTGACGGGATGTTTCCCGAGGCTCGTGGGTGCTGTGTGACTCTCTTTAGAAACATGCCCTGGGGATATTAAAAAGGAAGGAAGATAAACCAGCCACCAGAGAAAGCTCTTTGAAGCATTTTTGCCCCCTTAGTGGCTATCTGTGACCATATGTTGCTAGCCTGAAAGCCTGTGTTGTAACTTCTCTGCTGACTTTCCATCATCTGTTTTCACCTCACCAGTGAAACACGGTGAGAAGGGTGACCATGTAAAAGCCAAAGGCAAGAGAATGATGTTTATGGTAGTAACTGTTTCTGGCTATGCAACTGCAAGTACAATATTGGTGAAAAATAAGCGTGTTTACAAAAAGAAAGTGTGGATTGCTTAAAAATAAGAAACAAGCAACCTGTGTTTTTGACTGCAACCTGGGTATAAGGTTCTGTAGCTTGTTTACAAAATTGTTAATGATACTTGCAGCTGGATCTTTGCATTTTTGGGTTTTAACATTCAGTTATATTGCTATTCAAGCAATAAGTGGTCTAGGATGTTGTGGTGTGTCTTAGGCCAGACTCTGCATGCTCTATTTGTTGTCTTCTAACTGCTTGCTTTTTCTTGACAATGTAGTTAGCAATGAAGAATCAGCAATTGCTGTGTGATTAAACTGGAAATAATTGTGAATGGATAGTACCCATTCCTGCCTTGGCTGGGGGCAGTGAAATATGTGCTGCTTGCAGCCTTAGCCATTGTACAAGGAAACCTGCTGCTTAATTTCTCCATGCTTAGAAAAAGTTTGAATGGTATTAAGCCTTACCAGCAGTCACGTAAGAAGCCACATTTCCATTATTGGAGTGGGGTTGCTGGGGAGAAAGGTAGGAAGAGGGGGAGAACCTGGAGAATAGACTACTCCTGGGACAAAATATGCATTTTACCTTGAAATTTAGGAAAGCCAGGCTTTGGAATCGGTTTAGTCATCTCTCTAACCAGCTTTATCTTTACTCTGTTTTTTCAGGGATCTGCAGGGGATGTCACAAATCCTTTCCCAGTGCCTTCTTTGCCAAATGGTACCTCCAAGCCCAGGAGACCTCAACTCAAGTTTGAAAGGTATGTTTTTCTTTTGCACCCCTTGTTTGTACTTTCTGAAGACACCAGGCAAGGCTGATCCTGCAGCCAACCCTGGCTTCTGTTTCTTAGTAAGCATTTCTTTGGGGAGGAAAGAGAGAGAGAGAGATGTCTGGGTCCTGCCCTGTGTTGCCTTCTCGTGTGTGCGACCTCGCCCACCACAAAGCAAAGGTCTCATTACAACAGGACTTGGTTTGAGGGAAGCTAATGTAGAAATTAGGTACTTTTTAACTCAGAGAGGTGTCTCTTGTGCCTGCCTTCAAGTGGTGGGTTTTGATTTGTCTGATTCTTGACAAGTGGTAAACTCCTCTGTGACAAGGTGCTGGGCAGGCAACTGACTTTTTCTGAGAGGGCTCTTTACTTGCTCGTTCTGTTAGCACACAAGTGGCTGTGTGCCACAGATTATCCCAGTGCACAGAAATGTGTGTGTGGTCCAGCCTTATCATCATTTATGTGTTGATTGAGACAAAGACGTGTAGAAGTCTTGGTGAGACCCTATCTCTTATTAGCAGATAATTTGAATGCAAGCTCTCTTGGTCTGAGATCAGTGTGTGGTGCTGCACACTGTGTACTATCTTTCACTCAAAATGTATTTGTCGTAGTGTACTCGAGGAATGATAGGAGATCACATAGCTGCTATCTTTCCATAGGAGCAAATAAGTAAATTTGGATTCACAGTACCCTAACCTCTGGTGGTTTATTATTTCAAAATAGGAGTTTTCAACATTATTCTAACATATATTTTTCAAGAAATGGATTTGTTTTATCTGTGCATTCAGCTGCCATGTATTTCTGAACATACAAACATTCATTTAGTGACTATCATAATTGTAATGTATGTTTGATAAGGCTGTAACAGGCTTACCAAAACAGGATGTTTGGTCTCATAGCACCCTCTAGATATGGAGGTAAAATTGATAATTATCCTACTCTTTTTCTCTGATTTCTGTTTTTCCTCTTTCTGTCCCCAATTCAGGCAGCATCCAGTGGAATACTACATAGAAGAGGCCAAGAAGCTGAAGCACAAAGCTGATGCAATGGTAAGTCTTGGCCCTGTGCTAGAACTGTTAACCAGTTCTTGCATTTGGACCTGTTACCTCAGTGCATGCGAATAAGATTCTCTGGCTAACATTACCTCCATGCTCCATACTGGAGTATGTTCAGGACACACGTGGGCAGGCTGTGTTTATTTGACAAATGTTCAGGTATTTCCCTTTGTTATAAACGCATCTAGAGAATATGCCGAGAGGTTAGGAATCAGAACTGATGTTTTCAGAGGTTAGCAGGCCTGCTTGCTTTGCAGAGCTATCACAAAGTCCTTGAAAGATAGAACAGTTAGTTTTAAAACAATTTACTCTGAAACATCAGGATCCTGATGGTAATTGTGTTGCTGGTGAACAAGGCTTGGAAGTGCCCTTTGCAGGTGTAACTGGCTTTCTTTGCTATGTGCAGTTTAATGGCATGCATGACTGAACATGTGTTTTTGCTAATTATTGCTCAGTCAGATAATGTGCATTTGCTGCTTGCCATTTACCTGTGAAAATGAAGTGAGGGAATACTGCAGTGAGAAAGCCCCATCTGCCTCTCACAAGGCAGCCCTCCAAGACCAGACAATAACAGCCAAAAAATGTGAAGATAATAAATTACTCAAGGAAATCAAGGAGCAAGAGAAAGAGATACAAATAACTGAAGCACATAAAGGTGATGACTGGGACCACATTATGGGTTCTGCTGAGAACCCTTAATTATGACCCAGAGGCCTGATTTGCATCTGTTTCTTTCTTCAAATCCTGCCTAACTAGGGAGAAAACAGGAATTCGGGTACACTTGGGAGAAGTCGTTTTTGTCTTAGTTTAAAAATGAGAATTTTCTTCCTAATAGACCGACAAGACTGGGAAGGCCTTTCAGTACTTAGATGCTTCCCTTTCCTTCATTGAATATGGAATTGCCTTGGAATCGGATGCACCAGCACCAAAATCAGCTTACAGCATATTCAGCGACACCATAGATCTCCTCAAGTAAGCAGTTTTCAAACAGGATGACTAAGCAGCATGTTTGGAGGGGAAGGGTTAGTTGCATTGCTAGTTTGCAGCTCTGGCAGCTCTTGATTCCCACCATGGAGCGGTGTTTGGGTTGCTGTACAAGCACGAGACGGGCAGGCCATCCTGAGGCACCAGAGACAAATCCTTTGAAATGTTTCAGCATTGCTCATCAGAAGAAGTAGGCACCATGTCCTCCTCAGCATTTGAGCCTTGTGGCCTGGGTACACCAGAGGACACTGGTTGTGACAGTCAGGGACAGGAAGGAGTTTTTACTTTATCCCAGATCTGGAGTTGCTGTTGCATGTGAGCTGAGTAGTATTTCAGTTAAAAAAAGCAAAGCAATATGCCTTGTAGAAGAACAGTTTGTGCCCCAATGGTCTTGCAGCTCGATTGAAGACAGATTTTACTGGCTTCTCCCATGTGTCTTTCTACCAGGACACTTTTTGAGTGTTTCTTTTAGCAACTATCCCCATTTAGTTTCACAGACATAGTAAATGTATGTAGATAGTAGATGGTATGACATATCCAGACCGCACAACCTAAAGAGCCATGTATTGGATAGAAGGGAGACAGGTATCAGTTTATTCATATTGAAATTATAGGTTATATGAGTGTTTTTGAGAGCTGATTTGACTTCATAAAACGGTTTGGGTTGGAAGGGACCTTAAAGATCATCTTGTTTCAATCCCCCTGCAGTGGGCAGGGACACCTCCCACTAGACCAGATTGCTCCAAGCTCCATCCAGCCTGGTCTTCAACACTTCTAGGAAAGGGACAGCCACAACTCCTCTGGGCGATGTAAGCCAGTGTCTCACCACCCTCACAGTCAGGAATTTTTTCCTAATGTCTAATCTAAATCTACCCTTTTCCAGCTTAAAACCATTACTCCATGTCCTATCACTACATGCCATCTTCAGCTTTCCTGTAGCCCGTTCAGGTACTGGAAAGGCTGCTATGAAGTTTCCCCAGAGCCTTCTCTTCTCCAGGCTGAACAACCCCAACTCCCTCAGCCTGTCTCCATAGCAGAGGTGCTCCAGCCCCCTGATTATCCTAGTGGCTCTCCTCTGGACTCGCTGCAACAACTCCATGTCCTTCTTGTGTTAGGGGCCCCAGAACTGGACACAGCACATCAGCTGTGGTCTCACGAGAGCAGAGGGGCATTTGCTTGTAGGGATGTTGCTCGTTAAAGTGCAAGAGGAGTGAATTGTGTAAGGGGCCGCATCCATTCCTGCTGTGCAAAAAACAAGGTGTTTTGAGGCACAGTCTTCTGCTCAAGATCATATAAAGCACTCGGTGCCAGGACTAGGAATTCGTGACAGGTTTCCTGACTGGTTTTTGAGATAACAGCATGCACTGTTTTTTCATACAGTGAGACTTCAGAGCACTGATGGCTGACAAGACTGTTTATGTTGTTTCCTTAGATTCGTCATGACACTGAAATCCTTTACGGACTCCTCAGCATCTTCACATGAAAAAATCTTTGCTGTGTTATGGTGCGTAAGTGTTTTTCTGTGCCTTCGTATTCTGTTTTTAGACTGTATGATGGAGTGAAAGACCCACTGCCTTCAGGGTGAAGGAATGAGTTAAATATGCGAATCGGAGCTCTACAAGGAAAAAAACACAAGATAAAAACCAGAATTAACTGGAACATCTCTAAAGTGAGCCAGAATATCACAAGGGACCACACGTGGAACACACAGGCTCTAAAATTTGATCTGCTGGTAACTTGAGAGCTCATAAGGGCTTTCACCTAAGGTGAAAGAATGCGATTTGGCTGCCCATGTTTGAGCTGTGTAACTGAAGCTGTAGCTGAACATAGCTGAGACACTTCTGGATGGGGGCTTACTCAGCCTGTGGCACCTATAAGAGGCTGGGCTCCTGTTTATATAGAAGATCAGACACAGCCCTTCCTCATTTGTGGCTTTTTTTCTTCCTTGTGATTTTTTTCAGAGGTTTTTTTTTAAAAAAAAGATGAGCAGAAGGAGGAGAAATTCTGAGCTTTCTTGACTTTGCAGTACGGCTGATGTGTGCCTGAGTGAGTCCTGCTAACTGCTGAGCAGGCAGCAGCAAGCGTGAACACTGACGCCCGGGTGTGTTTCTTTTCACAGCATGCGCTGCCAGGCCATTCTGCACATGGCAATGTTTCGTTACAAAAAAGACACTGCAATAAAGTATTCCAGGATCCTGAATGACCACTTCAAGGTAGGGCACGCATATTACTAAGCTGCCAGCTGGATGGCTGCGGTAGTTACTGATGTGGGCTGAACAGCCCAAACCTAACAAGAGTTCTGTTCCTTGCTGCAGAGTTCTTCCAGAGTAACACAAGCACCTTCTCCATGTGTTGCAAGGTAAGATTTAAAAATATATGATATAGTGTGTCTGTAAAGGGGTGAGTGAAAACAGTAGCCTGGAGTATTTGAGTTGGAAGCTGCATTTGAAGAGTGCCTCACCACTCGGTCTTTCTTGCTAGCTGAGATACTGTGTGGGGCCATGAGTATGTTCCTGCTCTTTTCCCTGTCTTTTTTCATTGGAAAGGGGTTGGTTTTTTTGTTGTTATGAGGCCCAGAGTTACTGCGAATCAAGCAGAGCAGTTCTTCACCAGAGAGACAGGTCACAGCAGCAGGGAAGGTGCCATTGCTACGCTGTTTCAGAGCCCCTGTTGTCATCTTCTGTTCTGTTAGAGAACCCTCAAGATTTAATGGGATGCAGTCCCCATGTCCTTGGTCACTGTCCAGTAGGGTTATGCCTTCAACCTATTGTAGCATAACTTTGTGGTGATACTTTAGTATTTTTCTCTTTAGCTTAGTCACCAATTAGGAAAAAGAAACTGATTTTCTAATTTGAGAGTTATTGAGCATTTTGTCCCTTCTGTGTATCTGCGGCAGTGTTGCTGTGGCAGCAAAAGTAAAAGGCAGGCTGTCACATAACAGTGTTTGACCTGGTGCCCAGCAGAGTGGGCCTGTGTTTTAATGACAGTGAGTAAGAGGAGTTTTTAGTGTGTGTTGTGGTAATTGCATTTGGCAGATAGCCACCCGGCTCCATGTCTGTCTCTTTAAGTCTGCAGCTGAGGGGAGGTTGTTTGGTCTTCAGCAGCGATGCTGAAATTCCAGTTATTTTTCTGCCACCTCGCATGGTTTATTTGATTGGAAAGTAAATTGTCTCCCAAGAGCAGTGGTGGAAGCCCCCTCATACCAGCGACTAAAATTAGGTTGGGTGAAGTGGTGGGGGTGTAAAGATGTGATGAAGCCAGGCTGTGTCTGGAAGGCGGGCAGCTGACCACATTTAGCTTGGCTAGGTCTATAAATAAGTGTGTGTAGGCTGACCTGGCTGCTTTGACTAGCTGTCAGAAAGCTCCAGCCTCCATAGGTGGGGAGCTTCAGCATGCCTGGAATGGAAGTCATTAGGAAAAACACTTGGATAATCTGGTGAAGGCTTCCACAGGTAGGTGTAGATTTTGGAAGGTGGGTGAGTGGCCCTTTCTGATATCTGGTCCCACATTTTCTTTTGTCAAGAGGAGTCCTTAGAGTCGCAAATCACTTCAAAAACCTAACCCTTGTGCTCAAAGGACAATTACTTGGCACATAGCTGAACACATCTAAATTTTCAACACTCCACTGCATACTGCAGGCCTGGGTGACACTGGGTAGCTCCTGGCATAAGGTAGTCTTGTGGCAAGACTTCTAACGCTGAGGTTAAACGTTCATGATGGCATTTCTCTCTCCTGCAGAAGCACAGGCATGCCTTCTCCTCTTTCTCCAATGCCCTCCCCTGCCGGTTCTGTGAGTTCTCAGCCAGGATCGAATGCTAGCAACTGCAGTGGCAGCAGCATTGGCTCTTCAGTCACTGTCCCCTGTAATACCCTAAGCATGACCTCTTCCTACGTCAACATCACTTCCTATATCCTCTATGCGTATGATATTTGGGAACAGGCTGATGCACTGGCCAGGAAGAATAAGGGTAAGTTTCTGCCCTCTGGCTTTTCTGTCTTGTGTGTTGTGCTATGTGTATGTACTTGCTTAGATCCCAACACTCACTATAGCAAACACCATACCTAAAGATCAAAGCATTAAATATGTTGAAATAGACAGCTATGGCTTATTGGCAGAGGTACTTGATGGTGATCTATTGATGAGTGTTCTAATTAAAAGGTTGTCTTGGCATCCTCAAATGTTGAAGAGCTAAGAGAGGAGGGTATCAAGTGCAGGAAACCAGCCAACTTGCTTCATGGTAGCACAGGAGGCATAAGGGGTTTTTTTGCTATTTGTTTTCCCTTTGAGGCAATTAACTTTGCTGATTGGGTCACTTTCTTTAAAAACAGCTTTTTGCCCTGTAGCCTCGTGTTTTAGTTTGTGAAACTTTCAGGTATTTTTGTCTTGAAAGCAGTGAAGCTGGCTCTGACAGAGCAGCTGAGCAGCAGTTGAACTGGAGTCCTTGCTGGGCACATGACCAGTATTTGCAGTAGCATTTCCAAAAATTGCTGCTACTTCTTTTATTTTACAGTTTTGGTGTTGAAAATATTGTGTTGTCCTGTGGTACAATCAGTGGTGAATAAGCAAGAGCCTTAGTGTGGGTGCAGTTCAGTCTGTAGCCTGCTATCCCAAGCGGCATTTGTGGTGTCATTTTTCATAAAATACAAAGTTTTGTGAGCTGCTGTGGGTGAAGGGATGTATTGCCACAGGCTGTTGGCAAGCTTGCAAAAGAAAATAAGCACGATGTGCCTGGCTGGATGGTTGGAAGGCTGTAAAAATACTCACACTCATGAGGCGGTTGCTGAAATTCAGAAGGCTTTGCAAGTCACCTCTGAATAAAGTAACTGCAGTTGTTGGCTGTCCTCTGAGCAAATCTGTGCTTGCAGCAGCAGTTCCTGTGTGGTGGTTTCTATTATGTCCTTAAAAGGCTGATAAAAGGCTGTCACATAGAAGGAGTGCTGGATGCTGCTGGTAAGCCAGAGGAGTGAGTCATGGAGAAAAACCTGTGGGAGCGAAGCCTGAGCACAATTGTGCATCAATCAAGACTAAATTCAAAACTTGTCCTGTGTTGCCATTTTAATGTAGGGGAACGATGAGTGGGGTAGTAAAACTCCCAAGGGAGTGGATCTGTGCAGGAGAACAGTAAATACTCACGTAGGCTTGGCAGTTGTCACTGTTCGGGACGGTGGAGGAGTTTCAGAACTGGAACCTGTCCATGTTCAGTGTAATGTACAGATGTTGAGAGGCGCAGAGTGTGAGTGCACAGAACTAAAAAAGAGGCCACATCATTCTTTTATGGAGTTCATAGAGCATAGGAAGAGGAAGAGAGCAGCGGCCTTCAGCTAGCGAGTTCCTTTAAACAGGGAAATCATAAGCTAGTGGAAAGCAATTAGTTCTAACTTATATCTGAGTCACTTGTGCAGATCTGAAGTGATTTCTGTCAGGTCCACAACCAGGTGCTTACAGCATGGACCCAGCTCCTTGCTGTCATTCAGAGCAGCACCATGAATCATGAGGCTGTAACAGGTTGTCTTCTGGCCTCTGATCTCCCACAGCCAGGACAAGCTGAGGTTGCATGCATGCATGTGAAGTCACTCTCCTTTCACAAGGTGCTGTGGTCACAGAGGAGATTATCTTCTGTTTGTCCAGGCAAGGGAATTGGACTCCTTGTCTCTGCTTACAGCTCTTCTGTTCCCCATGGAGGGACTGGATACCCATTTTGTAAACAAAAGCAGGAAAATCAGAGAAAAATTCTCTGCTTCTGAATTCGAAAGTATTAGAATTAAAGTGCTGTGGTCTCTGCTTCTGAAGAGTTCCCTGCACAGCCAAGCAGAAATTTTCAGCCTCCAGGTTCAATTTTTATGTGGAGAGCTGAGAATTGTCAGTTTCTGAAAAGGTACCTGGCAACACGATCAAGACTGGAGGGACTGGGACCAGCCCGTGTCACTGGAAGGCAGGTCATGCAGGAATGTCTGGAAGAGGTGCCTGGAAAGGAATAGGTGTGATAATTTCCCGTAGCTTGCTGTGACCTGCGCAGATGATTGCCAGCACAAGGCAGGACGTGCAGCCTGCTGGCACCTCCTGGCAGGTTCAGGTGTGGTGCAAGAGCCATCTCCTGCCCAGGCAGGAGGAGGAGTGCAGTGCGTGAAGTGGTTGCCAGAGTAGGAGAACTCTGTTATATCTGCCTGATGTGCCCAGCCATAAGCAACCCAAATCAGAACGGTACAGCCTGGCAAGCTATACTGATTTTTAAACCTGGTCAGCTGGGAAATTGTGATGTCTCCAAGGTTTGAGGATGGATGGAGGAAAGGGACCAGTCTGATGACAACCATGTGTGCTTCCCGGCATCGCTCAGAAACACATTCCCATTTGGCCTGTTCAAAATATGGGGAAGCACACAGCAGGGACTAGGGGGTGAACACCTAAACTTCTGCCCACCTGCCATGGAATCTCGATGCCTTCTTAAAGCCAGCGCTTGGAGAGGCTTTCGGGGTGGGTGTGCGTGTGAGTGCATTTTCCTCTCCCCTGCCCTGCCTCGTGTGCCTGTTGTGCTTCCCAGCTTCCTGATACTAGCGAGCTCTCTGCATTAACAACGTGTTTAACGGGGCTTGCCGACTGACACCGCTGCCATTGTCACTCCTCACTGCCCCCTCACCTGTCAGACATGCTGGTTGTGTGAAACCAACCAAATGTTTTCCCTTTCCCTCCCCTTTTTCCAGAGTTTTTTGCTGAACTCAGCGCAGCGACATGTGCTCTGGCACTGAACAGCAGCATGACTGAACTGGTACACTACACTAGACAAGGTTTACAGTGGCTGAGACTGGAAACAAATACGCCTTAACTGGTGCTCAAGGTGGTTAAGTACCTTGAACTTTTTTGCACTTTTGAAGCCTCAGAAACAGTCTGACTTGTTGAATCTTTGGATACAAAGCACCTGCAAGGGAAAATACAGCAAGGTGGAAGGAATCTGGTTACACTGGAAAAACTTTGAACTGTGTTTTTAGGGTAGCGTTTTGCTGCCTTGAAAAAGAAGAGACGGAGGAAAGCCTCAGCGTTGATGGCACCTTCCTTTAAAATGATGAAGTGCAATGAATTGTCTGAATGGCTCAATGTATTGATGGTCTATAAACATTTCTATTATGAATAACCAGCAGGACAATAATCACACATGAAGAAGTGCCGACAAGTAGGAAATCTGCCTCCAGAGGTTATTATGCAACACCCCACAATCTGCAACAGTTTTGTGCCCAGGAGACATGTCAGAGAAGTGTTTTTAACAAGCATGGATGCAATCTTTGGTGTCTTTCTTCCTCAGATGACAAGTAGCAACCTCATCAGCACCGAACAGCATTACGTTACAGTAAAAACAGCGAAGTGATCTGTCTTGCCTGCTTTCCAACCTCACCCTCTTGCATGGGTGTGCCAGCTGCTGTCCTGATCGACAGGGGAAGCCACTGCCTTCACTGCTGCAAGTTCACTTTTTAAGTCATGGCTGCTTTGGTCGTTCTCCTTGCCATGCACTCATGCACACACAAGCCCTTAGCACTCAAACTATGTTATTTAGGGTCTTGCTCAGTTTAAGCCTTGTAAGCTAAACACAGTTGGAGTGGCAAAATGAGCAGGTGTGGTTGGAAACAGCTCTGCCTCTCTTCTGCGGTGGAGGGACATCACTCACACTGAGGACTCCTTGACTGGTTGCTTTTTGTCATTTTGGTGGGTGGGGGTGCACAGCTGTACCGGGTCATCGTGGTTGCTTGGACCTTGTTCTGAGTCTGAGAGTTTACATGGGGAGGATTCACTTCTGTTTATGGAGGGACTAAGCAGCTGAATGTGGAACATAAGACAAATTTTGCATTTGGATGTTTACCTGGAACCATTGCTGGTCTCGGTGAATATCCAAGAGCAGAATTCAGTACCAAAGTTGAGCATCCTTCATGTGGGAAATAACTCATGTGTTCTTCTCAACCAAACTACAGGATGGGCCCACACTTAGAAATCTATCAAGGGAACACGAAAGGGAATGATTAGCTGTTTGCCAGCATTTTTTCCCTGCCAGGAACTACATTTTTGAAATTGTGATTTTGCGGGTGACAGTACCAGTGAAGGCAGCATCCAGGACATTGGTGTGTTCAGTGAGATGACACCCTTCTCTACCCAAAGATTTCCTGTTGTGTGACAGCAGTGCCCTGCCATCCTCACATCTAATAGTGTGCCTTAGCCCTCTGGTCCCCTCTCACACCCCTCGTCCTATCTCTGACAAGCCCCATGGGAGTGGCGAAGAGAAGGATGGTATCCCAAAATAATTGTGCTGACAGGAAAGAATTAGCTCCCTTTTCCACGTAATTTCAGGATGGAGGAACAGGTCTGCACGTGTGCAGGAGTACCCCCTCTGTAAAATACCGGCTTGTGATTTTGAGACTTATGAATCGACAGGGCAAATAAACATCAGTAAAACGTCTGCATTTCCAAAAGTAGTTCCTGTAGAAGTGGCCCCTGCCATGGGGAAGCCTGGAGCCATCTTGCCTCTGGGAGGAGCTGGTGGGAGCATGCTGCGACTCTGCCCTGGTCCCAAGCACAAGGGAGCGCTCCTCTCACCTCTCCTGGCAGCGCAGGGCCACCAGGATCCTGGCTGGGTCTTCCTGCACCTTCAAGGGACTGTCCTTTTATGTTCGCTTTATTAAAAGCCTTAGTGCATTTCAGGGATAAGCTGTCCTAACCAGTGGAAGAAAGGTTCATGTCCCCCTCTCCCCATTGTACCCATCAGACTTTGCTTTCACTCCTCCTCCCTGGAGGAGTGACTGCTCTGAGTGAACCAGAGACAGAGAGAGGCTCAGCATTAACTGGTTCTCAGGGAGCTGGGGGATGGCCAGCTGGCCCGAAGGCTTGACGTGCACTTTGGAGCTCGATTCCAGACTGGTGGGTCAATGCCCTGTTTGTCTTCAAACAAAGCTAGTTTTGGGATCACCAGCCGACTAGGAGGAAGGAAGGAAGAAAGCTTTATTGAACCTGAAAACCACTGTGGGAGTCTGCAGGAACCATAGCAGTGTGTTAAGGGCGAGCGTAAGGTGAAGCAGGGACATGGTTGTCCCCCCTGGTACCTTCATTACACACACAGCCACCTCCCTCTCTGCCACCAGGCCAGGCTCCCCTTGGAGAGCTGCTTGCTCACAGCTTGCCTGCCCCAGGGACACCACCTGCGGGTGCACCAGGTCACGTCCTTGTCCTGTGGGCAATCTGCTGCCCTGCTCCTAGGAGAGCTCACGCAGGGGTGTCGGACGAGTGAGGTTGGTTGGTAAGCAGACACCTGGTGGAGGCAGGTGAAGAACTGGTGTTGGCTTCCTTAGAGCTGGCAGAAGGCAGCACGTGGAGGTGGTTGTGCAAGGGCTGCTCCCACTCCCAGAGGAAACAGGATCAGGGGCGTTCATGTCACAGGTGTGCGGGGGCTGTTGAGGGGCTCTCATTTCAAGAGGGATCAGTGGAAGCATCAGTACCAAGATACATAGCAGGAAGCTGTTTTGTTTCAGGTCATGGAGAAGACTGTTTAAATAATAGGAAATTTTTAAAAAGCCATCGTATTTCAGCCTTGAGCCAGGTCAGAGACCTGCAAAGGGTTAGGAAAAATGTTCGTTGTTTTCACTTGGGCCTGTTCAGGCCTTTAAAAAACAAAACAGACAAAAAACAAAACAAAAAAATATATAAAAAAAATAAAAAATGGAAAAAAAAATAAAAAAAATAAGCAAAGAAACCCAAAGCAAAACATAAGTGGAGGAAATAGCATTTGCCATTAGGAAACAAAACCATGAATCCAAGGAAAAACAGAGGTGTTGGTTGAGTCCCAGAAGAGGAGGCAGCTATGGTGGCAAAGCAGCATCATTTCCATGCAATATTTATTTAGAAGAAATAATACATGTGATGAAATTGTCAAATGTTCTATTTTTAAGATGCCATTATTTAATAGTTGAAAACCCCACTTATATGGAGATAGAGATCTCTTCTGTAACTGAAAGTCAAAGTCTGGCTGCAATGTCCTTGTTTTTTGGTTTTGTCCTCTCCCCTCCCTCTTGGTTCCCATTATAAATCTGTACATCTTAAACTTATTTTGGGGATGTATGTCCCTCTTGTAAATAACTTTTTCTGGCCTCTGTGTGATGGAGTTCCCGAGATGGTTGATTCATTCATTTGGGGAAATAAACAATAAAATGAAGTACCCTTTTTGTTATGAGTTATTGCAAGAGTCCTCGTGTTCTCAGCTTCTTGTGGAGGAATTGTAATTTGCCTTTTCTCTCTGAATGGTCTCAGTGTTTCCCTTCTCAATGAGGCTGAAGCATGAATTTTTGTACAAGAAGTCCCTGTCTCAATTGCTCGCCTGTTCATCGCCTCTTGCCCTTTCCTTCAGGAACAAGAACGGGTGCAAATCTGGATGCTCAGAGTAGCAGGAGGGTCATGACTCAAGGCATCTGCCTCCCGTCCTCCGGAAACAGATCCAGGGAAGACTCTGCTGGGATCAGCAGCTGACAACCAGCAGAGTCAGGTGCTGAGTGCTTGCTGACAGGGAAATCCCACGGATTGGTTTCAAGCAGACAAACGAGTTAAATCAGAAAAGGAGGAGACAGGGTGCAGAGATGGTGGACGAGGCGGTGGACGAGGGGTGCTGCTCCACGCTTCCCACGGAGGTGGCGCCAAGCTCGGTGCTGGGGGAGGGCCTGCTCCAGTCTGGTTGAGGAGTGTGTATCCAAAGTGCTGCGAGGAGGATTTCCCTCGGGATCACACAGGATTTCATGCCCTGTGGTAGCTCTGCTTCTCGTTGGTTGTGCAAGGTGATCTCTTTGCAATGGCCTCACACCACTTGTATGGGGCTTTTCCCACTTCTTGTGTTACGTCGGGCAATGTGACTGTTCCTTGGAAGAAGGATTTTTTGCATCTCTCTGTGCATTACTGTGCTATAATTTCTGTGTGTAATTCGGGCCTTTTCTGTAACAGACATTGCACCTAAGGTGTTTGCTAATAACGGATGTGGTTTTCTAATTGTAGAGGATACTGAAGCCTGTTTCAATACCCACTGGATACGCTGCTGTTACAGATGTTGGATATAGCAATGTACAGGGGGTTTGGGTCAGTGCACTTTTTCTCTGCATGCTTAAAATCCCAATGGCAAAATTGGTATTGAAGTAAGAATAAAAGGAAAAAATAGTAATATATATATATACATATATATGTGTATATATAAAATGAAATGTGAATGTCCCCAGATGAGCATCTGGTGGGATTTTTGGCTGTAGACAGGACAGGAGGAGCTTGGTGTATATATGTGTCAGGCGAGGTGGGCCTGGGACTCGGTTCATTAATTAGTGTTTCAAGTGGCATGAAACCAGGCCAGCCCCAGGCTGGTTATGGGATGCACAGAGGGTAAGAAAAGAGCATGGGAAGGTAGCTTGTGGTTGTGACCGTACATACATGGATTGTCTGTGAATTTTGTTCTGGTTTTGTGGGGTGCAAGGGGTGGTTGGACATGAGCTGTCCTGTCTGCTGGCTGGGGTGGAGCTGCTTTTCCTGGGTCATTTGCATTCTCTGTCCCACGTTCCCCTTCACACCTCAAAAGTTTCCCACGCACCTGGGGCAAAAGCAAGAAGGGTTAGTGTTGGAGGTGGGGTGGAGATGGGGAACAGAAGGAGGGATGCAGAGGAAGGAGGTGCAATCTGCCAGCAGGGAGGTCATCCAAAAGCCAGGGAAGGGGGAGCAGGAGGCCATGGAGCTGCAGGAGGTGTTGACTGCCCCACTCAGCTTTCTGCCCAGGGCAGAGGCCCCCCTCCTGGCTAAAACAGCCCAAAATATTTTGGTGTTGTTTTCCAATGATACTTTGTTGTTGTTGCTGTTTGTTTGTTTATTGAGCCTTTATTGACCAAACCTAATTTTGCAACTGTGTTTTGTTTATTTGGAGATTTGTTGCATGTTATAGATTAGCTGGCTTTCTCCCTTTGGCTTGGCTTACCCTTTTCAAAGACAAATGTTATTTTTGGCAAAACAGCTGCATTAAAGTTGATTGCAGTTTCTCAGCCCTGTGCTGCTCTCCAAACACTAAAATAGCCCATTGGCAGCCTGTGCTTTCTTTATATTAATTACACTTTTAGTAACCCCTGTTGCTGCCCAAAACCAACAGTGTTCCTGGGCCATCATCAGCATTTCTGATGTGTTTCTGTAAACTTGGGGTTCCTGAGACGAGGGTTCGCATGCGATCACTGCTGTTCTGTGGTGTATTTTGTCAAGACACAGGGTTCCTGGCGTTCCTGCTGGGTTCTTCTCCTCTCCTAGTCAATATTGCTGAGGTTAAGGTTTTCTTTGGGTCCAGTGTTTCATATTGTTGCAGTATGGCAATGCTGTCTGCTTCTGCTGAGACAGCAGAACTTTATCCCAGCTGATTTTCTGTTCTCTTTCAATACTTGAAGGCATGTGTCAGCCTGTATGTGGTCTGTGGCAACTGAAAGGTGTTTCTGAAAGTTGCTCCAACCTGTGCCCCTCTCTGCTTGTTACATGAGGTGCAGCAAGCTCTGAACTTGCTCGTTCTCACAGGTCAGAGAAGAGCTGGTTCGGATTCGGGGTCAGGCTTTGGCTTTGTCTTGTTTTCCAGAGGGCCCTGGGAGATGGGGCTGAGATGAAAGTTTTGTGAATGGTGTTTTCTTTGTGACATGAATGTGTATGGTGGTGCCATGGGTGCCAGGAGGTCTCGTGTCGTCAGGTCTCCAGGCAGCATGTGAATCCTGGCATGCTGGTCAAGCCGCTGCTTGGCTGCTGGTCACACAAGTCCTTGCAGTTCTGGGCTGCTTCTGTGGGATTTCTATTTCAGCTGTTACCATGCAAGGTTGGGTTGTTCTTTTTTTCACCCCACTTTACTCATCAGCCTAGATCAAACCTGCAATTCTCAATGAAAACATCCTTAAAAAGTAACTGTCAGGTTTCCTGAACGTGGAACATTGGTCTTAAATCTGTTAAATGGTCCTCATCCCACCGGGAGCGATGTGCCAGCCCATGCTCTCACAGCAGCTCCTCACGTGCTGGGACACAGCAGTGGCTGGGGCATGGGAGAGGCACAATGTCCTAGAGCCCCATGGAGAAATGAGAATGCCAAACCTCTTGTGAAATGGAGTCTGCAGCAGGGGAAAAAACGTGTGAATAAGCAAGAGGAGGAGAGCGATGTGTTTGTGTTTGATTTCAACACTGAATCTGCACTCTGGGAGTTCTGTGAATGAGAAGTGGCTGCCTCTTACAGTCCTCGAAAAAGACAAAAGTCACATCTGTGATACAGCCTAAAGAAATGCAAAAGGTAAGGTTTGAAACTGAGGTGTCCATGAGACTGTGATGCTGGGATTGATCTGTACTGTTCTGGCAAAATACTCAAGCGTGTTTCCAAATCCCATTTATTTTGCCTGAGGCTGGGGCATGTTTTACTGGGCCAAGTGTCCTTGGGAGCTCTGGATACCTGGCCCATGCATACTTTCCTTTTTCTCTCCCTCCTAGTGACTGCATGCTTAGTAGTCTGGTGCTGCCTCTGTCTTTTCGTCGATAACATGAAAAAGTAGAGTTAGCCTTCTGTTTTACAGGTTCATTGTGTCTGACAGCTCTGACCTCCTTGTGGTTAGCTGACCTAGGGCTGCTCCAGCAACCCACAAAGGGTGGAGAGTGATGAAGAGCAAGGAAACCATCTGGAGGAAGCAGAGCCAGGTGTGAGGGGCTGGAAAAAGGAGAGGTAAGAGAGAAAGAGAGAGGGGAGAGGTGTGGTGGCCTCTTGGAGGTAAGAGACCTTGGGAACCAAATGGCAGTAGCGAGAGCAGCTAGGATGCCCACTGAGGATGGGAAGAAACAGCTGTTTCACTCTGCTCTTCCATCCCTGTCCTTTCTGTCCTGCTTTGACCCAAGAATTTGGCCGGGGAGCTGGCAGCTGCTGGTACCAAAGAAAAGCGAGAAGCAGGAAGAGAGAGTTGCCATGTGGCCATGTGGCATAACGCGTGGTGACAACGTGACATCTCAGTGCAGTCGTGTTGGCAGCTGTGACACACCCTTTGCTTCACCTGGCAGCTCCTCAGCTGGAGATCTGACTGGGACTGTGTCAGAACAGTGCATCAATTTGCAATTACCTTCTCCCAGCAGCCCGTGCCGAGTTAGGTGTGCTGACTTGCACTGTCCTGCTTTTTTTCTTTCCTGGAAAATGTGCCTAGGCCAAGATAATTTGCTTGTGATTCTTGGCCCGAGTTGAGTCTTACCCGTCAAGCAAATGAAGACACAAAAACGTTTCTCCCTGGCTGGGTAACCAGAGCCAAGCCTCGCTGCTGCTCCCAGGGAAGGCTGTAGCTGCATAGTTGCCTGCTTAGAGTATTAATTTTCAGGACCATTAATTTAATAAGCTTCAGATAAATTCTCCTGTGGGACACTGCCAGGTCACAGGGGCATTTCAGAAGCCAGGCAGGCAGCCGCAGCCACGTGGGCATAGTGACAGCCCAGTGCAGTGGTGTCTGGCTGTCTGTCCGGGTGCTGGCTGCCACACCACCTCACACAGGTCCTGTGCACTCACTGAAAGGTGGNCAGGCAGGCAGCCGCAGCCACGTGTGCATAGTTGACAGCCCAGTGGAGTGGTGTCTGTGCACTCACTGAAAGGTGCAGTCACCGTTTCGGTGCAAAACTTAGGGCAGGGATGTGTTTGCATGGGCTTTTTGCTTGGGGTGGTAGAACACAGCAACCCCTGCAGACCAGACGAGTCAGATGGCAGGAATTACATAGCTGCCTGTTGACTTTTGGTGTGCGTGTGTGCTGGAACAGCTTTAAAATGAAACTGTCTGGAATCCAAGGAATGCCATTAAAATGCTGTGAAGTGGCAGCAACACCAACCCTGCTGACAGAGCCAGGAAAGAATTACAAATGTGAGTTCCATCTCCTGGCCGGGAGTGCTCTCTTTGCTGCCAGTTCCAGTTGCGACAACATGCAAAGGTTTAGAAAACAAACACAGATGTGGTAAAAGCAGCCAATAAAAAGTTTAAGTGGAGCATCTGGAATAAAGTACTTGGGTTTGCAAAATTTCACTGCAGCGATGGTGAAAATAGTTCTAAAAGCAGTTTCAGCCTACATGAAGACAGAAAGCCCCATTTAACTGTGGGAGCAGCCTGGAGTTAGGGACTTTTCCAGGCATTTGTTCTAATTAAGCTTGAACAGGTTAATTGGCTGATTTTTTTTTATTGCCTGCTGACCCCTTGTTTGTAAAATGAATCTCAGTGTCATTTGGTGTTGGAGCCATGGTCCCATCACACCGAGCATCCTGCAGCTGCCTCGGCAGACATGCAGCAAATGAGGTAAGTGCAGCCACTCCTGTTTCTTGTTGTGGTTCAGAGCAGTGATGCTGGGCTGGAGTTGTTGGGAAGCTGGGCAACCAGTGTTGCATCTGAGCACGCAGTTTTAGCTGTAAACAAACCTTTATTTACGCAGGAATTTACTCAGGAATTGCCCCCCACTCCTCGGTGTTTGCTGGCTGTAGATGTTTTTGCCTGTTGACGTGAATTTTCTCACACAGCTCCTTTCCAACCCCTAAAGGAGATGGAGTCATTCCAGAGCCAAAATGCTGTTTTGTTGCACGTGGAGAGTCAGGCACAGACCCGGGGTGGTGCAGTCGGGGCGCAGGAGGGCAGCCTGGTTTCAGGTAAGTGCACACAAACGTTCAGAGCAGCAAAGCCATCTCGTGAAATTTCCCAGGGCGTTGGTAGTTTGATTGTGTCTCTGTTGCCACCACTTGAATGTGGTCACATCCAGTACAGTGGAATTGGCTGTTCAGCCCAGGTGCTGGTTCAGAATCCTCTGCCAGCCATGCTGGTGGCAGCTCTGCTTTTATTTCATTACCTTCCACTGCTCTAAAAGAAGCAGTGTGTTACCAGCTCACAGGCAGGAGAAGTTTCTTGGGTTTGATGCATAAATTGCTTGTGCCTGTTCAGCCTGCCCTATGTATGTGCGTGCCACGAGGGGTAACAGCAGTGCCACTGCAATAAGGGCTTGGCCACTTGCAGGGCTGCATCCCCCCCTAGAGGCAGGCGTGGAAGTGAAACTGTCTTCTCGCCGCTGCTGTTGGAACAGGAGGAAAGTCTGCAGTCCTTCTGATGGCACTAAGAGTGCATGTATATATTTTGTTATATATTTTTTGTTATATATTTTTACATTTTATAATGTGCAAGTAGCACAGGCATCACCTAAAGTCTTCTGTCCACACCTGACTATCTCAGCAGGATGTCTTATTCAAACAGTGCTGTGAGGAGCATGGCTCTACTAGGAATGAGAGGCCTTTGGGGAAGGGCGATGTTAAAAGGAAATGTTAAAATGCATTCAGAGCTGTGAAAGTACAACCAAACCCCCTTTGAATGTAAATGATGAGGTATGAATTTAGGATTATTTAGAAAGGACAAAATTGAAATAAATACTGATGCATGCAAGATCCTTGCATTGTCGTGGTGTTACAGCATGTCCTGAAAAAAAATACAATCAGAAATGACTGGTTCAAAGTTGGGATCAGAAACCCAACTTGAAGGGAGATCTTCGTGTTGATCTTCCATACATGAAAGTGCTCAAACTAAGATTTCCTGAAGACAACCATGGCTGTGGGTGGCACAGCAGGTGATGTGCTGCCCTTGGCATGGTTCAAGAGGATTGGGAAGCCATGGGCCAAGTGTTGAGGTGAGGAGCAGCATCGTGCATGAGGGCTGCTGTGGGGCAGCAGGAGAGCTGAGATGCGGAGGCCACTTGTCCCAGAAGCTGAGGTGGCAGTGGGGTGACTCGTAAGCACTGGCTGCACGTGTGTGACTGGAGATACACAGCCAAGGGGGCTGGTCAAGAGCAGTCCAGAGTCTGGTCTTGCTCCTCCAGGAAGCCTGTGAGTGACATGGTTAAAATCAGCAGGCTGGAGACTTCAAGGTGAGTAACTGTGACCACACCTGATTGTTCCAAAATGATTTTTTTCTGTGTGTTAAAGGATGTACTAATGGTCCTCTTTGGGTTTGTGATTTTTGTGAGTGTGGCCAAGGCTTTTACATGGAGGAAAAACAGTAACAGAAGCAGTAACAATTCCACATCTGGGATTAGACGCGGATCATGATTTCACAACCCTGAATGGTAAGACTTCGCTATTGCAAATTCTGGATTTAGGTTTGAATTGGAAGTGGTGGTGGGAGTTGGGGCCTGCTGCCACTGGAGGGCTGCCTCACCACGGGGAGCCAGGGTGGGCTGCTCTGTTCTCTCAGCCGGGGAGTGTGGGTTACTTCTGTCATCATTATCCTGTTGCCAGTACTGGAAGCAGAAAAATGAGTCGCTGGTGTTAAATCACAATAGCTTTATATGCAGGTAAGTCATTACAGGTTGTTGCCACAGTAATCCTATATATTAATATATTTTTGCTATTTTGACATCATTACCACATTTCCAGCAATAGCATTTCTAAAAACAGTTCTGCACAAAGTATTTGGGAGTTCGGGTGCCCTCTGAGATCAACAATGTGCACAGCACTATGCTGGCAAGAGGGTTGTTCCTGACAGCCCTTAACAATATGCCTCCAGAAGCCTGGGCACAAAGGCTTGTGGGAGAGGTGGGGGGGCAAGGGTGTGAATTGAAATGCAACAGAAGCTTCTGTCTCACCACGTTCAGAACAAGTACCATTTGACTTCCAGCTTCAGGGTTGCCAGCAGAGTTCCTCCCACACGGTACAAATCCCAGTGTGTTTGCTGTAACCAGGCTTATTTCCCCACTGGCCACATGCATCTCCCTTTGGTGCCTGGAAGGTGACTGCCATCAGTGTGGTCCAAATCCACATGAGTTTCTCACAGGCTGCACCCCTGGGTGCTAGCTGGCACTTCCCCTCCAAGAGGATAAATGTATCACTGACAAGCAGCTCTGCCAGGCTCCTTAGCTTATGTGTTGTGCTATGTTATGGAAAACTTGCCTTTTGCTTTTTTTCTTCTTAAGTTTTCTTGCTAGCCAGGACAGCCACAGAAGAACCTGTTTGGTTCCAGAGCAGGAATCTGCACCTCTTCTTTCCAGCTCCCCTAGGCAGATCAAGAGCCAGAAGTACCACAAGGGTGACCACAATGGCAGTAACGCAGGACTTTCCCTGCTGACAAAGGCTTCCTGTTGGGAATTACAGTCTGCAGAAACCAAAAAATACTGAGTGTTGTAATGCTTCTCTACAATAGCATGCTCCGGTCATACTATAAACAAGGTGCTTTGGAGTACAAATGTTTTATTGCAATGTTTCATTATTTACAGTACCATTCACTTTGTCCCGGGGTGCCACTGAAGTGCAGGCCCCCTGAAACAGAAAAGCTGAATGATGGTAACACAGCAGCAAAACACGACTGTGCCTTATGCTACCTCTGCCCTGGTACCAAATGCAGAGAAGTTTGCTGCTCTCCCTGGTCCCCTGGAACACCCTGGTAATGTGAACCTTTGGTCACAAAGGATTCTCAGTTGTTGGTCTGTTCAAAGTGATGCAGGAACAGGAGTCTGCAGTCTTTCCAGCTGGATGTCACTTGGAATTCAGGGTTACACATGGCTGTATAACAAGATGATGTCTTTGTACGCTGTGCTGTCACATTCCTATTTCAGTGTTTGATGTAAATACTGGTTTGCTTTCAATTCTTTTTGTTGCTCATTCTCTTTGTTGCTCATTCTCTTTGGTTTATGTAAGCTTTAATGTGTGTCGAGGCTAGATCTTCCTGGCTTACCTATCTTCAAAGAGCCAGTACCTCTAGAATTACCACAGACTTGCTACTGGAGACTGAAATTGGAGATATCATTTCCTAGAGTTGCAGTTAAAGGTCTTTACAGAATAATACAACTTTTATTATGTGTTCCCATTTTGTATAAAAATGGTGATTCAGACACCACTGAAGCCTACATTTTCACACACTATTATCTCAAAGTAGGACAAATTACACTGGTTGCTGCAGAAATGACCTTTCGATAGAAACTTGCCTTTTTGGGGGGGGGGAAGGGGAAGGGGTAGGTTTTTTTAAGACTTGAGAATTCCAGTGGCTAAACCCAGGCCAAAGAATCTTTTCAGCTTTCTAACAGGTGTATTAGCTTGAGAAAGTACTTTGAAAGACAGGTTTCGGATTGAGTACCTGCAATTTCCACTGCTGCTAGCAGTCCCTTGGGAGGTGAGCAAAGAACTTCTCTGCTCCTGCTATCTTCATGTGCAACAGGGACATCATTGTTACCTTCTAAAACTTGAGATGCTTTGTGTTACACAGCTCTCGTACAATTAGGAAAAGTTTAAAAATATATTCCTGAAAATAAATTACATTAAATGGCACTCGAGTCCCCCAGAAAACACGTAGCAGGGCTGTTGGGTAAGGCTCAGCAGTACTAATTGCTGCTCGCACTCCTCACCCCGTGCCTGGTTCACAGTTCAATAACGCAACACCTGCCTCAAATGATTCTGAAATTAAAACTTCTCAAAAATGGGATGGTTGCAGCTCTTGGCAGGTTTTCTCCTGTGAGTCACGCTTTTATGCCATGTTTTCACAGGCTTTTCTGTATCACTATTGATAGAACGCCACCAAAAGCTTTACAGTTGCAGAAGGTAACATTTTCACAAAGAAAAATGCGTCGTTTGTATGTCTACCATATAAAACACAGTGTTTAAAAGCTCTGCAGTGCCTCTCTACTATAATTCCTCTGGAGTCTGGAGGAGACAGCGAGCTCACATGCAGTCAACAACATTGCTGGATCCTTGGCCCACGTCCCGGATCTGGCTGCTGAGACAGGAGCACACAGCCACACCCGCCCCTGCCCTGCAGTGCGACACCGAGCCGACCAGTTCCCACCTAAAGAAGATGGCAGAGGAAAAAAAGGAGAATAAGTTCCTGTCCTGAGCAACTTGAAAGTATTTATTTTCTGTGTCTGAAACTGTGTTACACAGTCTAGCTGTTTATATGCACAAAAATGCACTCTGTTAGTTTATTCTTATTAGTTCTCTGTTAAGTATAATGCAAAATCAGAAACAACCAGAAGAATGTGGATTCTTATTGAATGAAGGGAAGAGGACAATGGATGGAGGGTGTGTGTGTGTGTGTGT